>JAGFBZ010000342.1:2700000-3040000 GCA_018398805.1 Hirundichthys speculiger | reverse complement strand
GGTTGGCGGCGACTGCACACGTGTAACTGCACCCACAATCACCGCTGTGCATGATCACTACACGTTCAGCACGAGCACGATGACCCGCACGGTGACAGCCGCTACTGCAATTGCCACGGCCAGTCGGCTAAATGAGCCGGTTGCATCATTTTGAAGTAATAATTAAAGGCACGCACGTTGGCAAATGGGGTTTTTGGGACTTGAAATGAAACATGATGCCCGACTGGGACTGGAGAGGTCAGGATTTACGTCGTTGGATGATGAAACGTGTAGGGATGCACAATAACAGTTTTTTAAAACCGATACCGATAACTGATAACTTTCAAAGGATTTTGACTTGTGGTTCCATTTAAATTAATACCTTTAATTAAAGTAAATGAGGTTTGGTAGTTTTTATTTTTTAATCTCATGGAAGCTTTACATGAGAAGAATGAGGGAGAGGAGAGGGGAGCACGTTAGCATTAGCTTCCGTTAGCTCACGTTAGGGCGATTTCAAAACTCCATGGAAGTGATTGTTATGTTGTAGGTGGCTGATCAGGTTTTACGTATTAAAGCTTGTGCTTCCCTCCTCGTAGAATTCACTCGGAGCATTTGTCACAAATAACCACCAAACTATCTTCTTCTGAAACTTTAACAAAGTTCCACGCCGCCATGTTTGTTGTGTGATCAGTACGCTGTGCTGCAGGCTGCATTCAAGGTGTAACGTAAATTCCCACGTTCCCACGTTTGCTAGTCGTTCTTTCAGCCTTTTCTATTTTTTTCTTTTTTAATGTGTAACATGAGGGGAAATACTGCGAATATCGATTCAAGTCAGCAACTACCAAAATTATGACCGAGTTGTTTTCTGGCATGAGGGGTATTCTTGATTTTCCTTATTGAGTAATCGTTTTTCTGATTATGCCGACGTCACTTGAACATAACATTCACTGCCGCTCATTCAAGGCTCAGAGGGAGCGAGGCACTGCAGTGTTGACAAAAATATATGTTATCGGGGCTATTCGTCGTGATATCAGCTATCGGGATGACGTCATAATTTCCTGTTATTGGCCCGATAGTTATCGTGCACCCCTAGAAACGTGAGCTCGGGCCCAAAAAACATTGAGTCAGAGTTCAGACGTGTTACATAAACGTCATGTCGGCCTGACTGTGTCTGTGTCCCAGGCTGCATTAACATTCACATAAGGTCTCCTTAGTATTTGACCCCAAACAGAGGCCGGGGCATGGTGCTGAAAGCAGTTTCTAGAGAATGATTTTCAGTTTATCACACTGGCATTTTGCTCCTCTCATTATTTCATATTCCTCTTCTGCCCAAGTGATTTTATGCTTTTGTTGCAGAGTCCTGCAGTTTATTTATTCCGCCTCTGTTGGGCCTTTTGACTTTCTTGTGCATCGTGAAAGTTTACATTTCCCTTGATCTCGTTGGTGCTGATTGCAGCGGTGCATCATTAAAGGCTGTTTCTCTCTTGGCAGAGATTCCTGCAGCATATGCCGAAGCCACTGAGCTGCATCTAATGCGCCAATCGATGGCGGTCCAACACGGAGGTGTTACAGCCTTTGAGATATCAGCACAGATAACCTTCAAGAAAACCATTCCTAATCTCCCAGCGTGCGTTGCGTCCTTATCCTCGGCACGTCGATCTTCCCTGCCAGGCTGCGCGGACAAACTTCTGGATAATTGATCTTGTTTTGCGCCCCGGGTCCGTGTCCTCCTGACAGACACGAGCCTTCCAGCTGTTCGGGCACATCCATCACCTTTCACGCACCTTTTTTTTTAGAAAATTAAGGCACGCCTTGTGGACAAGCCGCTTGTGCGCTCGGGATGAACGTCGTTGATGCTTTTGTAATGGCATCGCTGGCTTTAACTCGCCTCTGATAAATCTGCTGTCACCAAACACGCAGAGTGACGCCGCAGCTTCTGCTCGGGTCGAGGTGCGCCTCCGCAGTGGGACTCCTAGAGGCGCCCCTGCTGCCGTGGTAGGATTGTAGAAGTGTGAGGGAGAGAACATAACGTCGGGTCTCTACGACATATGCCGGCCCTGGTGGATCCTGGGACCGCAGCCAAAGGGAGAAGGTGAGATAATAGAGGAGGGCAAGCTCAGTAATGAAACAGAGGACAGTAGAGAATCACTTTTCACTTACAGAACAATCAGCGGAGCCTATCTTTTATTCACCAGTTTAATCAATGCTGTCGTCACTTTGCTTTATTGCATATGTAATGCGGGAATATTGACTCAGAGGGAGTTTGCAGACGCAGCAGTTTGTGAGAGCAGGTGTGTCCAGACATCTAAAGAGCATCTAAATATCACCAAACTCAGCATGTTAAATGCAGATGTTTGCCTGGGCGACGCAGCTGATCCCAATTTTTTTTTTTTTTTTTGGGGGGGCGTGTTTGCCCGATTATTCTAAGCGCTCCTCATCGCTGTGCTGAAGTTTTATTGCTGGAGTGCTCGGAATATTGATAGTCTCTTTGGCTCACTTTTGTTTCATTAAAAATTCATGGGGATTTGTGTGGCGCTTTGGCTGCATGAAAGAGGCAAATGAAAAGACCCCCCCACACACACACCTCCCCCTTGTTTGGTGGAACAAGACTGCTGTCTAGTGGTCAAGATGGGAATAGAGGACATTTTAAGTTGTAGCAACTGAGAAAGTTACCATCCATGCCCATCAAACTGTCTAGGGTTAGGGTTAGGGGTTAGGGTTAGGGTAGGTGTTGTGGAAAAAATAAGATCCAATCTCGAAATTCTAAAGATAGAATTTGTTAAAGAGAAAGGAAACAAAAATCTTATGTGCACATAGGGAGAGCTGTCAGTTAGCACTCCACAGAATACTGAATGAGGACTCTATCTTTACAGAGAGGGTGTTTTCTTTTATACCAAGTCAAAGAGATGTTGATTCCTCTACAGGTTTGCATACAGAGTGGATCACAGCAGGTGGTGGGGGGAGCAAAGGGACATTTGTCTTAATCAAAATGAAATAAAAGACAAATAAAATGAACAAAACCGAATAAAAAGTTCCTCCACAGTAGGGTTAGGGTAACCCTAACCCTAACCCTAACCCTAACTAACCCTAACCCTAACCCTAACTGTAACCCTAACCCTAACTGTAACCCTAACCCTAACTGTCTAGGTTTGCCCCGAGTTTCAGGTTAAGTAAAAGCAAACTCTTATATTAGTTTTCATGTGAATTGCGCTCATCTGCTTGAGACTGATTCTTCCCCTTCATCTCCTCCCAGTTTGCAGGACGGTGGGCCAGGCCGACCTGGTGTTTCTGGTGGATGAGTCGAGGGGCGTGGGTCAGGCCAGCTTTTCCAGGGTGAAGGACTTCATCGCAGCGGTCATCTCCTCCTTTCGGGACAGCGCGGTGGGAGCCGAGGGGGTTCGGTTTGGAGTCGCGGCCTTTGGGGACGTTCCGAGGTAACGGGCTCGGGATAGGCTGGATGCAGGAGTCGTGGTTTTTCCTGGTTTTTAACCAACTGCTGCTCCTACTCCGCAGGATGCCCGTTGCGTTGACGGACCACACGACACTGGAGGAGGTGCTCAGAGCCGTCAGAGAGCTCACCTACATGGGTGGGTCCAGGAGGACCGGCAGTGCCCTCCAGTTTCTCGTCGACTCCGTTTTCAGCCCGGCCATCAGTCGCGATTTTACCCCAAAGGTACGTCGCGTCGGTCGTCTTTTAGTCACTGTACTCTGTCCTCAATATGTTTGACACCCCTGGAGTACTAAGTAATAATCTTGTTAAATATTTGACAGTGTGCAGAATCAGAGGCGAGTATGAAATGATTGATTTGAGATAGCAGCCCACGCCGCAAACACATGCATATGCTGGCTTTTCTGTCTCTGCATGAGAGGAAATAAGAAGTCTGGAGTTTGTATTTGTACTCCACAGGACACAGAGGAGTAAGCAGAGGAAAAAAAAAAATAAAGTGGTGTAATATTTTCACACCACTGTGAATCTGATTAAACTGTCTTGTTATGTGCTTTGAATAAAAATCGATCGTGGGTCTGCACATGGCAGCAGATTTGGCTTTGTTTTGCTTTGTGTGGTATTTTTTGCTTTGGGAAAAGAGAAGAAAAGAAGGCAATTGATTTTCCACCACAGATTCTGCATGTTCAGTTGAATGACAGACAGCTGGTCCCAACCACAGATGATCAGTGACAAAGATTAAACTGATTCGTGAGATTAGCTCTGGACCCTTTCTGATATCGTAACTAGGGCTGGGCAAGTTAACGCGTTATTATCGCGTTAACGTATTAATTTATTAACGCTGACATTTATTTTATCGTGCATTAACACATGTTGCTCACATGCTTTTGTTTTGAAAAGTCTGTGACTGGCTGCTGCGGAACTGGAAGAGAATTGGCAGCTAAACAAGGAAAAGCTAAAACAGAGATGAAGAACGGTAAAAATCTGTGAACTTTACAGTTCGGATAGCAACTCAGGTAGCAATAATTAACTATTATATTAATTCTGCACTGCAACAAAACTTTTGTGTCGTTCCTCCATGTTCCATCAGATCTGCTCCATGTGTTCACTGTCCTGCTGTTCTCTAGCTGGTTACTGCAGTGTGGCTCCATCTAGTGGCACAGATGTGTAATGACAACAGAAAGTCCAGTCCTCCATTATAAAACTAATTCAGTTCTGTGGCCCGTTTTTCAATTTCATATTTTTGATCCAAGTCTAAAATTGAAATATTAAAAAAAAACTGGCATTTTTTTTCGGTTTTTTTGTGTTAGATTAAAAAACGAAAAATGTAATAAAATGTCACTTTTTAAATGTTTTTTAATTTTTGATTGACAATTGAAAATGGAAAGAAAGAATGATGCACGGATTGGTAAACAATCATTTTGTTGAATTTTGTTTGTAGACTTTTTAAAAAAAAAAATTTATAAAAACAGGATGACATTAAAGCTTTATTTAATTTTACATATTTTAAGATGAGATTTACACTTAATATGTGTTACTGACAAGTGCTGATGTTAAAAGTGTTTGAACAACAAATGTTATGGCACTTTAGTTCATATGGCAGCAGAACATTTCAATAAAAGTGCATTTTACACTACTTTTGAATTCATTATTTGATTTTGCGTATTCAATGCGATTAATCGTGATTAATCAGGGAAATAATGCGATTAATCGCGATAAAAAAGTTGAATCGTTGCCCAGCCCTAATCGTAACCCAAATCCCCAAAACTGTAGTCGTATCCTTCGGCGAACAACTTTTTTTTAGAAAAAAAAACCCAAATGCAGCCTCCTTCCAACAGCTTTTCTTTCAGCACCTTTTCTGCGACAGTATAACACACCTGGTTTGCATTCCAGTCATCTCCTTGAGTGCCTGTGAATCATCTTGCAGAGGCACAGTTGATGTGGGAAGCAGAGAACAGACAATTAGACTGATATATTGAATTGTGCAGCCCGAGCACAAGCAGAGGAGAAGTTACTTTCTCGTGCTGCTGCTTCTTTGTCACCTTTTCTTCCACCGACTCACAGGTGAACTTTGAGTGAACTAAGCGAAACTTGCATGAACAGGCAAACTGTTTGTCTCGGTCACAGGCCGTCGTCCTCAAAGTCTTCTCTGTCTTTC
The DNA here is from genome assembly GCA_018398805.1 of Hirundichthys speculiger. NCBI lineage: Eukaryota > Metazoa > Chordata > Actinopteri > Beloniformes > Exocoetidae > Hirundichthys > Hirundichthys speculiger. Next base: position 3,034,418 of record JAGFBZ010000342.1, on the reverse strand, counting down.
TGGGTTTTGTTTATTTAATAAAATTGAAAGCTAAACCGAGGCTAACGTGTTGAAGCCTGCAGCAGAATAGGCTGTTTGCTCAGAGAGTCCTCTGGCAAAGACCTGTTTGGATTGTGGATACAAGGACTTGCAATGCAAAACCCATCACATTAATGCATTCAAGTCTGAGGTGGAAGCAGAAAAGATCTGTATCTGGTGTATAAGCTATGTATGTCTGACATCAAACTTAGAATGACAATAACCTGAATCCAATGAACTGCACAGGTGACCGTTTTGATTACAAATGGACGCTCAGACGACCAGGTTGGACCGGCCGCCAGAGCTGCAGCAGACAGCGGGATCACGCTCTTCGCAGTAGGTGAGTGTGGACGTCGGTATTGTGAATTCCTTCAACATCCCCTACTGCAGCATCCGCCGAGATTTTATCCAGGCGCCGCTGCCTTATCTGCAGTTGGAAATTCACGCCTCGCGCATTTAGATTCATGGCATGGGTATTTGCGTGCACGTGCGAGGTTTCTTGTTTTCTGGATGCGTTCATGCACGGGTGGCGCCGGCGCAAATGGAAGAATGAGTGAGTAATCCAGCTCCTGCGCCGCATGTGAATGGCTCCCGTTTTCCAATTCCGTCGCGTCAGCTTTCTCACCCCTCCTGCTTGCAAAAACAGTTTGCTTTCGCAGATCTCACCCATTTTCCTCCTAATGCGCGGAGGTAAGGCGACAACTTACTCCTCTCAGGCGGCGGCGGTGCAATAATTACTGCTCATTAGCCGATAGTGCGCTATGATAATTGCCGCCATTTTTCACGAGGCGATTCGGTGTGTCCCATCTGCACCTCTGACACGGAGGCCCTTTCCTCTCATTCATCACCGACAGAAAAAAAAAAATCCCAGCATGCATCTTGCCCACCAACGCAAAACCAGTTTACCAGTAGAGCTGGCGCAGTGGTTCATACAGTCATACAGACGTGTGCGCCTGCAGGCTCTGTTCATGCACATTAGCAGTGACAAAAACACACGTATGCTTGTCTTTCCTAGGTCCATTAACCATTAATTAACTTCTGAAATATTCAAAATGTCCTCTTTAATCAGAATCAGAATCAGAATCAGAAATACTTTATTGATCCCCGAGGGGAAATTGTTTTCGTTGCAGGTGCTCCTTACAAGAATAGAAGACATAAGAAACAGAGAAGATTTAACATGTAGTGCAATTAGAAGAGAACAAAAAATTAAAACAAAATAAAATATGAATATAAACAAAAATATACACGGAAAAAGGTGGAAAAGGTGGTGCCTCCTAAAAAAGGAGGTGCTTAATACAGTAAAGACACTTAACAGTAACACTTTCAGAAACCAAAACATCTTCAGGCCAAACCGAGTCCTCTGGGGAGTTTCAGGACCTTTTTCCAAAAACTGTTGTGCACCAGAGAATGCATGATTTGTGTTTGTGCATCTTTCCAGCATTTGAAACGGATCACTTGAAGTGCAACAGCTCCCCCTGGTGGTGCCGGCATGCTTCTCTGCCGTTTCAGGTCCAGTGACAGAAATGAATCACGTTGGACGTCAGGTGTTTCTTTGATGCGCTGTTCGACCGAAGCCTCGCAGAAATCCAAAGCTCTGTTATGAATCTGCGTCTGGCTTCATAATGGAGGCACGGCAAGGCTGCAGTGGCTGCAGTTTTCCATCTCACACTTCTTCCCTCCGTCTTCTGGTCCGTCCAGGTGTGAGGGGAGCTGATGACTCAGAGCTGAGAGGGATTGTGTCTGAGCCCTATGACGAGCATCTGCTGCCGTGCCCCGACTTCTCCCTCCTGGAGACCGTCCTCCCCAAGCTGTCCCGCCGGGTCTGCTTCACGGCCTCTGAGCCGCCGCGTCCTGTAAAAACCTCCCAGCCAAGTGAGTTCTCTCAAAATAGCTTTTCATTAAGCTTCTCCTTTATGACCGCCTTCAGCTGTTTTTATTCTCATACTGATGAATCACATCATAACTCGTCTTCTCATGTGCCCACTCTCTCCTCGTCTCGTCTCTACCGTCCCGACTCCAGGAGAAGAGCGCGTCGTGGGTCCCAGAGACCTGCAGGTGAGTGAGTTGGCCCACAGCTCTCTCAGACTTACCTGGAGTCAGGCCACGGGTGACGTAACCGGGTATCGCCTCCTGGTCACCCCCCTCAACTCCAGGGGACACCTCCTCTCCCTCCAGCAGCGGCAGGTGAGGGACTGTTGAGATGGTAGTTGTATTGGATGATGAGAACATGCCGCAGCTGCAGGTCTGAGCCTGGAGATGGTTTTCATACATCACTGCAACATTAGGGTTAGGGTTAGGGTTAGGGTTAGGGTTAGGGGTTAGGGGTTAACGTTAGGGGTTAGGGGTTAGAGTTAGGGGTTAGGGATAGGGGTTAGGGGTTCGGGTTAGGGGTTAGGGTTAGGGCTAGGGGTTAGGGCTAGGGGTTAGGGGTTAGGGTTAACGTTAGGGGTTAGGGGTTAGGGGTTAGGGATAGGGGTTAGGGGTTAGGGGTTAACGTTAGGGGCTAGGGGTTAGGGGTTAGGGATAGGGGTTTAGGGGTTAACGTTAGGGGTTAAGGCTAGGGGTTAGGGGTTAACGTTAGGGGTTAGGGATAGGGGTTAGGGGTTAGGGGTTAACATTAGGGGTTAGGGGTTAGGGATAGGGGTTATGGGTTAGGGTTAGGGGTTAGGGTTAGGGGTTAGGGGTTAACGTTAGGGGTTAGGGGTTAGGGGTTAGGTTAGGGGTTAGGGATAGGGGTTAGGGCTAGGGGTTAGGGGTTAGGGATAGGGGTTAGGGCTAGGGGTTAGGGGTTAATGTTAGGGGTTAGGGCTAGGGGTTAGGGTTAGGGGTTAGGGTTAACGTTAGGGGTTAGGGGTTAGGGGTTAGGGATAGGGGTTAGGGGTTAGGGTTAGGGTTAGGGGTTAGAGTTAGGGGTTAGGGATAGGGGTTAGGGCTAGGGGTTAGGGGTTAATGTTAGGGGTTAGGGTTAGGGGTTAGGGTTAGGGTTAGGGGTTAGGGGTTAGAGTTAGGGGTTAGGGATAGGGGTTAGGGCTAGGGGTTAGGGTTAGGGTTTAGGGTTTGTGAGACAGAAAGCGCTTTCGCTTTCCATCTCACAAACCTGCACCCTCGAGCCGTCTCATTTTTGTTGCCTTCTCTGTGTGACGCAGATGGACCTAAAGGCAGACGTGAGCACAGTCTTTGTGACGGAGCTGAGTCCGAAGACGGACTACTCCCTCACCCTGTATGCCATGTACCCGAGCCGTATAGGAGACTCTGCAACAATCATGGAGAAAACAGGTGGATTCCACGCTTCGGTTAATGCTGAAGCATCTACATATAAACTGACATTTATTCGACTGTACCTCTGTTCCCTGAGCAACATGTTTCTTTCTCTCAGCCCCTTTGCCCAAAGTGTCAAACTTCCGCGTTATTGAGGAGGGTCTGTTCTCTCTGCGCCTCGGCTGGACGCCTCCTCTGGGGAAGCTCAGCGGATTCAAGCTCTTTATCCCCAGATGTATGTAAAAACTTTAATTCCAGAGTTCTTCCTGATCTATCTGTGAGTATGTTTTTGCAGCACCGATTCTCTTGGACCTATTTTTTGTTTTGCAGCCAAACGACCAGGATTAACCTACGAGCAGCTGCTTCCCGGAGACACCTCTTCTCATGTGATTGACAGCCTGGAGGAGGATAAGAAGTACACCATCAGCATTTACGCCGTTTACCCCCAAGGGCCGAGTGAACCAGTTTCATTAGTGGGAAAGACATGTAGGTTTATTGCATCACGAACGTCCTGATTTGCAGAAACAGGAAAGATGTCTGATGTGCTGTTTGTAACTCTGTGGAGGGAAGATGTTCATCTGTTCGCAGGACTCCACAGAAGAATCATCTGTGTGTTCTGTGTTCTCAGCATCGCCTCAATTATTTCAATAAATCGCATCAAAAGGGAGCAGCTATAAATGTGTAGTACCGCTGTATTTCCACAGAGGGGCGATGTTGTGTCAGAAAAAAAAAATGCCACTGAAAATAAATTCACTGAATTAAAGGAAAGCTTTTTGTTTTTTACACTTTCATACCTCACTCAGTCACAAAAAGGATCAAAGTGACTTCACCTGTTTGTGTATATTTTCAAATTAATATCAAATCAAATACCGACTCTATGCATGGGAATCATGCATGCGTGTGTTTGGGATGTGTTTGATAGTGAAGTTGGTGCCGGTGCAGCAGTTCCTGGTCCAGAACTCTACGACTGACACCGTCCAGGCGAGGTGGGCGTCGGTCAGGGGTGCCACGGGATACCGTCTGACGTGGGCGTCCACAGGTACTGTGGGTAAAGGCTGCACTGCTGTTTTAAGGGAAACAGATGTGGTTTCCTGATGCTGAGCCTCTTCTTCGTCCTGCAGACGGCCACATTGAAAACATCAACCTGGGCGACACCTTTAACTTCTACATGATCCAGGGGCTCCACCCGGGCTCTGAATACACCGTCACCATCAACCCCATCTTTGGAGATATCGAGGGACCCGTGACCGCCACCAAAGTCAAGACATGTAAGGTCGATTCAGAAGCAACGAACGTGACGTGGGTGATCTGATTCATGTTTACCAGTCCGTTAAATGATCTTTATTAGCTGTTCTCATCTCTGTGGAGTTAATCCAGAGCTTCATAAACTTCTCAGCAGGCTCTAAATGTTCTTGTGACGTAGAAGTGAGGAAGTTGAGTTGCTACTCAACGACTGAATGGCACCGACTGGCTGGATCTACGCTGACTGACAACAACCTAAGAGCCAATAAATAAGATGATCAGCAAAATCCTTGTCTTTCATCCTTGTCCCTGTCTCCGCCCCCCTCTCTGTCTCTCTCTCTCTCTCTCTCTCTCCGTCAGTGGAGAGTAGTGCCGTTCAGACTTTAAAGGTGTCTGCCGTGACCACGAGTACAGCTGTCGTCTCCTGGAACAGCGTCCCAGGGGCCACAGGATACAGGCTGGCATGGGGCCCCACCCCAGGTGATTCACGCTCACTCCCTTTAAGCCCTCCTCTTACTGTTGACTACCTCACAATAACAGAGGGATGATAAGATCCAGGCTTCTGTGCTTGTGATGCTTTCATCGCTTCCTGTCCTGTCATACAAGTTGAAGCACGAGGCAGATGCTGTCTAGTTAATTTCTCTCTCTCTCTCTCTGAAAGACTCCAGCGAGAGATTTAGAAAACCACTTTCAAAATGTACAAAGCAGTCTGTCAGGGGCTCGTGTTGAAGTGCAAATACTGACAAAAAAAGGAAGTGGATGTTGTTTGCAGAGAATATGAGAGCAGAAAGTGACAGGGGAACTCTGTATTAAAGGAAGGAAATACCTGTAGCGCTGCTGTTGTTTTTCAGAGTTCGTTGGTCGGGATCGTCCCAGGCAGTTGGCTCTGAACGGCAGCATCACGGAGTACCAGCTGAAGAACGTGGCCCACGATACCGAGTACGTTCTGACCCTGTACGTGCTGTTCGGGTCTGTGGTTGGACCTGGTATCTCCGCCACCTTCAGGACATGTGAGTATTTCAGCGTCCGTCTTTATGCGCCAGCGGACGCCACAGTCCAATTTAGAAATGAACGCAGGAGCGATACAAAAAACACTAGGGCTGGGCAACGATTAAAATTTTTAATCACGATTAATCGCGTTATATACGCAAAATCAAAGAATGAATTCAAAAGTAGTGTAAAGGTCACTTTTATTTAAATGTTCTGCTGCCATATGAACTAAAGTGTCGTAACATTTGTTGTTCAAACACTTTTAACATCAGCACTTGTCAGTAACACATATTTAGTGTAAACCTCATCTTCAAAAATGTAAAATAAAATAAAGCTTATTGTCACTGGCAGGGCATTAATGTCATCCTGTTTTGATTTTTTTTTTTAAAAAAGTCTACAAACAAAATCCAACAAAATGATTGTGGCTCAGTTCAATCAGAACATTAAAACAGGTAATTTCTGAGGTAACAGCAGAAACTTTTAACGGGTGAGTTCAACTTGTCAGTTGTTATAAATAAACCTTGTTTCTGTTAAATACTCCGTCTGGGAGAACTTTAAAATGAAAATGTCCATGTTAAAGTTCAGTAACTTTACCAATCTGTGTATTATTCATTCTTTCCAAATTTCAATTGTCAATCAAAAAAAAAAAAAAAAAAAATTTAAAAGTGACATCTTATTACGTTTTTCATTTTTAAATCTAACACAAAAAAAGCCTGTTTTTTTATATATATTTAAATTTTAGACTTGGATCAAAAATACGAAATTAAAAAACGGGCCACACAACTGAATTTGTTTTATAAATGAGCACTGGACTTTCTGTTGTCATTACACATCTGTGCCACTAGATGGAGCTGCACTGCAGTAACCAGCTAGAGAACAGCAGGACAGTGAACACATGGAGCAGATCTGATGGAAAAGACACAAAAGTTTTGTTGCAGTCCAGAATTGTTAATATTGCTACCTGAGTTGCTACCTGAACTGTAAAGTACACAGATTTTTACCGCTCTCCGTTGGTTAGCTGCCAATTGTTTTCCGGTTCCGTAGCAGCCAGAAACAGACTTTTCAAAACAAAAGCATGTGAGCAACATGAGTTAACGCATGATAAAATAAATGTCGGCATTAATAAATGAATGTGTTAACACAATAATAAAGCGTTAACTTGCCCAGCCCTAAAAAAAAAAACATAGAACATGTATCTTCAAAGTTCGCATCAAGCAGTTACCTCTTATCAGCTGACCAATCAGAGCAGACTGCTTTCAGGAGGAATCTCTAAAACTCACCTGAGGTGTCCTTCTGTCACCAGCTGATGCACCTTTAGCGGGGCGTGCCTCCTTTCAGAGCTCTCCTACAGCTTTGTGCCACCGTGCAAATGTAACACCGCCAGTTTCCCGTGTGGTCAAACTCTTGTGCACATTTTCGACTTGAACGTTAAAAGAAAACTTTAAAAAGCATAATGAAATATTGATAAACACAAAGGAATATGAGGTTTTTTTGGTGCATACATCTGAGTTTTGCAGAAAATCCAGGTTTTTTTTTAAATTAGGCTTCGTGTCTGAATGAGTTCATCAACAGCACATTCACAGGAACACCGAAGATACTTAATGTTTTGTTTTTTTGATTTCCTCCCCTTCCTCAGCTCCTCTGGGTTACGTGTCCAACTTCAAGGTGGCGTCCTACACCAGCACCTCCATCGATGTGGAGTGGAGCCCCATTCGTCGGAGCCACAGAGTACAAGCTGTCCTGGAGCGCAGGTAGTTTCTTTAATAATGCATCCGTGTTATGAAACAGCTGGGCGGTGCTGTTGCACCTGTTGACATATCCACATTGTTAAATATGATCTCAGTTAACTGTGTCTGCGTCCTCACAGATGACAGCCCGCTCCAGTCCCAGTACCTGGACCCCGGCGTCCTCTCCCACCAAATCAAAGACCTGAACCCGGAGTCCACTTACACGATCACCATCTGCGCGGTGTACGGCAACTCGGAGGGACCGGAAATCTCCCTGTCTCAGCTCACAGGTACGGAATGGAAAGTTAGGTTTCGGTTAGTTTTGATTCATCGTGATTCATCTTTAGATTTAAATAGCCCTCTGTCGCTGCGCACCCGTATAATTAACTGGTGGTTAAAGGAGAAGTTCTTCCCTCCTTGCCGTTGCAGCGTCGCGGTGTCCTCGCTTGACTGACACATCATGTACCGCCCTGTTTTTAGCCACAGTTCACGCCACAGTCGCTGTCACTTGTAGTACGTGTCATTGAGTCCGAGTCGGCGGGGTTGCTGTCATTTTATCACCGTCACTGTGTCACACCAGGACCTGAGGGTAAAATGAGAGGGTGTGTGTGTTAATCTCACTTGAGATGCGTACCCTGATACAGTTTTTATGAATCGTGGCTTGAAAACAGGGCCGAGAACAAACATCGATGGAAATCCTGTCCCCCTGTGTTGTTGTTTTCCCTCTCAGCTGCTGTCTCGGACCACGAGCTGATCCAGGCAGTGAAGGGGGTGAAAGTTGTGGACGTTGGGGTGAATTCCTTCACGCTGTCCTGGAAGAAAACACCCGGGGTTTCCGGGTACAAGATTTCCTGGGTTCCCTTCCACGGTGAGCCAACGCAACAGATACGCACGTGGACACATCGCTGCACAGATTAATGAACAATTATGAGGATATGTGCTGTGAGAGCTGGGATAGCCTCCAGTAGATCCCTCTGAATAGGAATAAGTGGGTAAAGAACTTAAAACAGGACAATTAAACCAAAAGCCGTCATTTTATCCCTTGCAGTTCCTCGTTTTAAAGTTTCATCCGTGTTTGTGAGTGTAACTGCGTTGTTTCTTCATCTCTGTAAACGCTTCTTGAATGTTCCTCGCTCCAGGCGGTGCTGAGAAGTCCCAGGTGGTGTCTGCCGCTTCCACCACCTTCACAATCCACAAGCTGCAGCAGAGCACGGCTTATAAGATCCAGGTTTCCACCATCGTGGGCGACAGGGAGGGAAGCCCAGTCCTGGTCACGGCGCTCACCCGTGAGTCTGTTTCAGAGACGTATTTACGCATTTGTGTGGAATATACACAGTTAGATTAATGATAAGAATTATTATATTTATTTGATTTTCTCCACTGATCTTTTGACTGATATTATTATAATTGATGCATTGAAGGAATCCCTTCCCTGTCATCACTGTAAATACTCATGCAGGGCAGGAAATGATATGAAAGGGGAAAACAACGCTGGACAGTTGTTAGGGTTAGGGGTTAGGGGTTAGGGGTTGAATAACATGCTTGGCTTGTTATTCATGCTTAGCCTTATACTATAATGCTGGGTCATAAGTCCATGACTTTTGTTCTAGATTCTGGTCCGTTGAAGACCATCGCTTCTGTTTATCATTCTGGCTCCACCAAGTCTGCTAAGTTTTGACACGTAGGCATCTAGGGAACTTATCCCAAGGTCCCCATGTTTTCATGTGATGTTTAAAGATGGCTGTTTCCTATTGGCAATTTGTCATTTTTGATCATCCTCCATTCTGTGATGTGAGTTTAATGGGCTCTCGATTTTGTATACAAACTGGAGATTAAACCCACTCTGCACCTCTGTCGTAGTCTAGTGCATTGTTTAACTGCCGATTGACTGCCTCACTAGAACACATTAGAGCACATGTGTCAAACACAAGGCCCGCGGGCCAAATGTGGCCCGTCACGTCATTTTATGTGGCCCTCGAGACCTTGGGCATTATTGGCTGAAATGTTAAATCAATACTTTAAGACTTGATATAAGCTTACACCGCTCTAAAGCGCATATTGACAATAAACTACATCTCCCATCATGCATTTCGTCGTTACCCACAACGATAATGGTTGCTATGAGTAAGACGATTTTTCAGAACTGATGAACTTAAGAAAAACCTTTACAAACTAACCCCAACATGTCCAAGAAAAGTGTCTTTTGTGTTATGAGGCGGGTGTCAGTCGTGAAAGAGTTTAATCCACGTAGGCATTTTGACAGCAAACACGGAGCTAAGTATGCTAAATTTAGCCTGCAAGAAAAACAAAGAACCGCTTCCGCTTCTGAAACCAAAGTAATGGATACTCTCAGTGATGTTTACCACAAACTCTGAATTTAATATAATAATGACTTAAATATTTGAAACTTGAATACATAATAAATACAGAAACCGTTATTTAACAATATAATAAGGTGTAATTTATTTTTGATTTTCATTGCATTTTGTTACATTCATGCCGTCAATCTGGCCCTTCGAGGGCGACCATGATGCTGATGTGGCCCTCAGTGAAAATGAGTCTGACACCCCTGCATTAGAGTGTTTATACTTATAAATAAGATATACCCAAATTTGGAAATTACATTTGACTTTACCCCAACACACCGGTACAGAGTCTGTCATTCTGCCCCCAACTCACGAACAAGACCCAGAGATGCTTCAGCTTTCCCTTTTGACGCAGTGCGTCAAAATCTGTTGAACTCGACCTTTGGCTCGACCTTTTCTGTTTCTGTGTCTGATTCAGTTGATCTCCCAAAAGTGGAGGGCTTCTCTGCTCTGAACACGACGGACAGCGGCACCGTTCTGAACTGGACCCGCGTGGCGGGCGTCTCTGGATACCGCCTGTCCTGGAGGCACATCTCAGGTTTGTGGCAAAGCGGAACAAAGCTTTGACTTAGCATCATTCGTGCAAATTTCAGTTGATGCCATTTCAGCTAAAGTGACTCTGCAGATTATATTCTACTAATAAACCTTCTTTCGCTCAAAGTAGTTTTGGCTTCGGATTTGATATTTGCTTAAAGTTGTCTCGTGTTTAAAGTGGGCATGTAACAAGCAGATATACTGTCGCACGGTGCGCATTCAAGCATGAAACGTCTACATGAAGGTTCCAGTGAGCCACATCGTTTCCACGGTGAAACAATCCCTGACTCCTCCTTGTTCCTGTGTCGTGACCAGTGCTGGAGACTAAAACAGAGATCCTGAGTCCTGCCTTCTCCTCCTATAAGATCAACGAGCTCCTGTACGGCAGAACATACATATTCGCCATCAGACCGTTGTATGGAGAAGTGGAGGGGCCTGTCAGCACCATATATCACAAGATATGTAAGACATCACTCAAATGCTTTCACTAAACCGCTGGAATCATTATCTTGCACACTGCAATTCGCTCCATTTGTGCGAATTAGAGTTTTAGAGTTTTATAGACATGTTAAAGATAAACACGTGTCCCAGCATCCTTCCAGTCAACATTAAGATCATACTATAGTGGAGTATGTAGGATACGCTGCAGAATAGAAACCAGTTTTGTAGTAACAGAATATTATACGTCTAAGAAACCAACAAATGTATCTGCCAATGCAGCACAATGGGTTCTTGAAAAAAATATATGTTGCAGCTGAGCTTCTGCTGTTAACCTGTATTTGTGCAATGCAATCACAAATCCTGTTTACCTGAAACGATAGTTTGAAATAAGTAAGCCTCACACATTAGTAATTACAGTACGAAAAGCTGCTGGCCAACCCATTAAAGAGCAATGAAACTCAGATTAAAGCTGCAGCAGTTTTTTTGAATCCAGTCCTCCCATCTGTGGCCGCTGCGGCAGCTTTGCTTCAATCCATAAACCTCCGGTGTTGGATTTATTTTTATGTAGGGCTGGGCAAGTTAACGCATTATTATCGCGTTACCTCATTAATTTATTAACGCCGACATTTATTTTATCGCGTGTTAACGCATGTTGCTCACATGCTTTTGTTTTGAAAAGTCTGTTACTGGCTGCTGCAGAACCGGAAAATAATTGGTAGGTAAACAAGGAAAAGCTAAAACAGACATGGAGAACAGTGAAAATCAGTGAACTTTACAGTTCAGGTAGCAACTCAGGTAGAAATATTAACAATTCTGTCTGAAAAAAAAATTGTGGACTGCAACAAAACTTTGTCGTCATTCCTCCATGTTCCATCAGATCTGCTCCATGTGTTCACTGTCCTGCTGTTCTCTAGCTGGTTACTGCAGTGCGGCTCCATCTAGTGGTACAGATGTGTAATGACAACAGAAAGTCCAGTCCTCGATTATAAAACAAATTCATTTCTGTGGCCCATTTTTTTAATTTCGTATTTTTGATCCAAGTCTAAGATTGAAATATTAAAAAAAAGACTTTTTTTTTCATTTTTTTTTAATTAAAAACAAAAAACATAATAAAATGTCACTTTTTAATTTTTTTTATTTTTGATTGACAATTAAAAATGGAAAGAATGAATGATACACGGATTGGTAAAGTTACTTAACTTTAACATGGACATTTTCATTTTAAAGTTCTCCCAGACGGAGGATTCAACATAAACAAGGTTATTTGTAACAACTGACAAGTTAAACTCCCCGTTAAAAGTTTCTGCTGTTACCTCAGAAATTACCTGTTTTAATGTTCTGATTGTGCTGAGCCACAATCATTGTGTTGGATTTTGTTTGTAGACTTTTTTTTTTTAAATTTTTTTATAAAAACAGGGTGACATTAATAACCTGGCAGTGGCAATAAGCTTTATTTTATTTTACATTTTTTAAGATGAGGTTTACACTAAATATGTGTTACTGACAAGTGCTGATGTTAAAGGTGTTTGAACAACAAATGTTATGACACTTTAGTTCATATGGCAGCAGAGCATTTAAATAAAAGTGCATTTTACACTACTCTTAAATTCATTATTTGATTTTGTTTATACAATGCAATCAATCGCGATTAATTAGGGAAATCATGTGATTAATCGCGATTAAAAATTTTAATCGTTGCCCAGCCCTACTTTTTATGTTATGGTTCTGTGCATCACAGTGGGACAGGACGGTCCCGTCAAAGCAGGCCAGCCTCTGCTGACCACGGTCCCCCCGGGCTCCGGCCGCACCACAACCAGCCCCCCAGATCGCCTCCACCCGCAGCACCACCACCGTTCAGTCCCCGACTGAGGCCACCACGCGTCCAACCGCTCCACCGGCGACTAAATCCATCGCAACTCAGAAGCCTCCAGCTCAGCCGAGGGTCACTGAAGGCAGAGCAGACACCTCCGTGAAACTAACCACCGTCAGGAGCGTGAAGCCACCTGCTCCACCACAACCAGGTATTTTGGCCTGTGACTCTGCAGGTTTATAGATTTTCTTGAATATCTATAGTTTACGTTGCATTTTTTTGTTTGTTTGTTTTGTCAGTGTGTGGGAAGTTGAAAGCTGACATCGTGTTCCTGGTGGATGAGTCCTCGAGCATCGGCGTCAACAACTTCATCAAGATGAAGGACTTCATGTTCCGAGTGACCACGTACTTCCCCGTTATTCGGTGCACAGGGGACGCAGGTTGGTTTCTCCTCTCTGCTGGCTCGATTGTTGCGCAGAGTATTTAGCTTCAGGCGTAAACCTCTCATCTGTCTGTCTGCGATGTTCGTTTGCATCAATTCAAGACTGGTGCCTAATTGCACTTTTGCTCACAGTGTGAGTCTTCTGTTCCGGGTGGGATCATTAGTCGTCACAAAATGAGGTCTTTTTTTCCACAAAATGGGCAGATTCAGACTCAAACTTAATAGCATTTGGCTCCTGGAATAGCAGGAAAGGGAGAGACGAGCAAGGACAAAAAAAGGACAAAAAAATGAATATTTATTATAATATAGTTATATTTGAGTCAGTATCTCGACAGGACACTCTGAATATTCTTTCACAATGAGAATAAAGCATCTAATCTGATCTAATAGGTGAGCAAGGACAGAAAAATGAGAGGATTAAATATATTTACCTCATAATCTTGAGTTCAGCTCGCTGAAATCAGACTGGAAAGTCACCGTGTTTCCACCGTAATGGCGTGCGTGTCTCTTTGCAATCTTCTCTCAGATCGCCGTGGTTCACTACAGTGATGAGCCTCGCATCGAATTCCACCTAAGTGACTTCAAGGACAGAAACTCGGTGCTCAGGGCCATCAGAGGGCTGCGTTACGGAGGAGGCAACACCAGGACAGGTCAGTTGAAGTCACGGGAACATACACGGCGTTTTTCCTCTGCAGCACCTGTAACCAGACGGAAGGAAGTTCCTCTTAAACTCTTTAGGTTCTGTTGTTGAAGTCACAGCAGCTGCTGATGTACAGAAAGCCCGTCGTCTCCTGTCCTGAGACTAAACAGATGCATCCTAGTTGCTGATCTGACTGCGATCATGTGGGATCATGACTGACAGGGACGACAGTGGATGTAATGCATAAAGGTTTTCTAAGTTTGTTGGTTTGCTGTTGTGTGTCCAGGAAAAGGCATCAGCTACGTTCTGCAGGAGCTGTTCCAGGAGTCTCTGGGGATGAGGCAGGACGTGGCCCACGTTCTGGTTCTGATTACGGACGGCAGGGCCCAGGATGATGTGCTGCCACCCTCCAGAATTGCACAGGCTTTGGGTCAGTTGTCTCAGACTTTTCCCTTAACTCTTAAATTTTAGGTGTTTCAGAAGTCGGGGCGTAATTTCCTTGCACCGTTTACAGCAGCTCTTGGAACATTTTAGCGCTCTATGCTACATAGTAGCTGATGCATCTGATGTGTGTCTCCATAGGGGTCAGCATCCTGGCCATTGGAGTTTCTAATGCAGACATCATGGAGCTAAATAAAATTGCATCTCCGGCCAGCTACAAAAATATCTTCTACTCACCGACCTTTGATGACTTCCCCTCCATAGAGAGAGAATTCATCAACAGCCTCTGTGGCGAGGAGCTTCTGTCCGAGTTCAGACTACGAGATGAGGTGAAAAAAAATAATAACTAGCTTAACGCTCTCAGTCGTTTCTTTACGTCACATTACAGAGAAATACATTGAAGTTCATACACTCTGAAGAAAGCAACTCACGTCTATGTGGGCAGTTTAAAAAAAACATGCAAACATGTATATACCCTCCTCATGAAGGGGATGGGCCTCTGGAACCCCTGGTGGATGGGAGTATTTCTGCACACAGAACCACTTACTTTTGAAATCCACACACAATAGCTCTGAAGAAGAAAACATGCTGTCATTCTTGACTTCATTGGCCACAGTTACATGATGTTTTTTAATTTGGAATAAATTATTCTGAATTAAATAATTCAGAATTAAACTATTTTCCTTTGAGTTTACATGGAAATAGTAATTCCAAATTGAGGTTTACATGGAAAACACATTTGATCAGCTTTATCCAATTCCGCTTAAGGTCTGGGGGTTGGGAAGGGTTCTGATAGGATAGGGGGGCGGACGTCTTTACGTATTTATGTCTACGTATTTACGTATTCTGCTACAACTTTGAAAAGCTCACAATTTTTATGTTTCCTGCCATCTGTTCTTTTAATTATTTCCAGTTCCTCCAAGCTATTTATTAAATAAATCGTCTCTGCTCTTGACCACCATTTCCTGCGTGCTGCCATCCTGAAACTTTGTTTTGAAAACAAGCCCAGCGCGGAATATAAGTGTCATCGCGACAGACGGGCAAGAGAACGAGCATGCGCAGAGAGACCGGAAATTATTTAAAGTGGAATGAGTGTAAACATGACCGCGGAATTATTCTATTCAGATTTAAAATCAGAATAAACCAGCCACTTACTTCGGAATTAAGTTTAATTCGGAATGGACATTTTCATTCGGAATTAGGTGTTTACATGGTAATTTTTAATAATTTTAAATCGGATTTAATTTTAATTCTGAATTGAAGAGGAATTAAACTTCCCATGTAAACGCACTAATTGTGACGTCAGGGCAGCAGATGCAGGACGTGACATGTAGGTGGCTCCGTTAGTAAACCTTCTCTGCCGTCACAGTCGATCGTGAGTTAGTCAGCTGGTCAGCTCATAATGTTTTTTTTTGTTCAGAGTGCTCAGTTAGACACTCCGACTGAAGACCCAGAGGAGCAGGAAAAACCTCAGGGTCCCTGCCTGTCTCAGTGTGTGAAGGTTGGTACAGAATCACATCACAACCCCCCCCCCCCCCCCCCCCCCCCCCCCCCCCGTGTTTTTCTTTTTAAACAACTGTTAATGACTTTACCTGTATGTTTTCACAGGGCCAGAAAGGAGAAAAGGTGAGTTAATTGACACAGTAGCTGATTCTTAGGTTCATCCAGGTCGTTGTTGTTTAGTTTACCGTCATCTGTCTTTCAGGGAGATGCTCTCGGTCTTGGAGGTCTGGTATGGTTATTTATTAACTTAATGGACTTTTCCATATTTTGTCCCATTGCACCATAAACTAGTTGATAAGCATTGTTGTTATTTGTTTCTGTAGAGATTCAGGCAAAGCCCCGGACACTACGATCCTTTCACATCCTCCAAAGGAGAGAAAGGAGAGAGGGTAAGAACCAAGTAATAGTTATAATCATTAATGAAAAAAAAACAGTTAATTTCTCTGCTTTGGCGTCTGTTGCTTTAGTGCAGCGTTGTAGACGTGCGACAGCAGCTTTCCTGACTGTAAAGTCTTTATTTGTCAGGGACCTCCTGGGACAGACGGTATTCCCGGGTTGCCAGGGCGGCCTGGAAGAACCGGACCGCCGGGTTCTGCCGGACAGCGGGTAACTGGATTCGGAAATAACAAAACTTCAAAGTGACCTTATCTGGTTCTGCAAATAATGTTGCGTGCTTGTTTTTCCTCAGGGCCCTCCAGGCGTCCCGGGTGACATGGTGAGATCCAAATGACAAATTCATGATAGTTATTACTGACCGACGCGCCGGCGCAGCTGGTTGAGATGGTCCTGTCTTTGAATGCGAGCGAGGATCTTTATTACATCTTTGTCCTTGTGCGTTTTCGCCGCCACTGTGGTTTATCAGTATGCAAAAACAGAAAATGAGTCATGCAGTGATGCGAATGGAAAATAAAAGATTAGCAAATCTCAACAAAGGTGTATACTTAAAGAAAACATTATCTTTGAAATGACAAGCTAGAATTGGGGTCCTGGACTACTTTTTTGAAAGTATTCCTTTGTGTTCGCAAAATACAAATAGGTGACAAAACAGAGGGAACTCCTGAACTTAACTACTTTAAAAGACAGCGCTCCATCACTGATGGGGAGAACTTTTGTTGCTGAAATCTGTGTTCATTTAAAGCAGTGATTCTCAATTATTTCCTGCTGCGTCCCCCCCAGGAAGAAGATCCCTCCTTCCCAACCTCCACCGCAACTATAAATAGTATCATTTGTCTAAAAAATTGTAATAAGTACACCTCTGCATAACACTGTATCCTTATTAAGGAAATAGAAAGAAAGAAATATAGATCAACTTATTTTTCTGTGGTGTCCCTTAACGGTTTGTTCACTTCATATCTCCTGCTCTGTGCCGTGTGCGTGCATGTCCGTGCAAAAAAATCCCCCGACAAAATATAGCTAAAACTCCCTGTGACAATGAGAGCACCACTGCCCCCTACTGGAGTATATGTGCAATTACACTTTATTACAGTATGGCAAAAAAGGATGTTCCTCTGGTGTCAAACACGCCCCCCTGGCATTGCACCACGCCCTCCAAACGGGTGGCCGCGCCTTCCCGGGGGGGGGGCTGCGCCCTCCCAAGGGGGACTGCGCCTTCCAAAGGGGGTGGAAGGGGGGCGCTGTGCCCCTTCCGAGGTGGGCCGCGCCCTCCCGGGGGGGGCTGCACCCTCCCAAGGGGGACCGCGACCTCCGAAGAGAGTGGAAAGGGGGGGGCGTGCCCTCCCAAGGGGGACCGCGCCTTCCCAAGGGGGACTGCGCCCTCCCAAAGGGGTGGAAGGGAGAGCCTCACCCTCCCAAGGGTGTCGTGCCTTCCCAAGGGGGACCGCGCCCTCCCAAGGGGGTCTATGCCCTCCCAAGGGGGACTGCGCCCTCCCAAGGGGGGTCGCGCCCTCCCAAGGGGGACTGCGCCCTCCCAAGGGGGTCTACGCCCTCCCAAGGGGGACCGCGCCCTCCTAAGGGGGACCGCGCCCTCCCAAGGATGTCTACGCCCTCCCAAGGGGGACCGCGCCCTCCCAAGGGGGTGGAAGGGGGACCTGCGCCCTCCCAAGGGGGGTCGCGCCCTCCCAAGGGGGACTGCGCCCTCCCAAGGGGGTCTGCGCCCTCCCAAAGGGGGTGGAAGGGGGAGCTGCGCCCTCCCAAGGGGGGTTGCGCCCTCCCAAGGGGGTGGAAAGGGGAGCCACGCCCTCCCAAGGGGGGTCGCGCTCCATTATATGAGAAGGATTGATTTAAAGGAAAAGGTCTCGACAAATTACAAAGTTGTTGCCATCTTGGCTCAACTTATCATGCGATGAAGAATTTCTTTCAGAATAATCATGCATTCATCATCAATGAGCTTTCATTGGTGTGAAGATGATGCGACCTATTCGAACACCCGTGGGAGATTTGGACCGCCGTGTTTGCGCTCTACGAGGCGTAAATCATCATCACTGAAATGAGGAGGTGTATTTAGTAAAGAACTAACTCCGTCCCTTCAGTCACGTCACAGATACTTGAGGTATGAATGTCGAGGAAGTCGTCATCCTTTGCGTTGACTTTTCCATTATTTTGTCGCCCACGTAGAGACAGTAGGGGGCGTAATGAAGGTTGTGGGGAATGGAGGTTACAGGGAGGTCCGGGTAGATGATCAAAGCCAGAGACTGTGTTCGAGCAGCTTGTCAGGAATAAAAAAGCTCAGCAACATGTGGAAATGGAGAATCTGTATATCCAGTATGTATGAGCTCAGTGGGGAGCTGCAGGACGGTGAGGTTGGTGCTGGGGTTTTATAGATCATAACCACTGTTGAGACAAACTTTACAGCTGCATTATATTACCACCTGCACTAGTTCAAGATTGTTTCTATTTACGTTTTTGTTTCTTTGTCATTGCAGGGTCCTCCTGGACTCACTGGTTCGAAGGGACAGAGAGGAGAAAGAGTAAGTCCAGTTCTGGACCAAAGAAATGACCCCATGATGCAATTACCTGCTGGACTTATCTACTTTTAGGGTTTAAGCACTACAGCAGTAATCGTGGAAATGACACGCGTGTCCAGCTGGGTGTGCAGGTTCATGCTTTATTCTTGTTCCCCTGCAGGGGGAGCCCGGATACGTCATCGCTGGCACAGATTCAAATTTTGTACCCGGACGAAAAGGAGAGCCCGGGTCCTCGGTAAGTCTTAGGGTTAGGGTTACTCCCACTGGGTTTTTCAAAATTGACTCAAATACAATCCGCCGCATGTTTCAGGGCCCCCAGGGACAACCTGGTGTGCCGGGTGTCAACGGAGCGCCTGGTCTGCCTGGCCAGTCAGGACCACCGGGGTCGCCAGGAATATCTGTCAAGGTAACGAAGAGTTTTGTTAAGGTTGAAATGATCAGAAAGGCAGCACGACGGACAAGCTGCAAGTACAATGGAACATTTTTGTCGTGTATCATAATATTTCATAGCTCACATGAAGAGGCTTTTTATGTTTGTGCTTTGCAGGGAGATCCAGGAGAGCCAGGAGCAAAAGTAAGTGTGAACACTTCTTTAAACTATAACTTAAATATCCTTTAAGACAAGACTTGCCCATCTGCCTATTTTTGAAAACCCCCAGTGTCCATTATTTTGTTGTATAATAATAATGGCTTCTTTTTTTTTATGTGAACCCATTTTCATTCATTCCTGAAAGGGTTTGCGGGGGAAGCAGGGCATGCAGGGAGACAAAGGAGATCCAGGAAAAGATGTGAGCACGTGACCATCAAAAATATTAGCGGTGGCATTGAGAATCACATTGAGAATCACTAAAACATAAGTCAAAACTGCATTTTGAGAACAATAATTCTCATATTCTCAAGTGTTTCCGTATCGTTTTTATGTCTTTACTGTCACGCTCAAACCTCTTCAGGGTATAGCAGGTTTGCCCGGACCTATCGGCATCGATGGGGTACCAGGACTGTCCGGTCAGAAAGGGGAGAAGGTAAAGCTGCCAGTGATTAAACCTTTTTTTTCACGTGACCCTTAATCTGAAAAAGTTGCCAATGCCGTGGCTTGAGAAAAGCGTGACAGCGACCCACATCATTTTTCGCAGGGTGAAGAAGGGATTGGCATACAAGGTGTTCAAGGTCCTCGTGGAGAGCCAGGAGAGAAGGTACGTCCCTAGAACAGCTAATTCATTGACAGATTTAATTTCCGAGAACCACGATCTGACGGTTCATTTTATCAGAGCACAGCAATGACTGTACAATAAATGCAAATATATATAAATATTTGAGCTGGGCAAGTTAACACGTTATCATCACGTTAACGCATTAATTTATTAACGCCGACATTTATTTTATCACGCGTTAATTCATTTTGCTCACAAGCTTTTGTTTTGAAAAGTCTGTTACTGGCTGCTGCAGAACTGGAAAATAACTGGAAGGTAAAACTAAAACAGACATGGAGAACGGTAAAAATCTGTGAACTTTACAGTTCAGGTAGCAACTCAGGTAGAAATATTAACAATTCTGTCTAAAAAAAACCTTTCAAACCCCTTTGTTCAAGACGATCTCATCATTCCTCCATGTTCCATCAGATCTGCTCCATGTGTTCACTGTCCTGCTGTTCTCTAGCTGGTTACTGCAGTGTGGCTCCATCTAGTGGCACAGATGTGTAATGACAACAGAAAGTCCAGTCCTCCATTATAAAACAAAGCCATTTCTGGGTCACGTAAACCAGACAATAAAATATCAAAAACAAATTCAGTCCAGTGGCCTGTTTGCTAAAATTAAAATATAAAATAACAGGCATTTTTTTGTGTGTTAGATTTAAAAAAAAAATGGGGAAAAAAAGTCACTTTTTAAATTTTTTTAAACTTTTGATTGACAATTGAAAATGAAAAAAAAAACACAGATATTTACGGATTGATAAAGTTACAGAATTTTACCATGGACATTTTCATTTTAAAGTTCTCCCAGGGGACGATTCAACAGAAACAAGGTTATTTGTAACAACTGCCATGTTAAACTCCCTGTTAAAAGTTTCTGCTGTTACCTCAGAAATTACCTGTTTTAATGTTCTGATTATGGCCTCTGGATTGTTAGGATTTTGTTGGTAGACTTTTTTTATTTTTCATAAAAAACAGGATGACATTAATGTCCTGGCAGTGGCAATAAGCTTTATTTCATTCTACATCTTTTAAAATGAGATTTACACTAAATATGTGTTACTGACAAGTGCTGATGTTAGAGGTGTTTGAACAACAAATGTTCTGGCACTTTAGCTCATATGGCAGCAGAACATTTACTGGTAAATAAAAGTGACCTTTAAAATACTTTTGAATTCATTGTTTGATGTTTTATATACAATGCGATTAATCGTGATTAATCTGGGAAATCATGGGATTAACTGCGATTAAAATTTTTAATTGTTGCCCAGTCCTTATAAATATATATTGTTTTCTTACTGTTTGATGCTTTATTTTGCAGGGGAATATTGGCTTAATAGGACCAGTTGGCCCTAAGGTACCAGATATTTTGTAACACGCTGAATGGGACATGTTTTCATGTTTTTTAAAAAAAGAAGTATTTCCAGAATAACCTTATTATGCAATTGGTCATTTAAGGGTGAGCGTGGACAGCAGGGCATCCAGGGAATCATCGGACCTCGGGTGTGTACTTCACATTAAATTGCTAACAATGACTTTCTTCATGTCTTACCCTCCAGTGCATGCGGATTAATTTAATTCTGCCTTGTTAGAGTGAGATAAAGCCCAGCCTTTTTTAACCGAGGGTGTGTAAGGAACGGTGATGAAAGGATTCATGGCAAGCTGCTCATTTTTTATTTGCAGGGGAAAAAGGGATTCAAAGGGGAGCAAGGTGATAAGGTGAGTTTAACCCTCCAACTCATTAACTCTCCACTTATTAGGCTGAAAATATTTGCTTTGCAATTGCTATTCTTTCAATTCAGGCAGGGGTGAGGCTAATCACACTGGGGTGACAGTCTGCATACGTGAGTGCGTGTTTGAATGCAATCAGAGCAAAATTAAAAAGTGCTCTTATTTATTCTTTAGGGAGACCGTGGAGAAATGGGACCCGTTGGACCACAAGGACCTCAGGTGAGTTTAATTAACATAATAAATAACAAAAATGCACCTGAAGTTGAATATGTCTGTGTATATAAAATTCAACTGGAGCAAAAAAGCTGGAACTGATGCTGAAAATGTTATGCTTTTATTACATTATTACACTTTTAAAGGCACTCTATGTAGCGATTCCACTCCAGGCCAAATGGGGGCAGCATATCGAGAAAGTTCAAGTGTAAACGGACAACCCTTCCTCTTTGGTTAAACTCTGTTCATCACAACGATCGTAAACAAGACTCCAAAATACTTAAACTCCTCCACGTGATGCAGCACCTCATCCAGTTTCTGAAGAGGACATTAAACCCTTTTACCAATAAAGAACCATTGTATCAGAGCTGGAGGTTCTGATTCTCATCCCTGCTGCTTCACACTCAGCTAGACGTACTCCTAAGGTCACCAAACCCAACCCCTTCGCTCCTCGGCTGCACCTAGAAATTCTGTCCATAAACGTTATGAACAGAATCAGTGACAAATGGCGGCCCTGACAGACTCCAAGTTTCACTGGAAACAAGTTAGACTCTGCTACCGGCAATGCAGGCCAAACTTTACAAAGCTCAGGGTATCTCAGGGCGAACTTCCTCATGGTCTCACCAAACCTCTCCCATACCCGAGTTCTTGCAACCACCAAGGTCACAGCCCACTTGGCAAGGTCACAGACACTCGGGGTGTCTACCAACTGGTTCAAGGATTGCTTCCACCCCACATACGACTTTGAGGTCACAACTCCGGTCAGCCGCCTAAGTAATGGAAGTGCAGAACGAGGCCCATTCAGACTCAATGTCCCCCATCTTCATCCTCCTCCCAGCCCATTCCTTGTTGTCTGACTGGTTGCATCTCTAATGGAGATTCCTCTGACGAGTCCATATACTGCATTTCCTCTAATAAACGCTTCCTCCCAAATAATAGCACCTCCAGGACTTTGACAAAATGTAAATGAAGCTCCTGCATCCTCTTCCCATCAACTTCAAACGTCTCCTCTGCAAAATGCTTGCCTTTTGTCTCAGTTCAGTTTAAAAGACGCCGCCTACAACCTTTACAACTGTTGCACGTCTCTCATTGACTTTTAACAATTACGATGCAGCGTAGCATCACTGCACGTGCTGAAGCTAACCATGAACAAAATAACTTATTTAGTAACACGCTGATTTTGACGTTTTAAGAAGCAGCAAGTGCTTAGGAGTGCTGTTCACACATAATGACTGCATGCTGATGGTCTGTCTCTGGTCAGTACACTCAGTGTGATTGACATGTGAGTAGAAGACCCCTTCAGTGTCCGTACTTACCTTAACTCCTTCATTATTTCAGTGTTTGAAGGCAGACCAAACGCTACAAAGATTTGTATCACCTGTAGTGAGACAAGGTGGTATTACGGGTCTTGTTGGGGTGTCTCAATGCACCATCACGGTATTTTCAGAAAATCTCATGAAATCTTGACTTTTCAAGGGACTGACGGGACCTTTGGGGCTGAAGGGAGACGAAGGTCCAAGAGGAGCCCCTGGAGATCCTGCCAAGGGTGTAAGAAGACAGTTTATTGCTTTTTAACTACACAGCTGCCGCAGAATCACTTGTTACTCAGCTCTCCATTTCTTTTTTCCTTTTTTTCCCCATCCCAACAGATAATTGGCCCAACGGGAAAAAAGGGTGCCAGGGTAAGTCAATCAGGTGTTCATCCATTTCACTGTGATTTTTCTTTTAACTAAATTTTATCGACAGGTTGTATTTTTTTTTTCTGTTTCAAACTATATATCCTTGAGCAAATCAGTAATACTCAACATTAATAATTATAATACAGTCAATTATTAATTATTACACCATCTGAGCTTTGCGGTTGTGGTTTAAAAATGTCGATTATATTGTATTTGGTCTGGCATCAAAGGAAAAAAAAAATCAAACACCTTTCATTGCACTTTAATAGACATTTGAACTCACTGCCGTCCTTAAACCAGTGAACTGAGCATAGATGAGAACATCCATCCATCCATCCACCATCTGTTTTCTCCGTCCACATCATCCCGCTCAGCGCTGCAGGGTTCTGGGGAAAACAAATGCACACGATCTCTAATGTGAAAAGACGTAAACCGTCATATTTTTCTCATGTGTTTACATTGTTTGAATGCATTTGTCTTAACCGGCTGAAAGTGCGTCAGTCCGCCAGAGGGAAGCGATTCTCTTGATGTTTGATTCCACGAAAACATTGTTAATTAATCGTGCTGGGTATTCTCGCACACTCAGGCCCAATCCTCTTGGTCCGCTTATCAAACACGATTAAGATTTCCCTCATTAGCTTGTGCAGTTTTCTTCTGAACGCCTGGCTGGATCGGTCCTCTTTAATCCCCGTCTGCAGGGTATCATTTCGGAGCACAGAGATGTTCGGACTGCTGGCCGGTCTCACGCTCACTGACGTGTGCGTGTTCATGTACTGTATGTGCATGTTTTCTGTCTGACAGGGTGACGTCGGTCCAGTTGGTCCCACAGGACCTCAGGGGATAAAGGGAGACAGAGGAGACAAAGGAGAAAAGGTTAGTAGTTAAAACAATGTCGATAAGGCTTCTGTTTGGTCATTTAGGTCTAGCGCAGGTCAAACAGAAAACAGATGTTTGCTGTAGCTACAATTAATTTATATATAAGGCTATGGCTTTGATTTGATGTGTGTAGGGAAGTCCTGGCTTTGGGATTCCTGGACAGCAGGGACCGAAGGGGGAAAATGGTGAGAGGGTGAGTCATTTATAACTCTCTAACTTTGTTGTTGTCCTGGAACAACAGAGCAGTGCTAAAATGTTTTATCATTTTCATCCATCGCAGGGAAATGTTGGCTTGTCTGGAAGACCGGGACCAAAGGTGAGAGAAACCACTCAGTTTTCCTTTGCAATTAATATCTTTATATCTGCAGCAGACTAGATGTTTGGGGTGGTGCTTACTGTGAAGGTGAGGTTTGAGTCGGGCGTTTTTCAGGTGGGTGAAGATCAAGTACGAGTGGGTGCTCTGACTTTGATCAAAGCCTGTTCACAGCTCATTTGTGAGCTCATCTGTTTCCATGGAGGTCTTGCATGTAGGCAACTCTTGAGCTACCAGGTTGTGCACGTCTGCAGCACCTCACCATCCAAAAATAAGAAGTAGGCTGGTGACTGAAGAAAAAAATGGCAATGAAGCCCAGTTGGTCCAAGTAAATGATACTTCTGGAAGAATAGGACCAATGAAAAAATATTTTAAGAAGGGTTAGGGTTAAATTTGACCTAATTTGATCAATACGTTCATTTTGATTTTGACTGAACGGCAGGAAGTCAGCCATGTTTCAGTGAAGGTAGAGATGGACGTATCTTCATTTTCTCCACTTAGTTTGCTTGTAAAGTCATTTGTGTGACAATCTTAAGGAACTTCAATAGATTGTTTAAGTACAAGGACAAGATAAGGAGAAATCCCTAAATACTAAAGCGAAAAACTTTAGGAGGATACTTAAAGCTGTTTGTGCAACCGACTTTGTCAAAAGGAAACCTTAAATTGGATTTTAAGAAAAAGTCATAACCTAAGGTGTTTTGTGCAACCAGACCAAGATGCGTAATACTTTGGAAGGTCACAAAGAAATCAAGGTCTTACTCACGTTGTTGGGTTTTAGTGTTCATCAACCAACCATCCAACCATGAGGAGAAACATGGCTTCCTATCGCTGCCTATGAAGAGCATTTCTGAGCATCAACAGTTTGCTAAAGGACACACAGATGTGCCAAAAAGTTCTTTGTGGATGAATATGACTGATGAAGAATATTTGGTTCATATGAGAATCCTAATGTCCATGGGAAGAGAAAACACCTGATCCCATCTTTGAAACATGGTGGTGGTGGTATCATGGTTTGGTCCTACTTTGTAGGACCAAACCATGAAATTTACCTAATTGTAATTGAGGGTTATGTTATGGTCAAACTAGTGAATTCTCAAGGAAAATACTGGAACATCTGTCTGTAAACTGAATCTCAAGAGAAAGTGAGTACATGGAGACATATCTGCAAAGACTAAAGTTAGAATGTTTATGGAAGAATAAAGTGAACATCCCAAGATGGCAAAGTCAAGATAAATCTTGTGGAAGGACTAGAAGTGATCGGTTCAAGTGGTTAAACCCACCAGTATCCCAAAGTTGCTGCTGTGCTGCTGACCAGCATGGACAGAAATTCCTCCATGCAGATGTGCAGGATCGAACTGCGGTTGCTTGTAATGTTTATCTGTGGTTATTTCTGCACAAACGTCACACCAGACACTGCAATGCAGGGTTGACTTACGTACGAGTCACTGAACCACACCTTTCCGCCAGCTTGTACGCAGTGCACGTCAATAAAAATAATTTGGTGTGTGAGAATATGTAAAGAAGAAATTAAAAGCAAAATGCTTTAGAGACGCCTGTCATAGATTTACAATTTGTTCAATTTGTTCACTACATAAAGGATAAAATATCTAGCCTTTCATGTTAAATGCACTCTCTTTGTTGACCTTTGAAACCCCGGCTTGAAAGCTGTCACTAATGGGGAGGATCCCTCAGAGAATTATCACCTGACATCGCAGATCCCCTCTGCAGGGTTTGGTTAGCAAGCGGAGGCTTTCCGCTCAGACCACTTTCAACAATCTCATTTCCTTTCACAGCAGGGAGATGCTTTCAGAGAAAGACTTCACAACTAACTTCATGTTATCTTCCCAGCACAACACAGCAGGCAGGCAAAGGCCGACCACGAACTCGGGTACACAGGGAAATATTTAGTGACTACGGAGGTAGTGAATGCTGAGATTTCCATGTGTGGATTTGATAGATTTAAAAAAAGCAGCATTTTAATAGCAGCAACTTTTAGATTTAACTTGTATCTGCAGTCACAATATCTGCATCTTTACCTGCAGCTCTTCTTTTGGTCACTGCCAGGTGTTCATGCCCACAGGTGAGGGCAGGAACATATATTGACCAGAAATTAGGGAGCTTTGTCTTTTAGTTCAACTTTCTCTTCGCCACGTCAGACCAATGTAGAGTTTTCATTAGTGGAGACTCTAACCCACCTGTTGATCTCCCACTCTGTTCTCCGAAGGATGTTCCGTTTTCCAAATTCGAGCTTTGGCCTCAGATTTAGGGCTTGATCTTCCGCCAGATCTGCTAAAGCTGCTATTAAGGGATAGCGGGTAGCGGGAGGGGCATTCCCCCGCAAAAAACGCAATCTTCCTACTAAACCCGCTATCCCACCTGCGCTACCAGCTACATCATGCATAGGAGTGGTTAGGGCGTTCCACCTGTTAAACCAATCAGTGCGTCAGCAGCCATTGCCTTTAAGAGCAGGTTGCGCTACCTGCAAACCGCTATGGAGCGTCTTTTCATCCAGATCGCAGCAGCTCTCATGTAAAGCTCTTCTTGGGGCCAATTCCAATTCCTCTATTAACCCTCAATCTCAACCCTCGCCCTTAACCCTCAATTTTTGGCCCTCAATCTTAACCCTCGAAAGTAAGTGTAAGGGCTATCTTGTGACTTAGAAATGGGACACCCCTCGAGTGCAGTTACGTCATCAGACTGAAACGTATCAGAGCCCGTGTTGTCTCTGTATTTCCTGAAATTACACAGGGGTAACATTGAAAAGAGCGCTGTATATTCTCTAAATAATATTAGAAAATAACACAATAGAGGATACATTATTCAGTCCATCGTCGCTACACAACAAGGTATACAAGTAACGTGAAGCCGCCTGGGACCGCCGACGGGACCCGTACCGCTGACGGGACCGGGACCGCTGACGGGACCGGGACCGCTGACGGGACCGTTACGGCGGAACGGGACCACCGACGAGTACAAGTAACGTGAAGCCGACCTGGACCGCTGACGGAACCGCTGACGGGACCGCTGACGGGACCGAGACCGCCACGGTCGGCGGACCGGTCCCGTCGGCGGTCCAGGTCGGCTTCACGTTACTTTGTTGTGTAGCGACGGAGGACTGAATAATGTACCGGGACCACCGACGAGTACAACGTGAAGCCGACGGGACCGCCGGTCCGGCAGCAAACATCGTAAAGTAAAAAAATAAATGTTACCCAACAACGATGTTAATCCATGAAAAAAATCTCAAACAAACACAATAAAATGGTTTCGTAACATTTATATCTTTAAGATATACGAAGATACTTACGTTTGTAGCTAGCTTCTGGATAGCCCTTACTTCCAAGGGTGGTGTCGGAAAATCTCAATTTTGAGGGCGATACAGCCCTTAAACTCGTCCCTCAACTTGACTTCCCTTAGAATTGGGACACCACTTGCCCTTAGCGGGAGCGCGCATTTTTGAGATTGAGGGTTGAGATTGAGGGTTAAGGGAGGAATTGGAATTCACCCTTGGACTCTGCTGTAGAGCTTCCTCCTCTTCTTCCTTCCTCCTCCTCTGCACTGACATATACATATAAATATTTGTACACAGACAATTCCTATCAGGTATCTGAAAGTCCCAGATAGTCAGTGTCCTCCCAGTAAACACGCTCTGGTCGTCTATGGTTTAACTGGCGGGCAAGCCGTTTAAGACGATCTCTGCCATTTTCTCAGGGGTTCAACTGAGGCCAAATCACGCTTTTATACAAGAGTTAATTCCAGAGGTAGAGAAGTTTGTGTACGTCAACATGTGACCAGGTGGACATGCATTGATGCCATTTGTACGCGCTTTTGTATGCGCCGACACGCGGGTTGCAATCGTAAGATACCGAGTTTGCGGAAAGGGCAAAAGACATGTCCATTGCCACACCTACAAAGTGAGTAAGAGAGTCGGCATAATGGGTAGTGGTTTTAGCAAGCGGAAGATTGCATTAGTGGAGGTTCCTATACCCGCAATTTGCGGGTAGTGGCTAGTGTTAACGGGTAAGAGGAAGTGTACGATCGGGGCTTTAGACTATCGCTGCACTTGTAAAGGCACTGAATGTCTCATAGAAAGGACCCAGTATCCCATACTTCTGGAGCAACAGAATACCCTGTGAGACGTGATCAAATCTCTTCTTCAAGTTCACAAAGCACTTGTGGACTGGTTGGGCAAACTCCCATGCGTCCTCCAGGACCCTGTAAAGGGTAAGGAGTCGATTCGACTGTTCCACAGCCAAGACGGAGTCTTCATTGTTCCAGGCTCAACTATCAACCACGATCTCTTCTCCACTCCTGCATGGTCCTGTATAATTCCACTATAAGAGCCGACACCTCATCTGCAAATCCATACACTCTGTCTCCAGTGGACACTGGAGACAGAGTTGTTGCTTATGCTTGTCAGCCAAGACTGCTCCACCACATCCAGAGCCATGAGGATCTCAGGACCTCATCCACTCCTGGAGCCCTGCTGGACGGCGCTCACAGGTTCAGCTTCCCTCGTGAAAGACATGTTGGCAGGTTTGAGAAGATCCTTGAAGTAATAGAGGTGAAGAGATTTCCACCTTCAAGGTACACAATGTTGGTGAAGCAACACGTTCCCCCACCTTAACCTCAAAATATGTAGCTTCAAGCATGAGAACATTTTAAATATAACACATTCATCTCAGTCGGTGGGCATTTCACCTGTTTAAGTTACAGACTGTCTTTCCTAAAATAAGGTAAAATGTACTTAAATAATCCCAGGATTGGGAAACTTATAGGGCAGCAGCATGACATACAGAGAAAGAAACACAACATAAAACCTAGAAATATAAAATAAATGTATGAAAAATATTGAAATATATAAATAAAATAGAAAGATTAAGTATTATCCACAAAATGTCTATACATATTTACGTGTGATACATTAATGTTCTGTGTGTCAGACATTAAAAGTGATGTGCAAATGGATCAGTTTCCAAATAAATAAAAGTCAGCACTGCCAGTAATAATCCAAGTGAGTTATTGCACCAGGTGATGGCATGTGACATAAAAGATTTCCTGTATCTGTCCGTTCGACAGCAGAGCTGTAATAGTCTAATATGCCTGAATAATAGTCTTAAAGTCTGTAAAATGTCAGTGTATTAAATCAACCCGGTATGCTGACAGACACCCGCGCATCACCTCGGGCTGTTATAGAGCACACCAACGGTGTCATGAAGGAAAGGTGGTTGTGCGTGGATCCAGGTGGCGGCACCCTGATGCATGAAATCAAGAAGGTGTGCAAAATGGCATTGGCTTGCTGACTCCTGAGCAACATGGCTGTGAAGCAAGGCCTTTCAGCACCAGAGATCCCTGATGCACTTCAGTCTGTTTGGACATGCTAGCAGCTTATCGAATCACTCTACAGTAACACATAATGACTCAAATATTATAACCTTACCTCCAAGCTAGCTGTTGGCCCACTGATCTTTTTTTTTTTTTTTTTTTTTTTTTTAATTTAACATTACATCAAACAACTGTCACTTGATGTCTTGAATGCTTTGCTGGTTAAAGGAAGGTCATTAATCCTTCATTAAGTCTTGGTCGAACAGGGAACAGAAGCGGTTTTGCAGTAGTTTTACCCCGACCTCAGGTCTCATTGGGAGTATTTCAAAGGTGGAGCACTTGCCAGCGCTGCCTCTTAGGGTGGATTTGAAACCCTCTCTACACGTTTTGTCCTCCTGCGTTTATTTAGCGTCTGGGGTGCCCTGGTGCCATGTGCACGTATGGATACTCTGATGTCGGTTATGGACAAACTGTGACGAACACAGAAAATGTTCTTTTTTTTTTTTTTACTAGGGAAAAGATGGATTTAAAGGTGATAAAGGGACTATCGGCTTACCTGGCAATCCTGGAGAACCCGGATTAAGAGGTAAAGATGTAAGTAAATCCTGAGTGGTTGTTACAGCGATGAATAAAGTTATCTGTAGAGTACAGTGGAGCTAAGAAACTTTTCAGAAAGCAGCACAATCAAGATTTTGGATAATTTTTGATCATTTGAGACATAGCCCCTCAAAAACCTCAACAAATGACAAATGAGCCAACTGGCGATTCAGACTCAAGTGACGGAAAGGTTTCGATGTTTCGAATATAAACTGTTCATGCTCTTAACATTGTAAACCTGATGACAGTTACTGTTGACCATGTGTTCAGGGTGCAACTGGAGCTGGGGGAGAAAAAGGAACGAAGGTACAGTTAGTTCATCAAAGCCACGCTCTTCATTGTTTGGTTGATGCACATTAGGACGTTGTTTGAAAATTTGACATATTAGCTTTGATTATATTTGGATTCTGTCCTCCACAGGGTGACCAAGGACCACCTGGAGAACTTGGTGAAAGAGGAATAAGGGTAATCCTTGAGCAATCTTATAATTCAACTCTGACACAAGATGTCTTTAAGGAACAATAACTTTATAAATTGGTTTAAAGTAATGTGACAAAAATGTGCCATAATCAATGCAAACAGCAAGGCCTCAGTAGAAGATTTGAATTGGCTTGTTTGCATATTTAGAAGTCAGTAATCTAAAACACGTGTCAAACACAAGGCCCGCGGGCCAAATGTTTTTTTTCTCATCTCCTGCACTGTGTGTTTATTTATTATTTATTACTTATTTAAACTTAATTCTTTTTTTTTCTTTTTTCTTAAAAGAAAGCGTTTGCCCTGTGGGTACAATAACAAATTTTACTGCGCAATGTACAAAGTATAATTGTGTATGTAACAAATAAAGATCTTGAATCTTGAATCTTGAATCTTGAAAGAGTTTAATCTACGTCGGCATTTTGACAGAAAACATAGAAATAAATACAGAATCCGTTATTTAACAATATAATAAGGTGTAGTTTAATATATTTTGATTTACATTGCATTTTGTTACACTCATGCTGTCAATCTGGCCCTTCGAGGGCAACCATGATGCTGATGTGGCCCTCAGTGAAAATGAGTCTGACACCCCTGATCTAAATGTGAACAAATCTAAAATCTTTAATTCCCTGATGTGTGGAATCTATCAGTTTGGGACACTCACACATGCATTTGCTCGCTGCAGATTTAAATTGCACGCTAACACGAGGCCACATGTGCTCTTTGTCACTGCTTTCCTGTCGTTGATCAGGGTCCACTGGGGTTACCAGGGCGGCCTGGCGACCCTGGCGATAAAGGTGACCCCGGCGGTGCCGGCTTTCCCGTAAGTTTCCCGTACGCGCTGAGAGAGAACGTATGACAAACAGTCAGAATAATTCAGTTTAGACTGCAATGCTCTGACACACCCTGTGAATTTCTTTGCTTTTTTCAAGGGTACCGATGGAAGTAAAGGCGATAAAGGAGAGCCGGTACGTTTGCTTATTGTTTCGTCTTGTTCGACTCCCCTCTGATAACCCTTTTGTGTCTGTCACGTCCCTCAAACCTTTTGTGACGTCACGATCTCTGTTTTGATATCTCATTAATTATCTTGGCTTATTGTATTTTTTTTCCACCCCTGAGCGCACCTGCTAATTTTCCTTTTGTTGTGCGAGTATTGATTGTGTTGCACACTGCGAAGTTTTACATTTTAACGGCGCTGTGTTTGTCTTCTTTTGATCCTATCGCAACGGAAACGCTACAAAGGGAAAACCTGGGCCTCCGGGAACACAAGTAAACAAATCTTAATTATTCTCAGCAGCTTCTCGTCTGATCAGCAATCAGACATTTGTTACAACCAAGCTAATTAAAAAAAAAAAAAAAAAATGTCCTCAAACTTTGATTTACCTTCTTTGTTATTCCCCAGAGTTATTCAGAAAACAACATACTGACCAGGGTAATCAAGGTAACTTGAAGAGTAACTGGCGACATCCTTTTGACTCGCTCATCTTTCATGATATTGGTGAACTGAAAATGGTTTCCTCTCCTTTCTCGCAGGGTGAGCAAGGAGAGCCCGGTCAGCCCGGTCAGCCCGGCATGAGAGGAGAAACGGGTCTGCCGGGGCTCCCAGTGAGTGTCCTGCTGTTTACCCCACATGTCAATACGATAGTATGAGGCACGCTGCTGCTTCAAAAACAGGCTTATCATGACTAACATACCAGAGAATCAAAGTAACATACGTAACAGAGGTATAAAAGGCTGCTAAACCTGTCTGTCATTTAATAAACTCCAGCCTAAAACCTCTTTAGCACATTTTAAAATAATATTCAATAAAACTCATCTCATTTCACATAAGTAATTGTACTTATCTGAAAAGTCACCAGGAGATGATGGTTTCATGACGTTTAATGGTTTTCAGATTTCCAGTAACTTTGTATTTAATATTATAATCCAATAGCTGTTTTTTTCCATCCCTTTCGTGGGCCAAACATGTAACTTTCATTCCTGTCCATATTCTCAAGGTTTTACAGGCTGGTTTGTTTATACGTTATTCATTATCTGGTTCATAAATCATTTCATCCTTAAAAACCCAGTAAAGGTGGATTTGTTTTAAGGCCCTGGACTTCTCGTTCTGGCATCTGTAGAATGAGAAAAATCGATACAATAACACATGTCCTGCTTTCTTGTGTGAACAGTTGTGCAAATGATCCATAAAAAATACATAGAAACGACCATCTTGATGCGAGTAAATAAGTTCTCATGGTGCAGTCTTGCTTTTTTCACCTGTTCATCTCCAGCGCCTCCCTTTGATTTGATTCATGACGTCATTGTTCAGTCGTCTTGGTCGATACTTTTTAAGCATTATTCGGAGCAAATCACTTTATTGTGATATTTAGAAAGAAAAAAATAATAATTTTCTTGATCCTTCTGAACGTTTTGAATTGTTTCTTCTCAGGGTCCGGAGGGGAAACCTGGGCTGCCAGGTCCGTCTCTGGTACGTGTGGACAGAGTTTCAAATCGAGTTTCAGTCGTCTCTTCTGATCTTTGTGTCGGCAAGACCGAGTGTTTGTTTGAAAATGTTTTCAACGCTGAAATCCCTCACTTTTGCAGGGTGGTTCAGGAAGAGGCGGTCTCGACGGCGTACCAGGAAAACCAGGAACTAAGGTTGTGCAGCAGACACACGCTGTTGCTTGAACTGCTTTTCTGAATGTGAACTTACCATCAACATGTTTTATAACTGTTATAGGGTGACAAAGGTCAAGAAGGAGAACCTGGTTTGGTGAGTTTTTATTTTTTTCAATCATAAAATCTTTGATTCCAAATCAATTCGATTCAATTTGGTTTTATTTCTATAGCGTCTATTACAATGCAAGTTGCCTCTAGGTGCTTTACAGAGACCCAGAGCATGACCCCCGAGAAAATATCATTAACTAAAATTATAATATTAAATCCTAATCAAAGAAAATAGCAAGTAAAAAAAAAAAACCTTTAAGCCAAACTGTATCAAGGAAAAACTCCACTTTAAGAGGAAGAAACCTCGAGCAGGACCTGGATCATAAGGGGGGACCTTCCTGCTGAAGACCAGCCGGGTAAAGAAAGAAAAAGAGAGGAGAGACAGGACAGAGAGAGGATGGAACTGTAATAGGATGACACCTGTGAAACAAATCCAGTTGTGAAGTTTCCTCTCTCCTAAATATTCCACAGTCAACTGTCAGCTGTATTATCAGGAAATGGAAGTGTTTGGGAACGACAGCAACTCAGCCATGAAGTGGTAGGACAGGTAAACTGAGGGGGCGAAGTCAGCCGATGCTCAAACACGCCTTTGAACTATCTGGCCACAATTCCTAAAAACACATGGATGAAACTCAGCATCCAGTGCCAACGGAAAACACAGAGAACAGGGTGGATGAAGGTTTACATTCCAGTAAGACCCCCAACCCCACTGGAACTGCGATGGACTGATGTAGACAGAGTCTGAACCATCTTTGTAGAAACCTGGACATTTACGCGTATGGTAGAATTTGACTGATAATAACTTAGCTAATACTCCTCAGCACAGCTGGCCTGATATCCATGTGTTTATTTATCTTGTCTCATCATTTTTTATATGTATGTGTATGTCTAAGTGTTTGTGTGTATGAGCATGTGCAGTGGTGGGAGGAAGTGTGTGGGCCCACCGCTGGTTGCGGTGTGCCGGGGCTGGTGCCGTTGATTATTTTGTTTTTACATTGTTAAGCACTTTGTGCTGCATTTATTTGTATGAAAAGTGCTATATAAATAAAGTTTGACTGATTGATTGATTGATTGATCGCTGCACAGATGTGCAATAAATCTTCTTATTCGTTCATCATAATTAGTGACTCGTGCGCCGTGTTGCAACAAACTTCAGCTCAGCAAACTTTATAGGCTGCATCTAATAAATATGCTTATTTCTTGTACTTAGACCGAAAGATGTTTTTTTTTTTTATATGTGTGTGTGAACAGAGAGGAGAAAAAGGAGACAAAGGTGGGCTCGGAATAGCTGGAATTCCCGGCTTGCCAGGAATTGCTGTGAGTGTCACTCTGAATGTATCTGTCTGCAGCTTTACCACCCGCCATTAATATGTTTTTAATGACAGCGCTCACTAATAGAGCTTGTATTCTGGCCATACCTTCCATAACGACCGGTCCGTAAGAGACCGCTAAAGAGATTCTGGTTTTTCTCTGCAGGGGAAACCTGGCACCGATGGAAAGAGAGGGCTGCCAGGAAAAGATGTGAGGGCCAACACCTGCATTTTTACAATGCTCACTTTGTCCATCTTCTTTCTCCAGAAAGTTTTTGAAATTATAAACGATTTCATTTTCCCAGGGAGAAAGAGGACCCAAAGGAGATGATGGAAAGAAGGTCCCTCAAATACTGAATCAAGTAAAACATTTCTGATACTTTTTTGTTAAATATGTGAATTAACTTTCTTCTTTTATTAAGGGGGACAAAGGAGATCCAGGTGCAAATGTAGGTAGCTTTGAAAGTCACACAAAACTAGTCTGTTTAGTTGCCTCTGAAATGAAATTGCAGCTGCGTGTTTTTGGTTTCTTCTCAGGGCAAAGATGGAAGCAAAGGGGAAATGGGGCCTCCGGGTTTACCTGGAAAGCAAGTTCTTGTCACTGCTGAGGTGAAAAGAAAAAAAAATATGATGAGAAGAGGAACTTGTTAATCTGGGAAACGGGTGTTTTAGTTCAGGTTTCTCGTAGAAATGATGTGATTGTGCCTGCGACACTGCTTCAAAAGGCGGCGTAAAATGAAAATCAAAAACATGTCCTTTAAACTTGATAAAATTAAGTGATGAGCAAAGCTCAGCTATATAAAGCTTTAAATGAACATTCTGGAGTTAAAACAGCCCAAGGTCTATTATTAAATGCTACAGAGTGAGAAACTTCTCGAGGGACAAAAACGTTATGAATCGTTGCAGTTTTGAGTTATAATGTTATGTGTTTTTCAGTCCGGTAATATTAGTACATCAAGATGAATAGCTTTTTAAAGCCTCTAGCAAGACTGAAAGTTGTCTTTCCATTGGTCCGTATGGCTCAACTACCAGTGCTGCGAAAACTACTGTCAATAAGCACAAAATTACCACAGTTAATGGCCTGTTTCTAGGGTTAGCCTGTTTTGTCATCTAAGTACTGATCCATCTCTAATACAGTATTTGCCCCATAGCAAACTTCAGCCACTTGGGGTTTCCTTCTCGGCAAGACAAACAACACACACTCACACCAGTACAGTAATATTAGGTGTTATTTTTTTCCTCTCCTCGCCACTGTTCCCTGAGCCACTGCTCCACTTCTCCCCCTACGGCTGAGCAGCACCCTCACCCCACCACCGAACGCCCAGTTTGTCACAAATATCCATGTTTGGATCCAGTTCTACGTCAGCAGAGGCCCTGAACTCTGATTTTCTGTGTCTGTCATCAGTCGTTTTCAGTCGGCAGTCGACTGGTACAGATTTATAACAGAAATATGCCTTTTTCATAAATGTCTGTACGCACACAGGGCCCGATCATCCGCCAGATTTCCTAAAGCCGCTATTAAGGGATAGCGGGTAGCGGGAGGGGCGTTCCCCCGCAAAGAACGCAATCTTCCACCTTGCTAAACCCGCTATCCCACATGCACTACCCGCTACATTATCCATAGGAGCGGTTAGGGCGTTCCACCTGTTAAACCAATCAGTGCGTCAGTAGTCATTGCCTTTAAGAGCAGGTTGCGCTACCCGCAAAACGCTACCCGGCTTCTTATTGGCAACCTGAAAGTCCCAGATAGTTGGTGCGCTGCAGGTAAACATGCCCTGGTCGTCTATGGTTTAACTGGTGAGCAAGCCTTTTATGATGATCTCTGCCATTTTCTCAGGGGTTTAACTGAGGCCAAATCACGCTTTTTAGACAAGAGTTAATTCCAGAGGTAGAGCCGTTTGTGCACGTCCACTTGTGACCAGGTGGACATGCATTGATGCCATTTGGACGCGCTCTTATACACGCTGACATGCGGGTTGCGGGTAGCGAGTGGTTGCGGGTACCCGTAACCGCCCGCTACCCGCAACGCGCGATCGCAAGATACAGAGTTTGCGGAAAGGGCAAAAGACACGCCCATTGCCACACCTACAATGTGAGTAAGGGAGTCGGCATAATGGGTAGTGGCTTTAGGGAGTGGAAGATTGCATTAGCGGTTATCAGAGGTTCCTAGACCCACAATTTGTGGGTAGCGGTTAGTGGGTAGTGACTAGCGGGAAGTGTACGATCGGGGCCACAGAATTAAAATGACCACAGCTTGTCTGCAGGGACACTTTCCACTCTGGAAGTGGAATTACATTTTTCAATCTTATCAGAGGCTTAAAAGAGCTATTTATTTTGATGCAGCTCCGTTGTAGTCCCCTGCGCTAACAATAACTGGCATAATGCTACAAACACATGTCCTGCTCCGACTCAAGACTGCTTTGATTCAAAACTTTGGTCCCTACATCAAATACCAGACCCAAGATTCTTTCAACTCTGGAAAGTTCTATTTACTCTTTTCATAAACAACCTCTGTTTGTCTTATTTCTGCTCTTTGCTTTGTCAGGAAAACAACGAACAGGTCTTTGTTGACATAAATAACCATCTGCCTTCACTAATTTTTAAATGGATCTGTCGTCAGGGCGCCACAGTTGATGAAATCCGACAAGCGTTTCCAATTCCAATGGGTCCTCCAGGAGCAACCGTGAGTTTCTTATTATAGCATTACAGCATTTTTGTGCATGCAGTATGTTTAGCTCATAAATAATCAGTTCTGCTATCGCATGGCACAATGTATATACGTCGGAGTTTGAGTCATCATCCAGTGATGACTGTAGTGCTTTACTGTTGCTTCCATGGGCTGTGAACAGATACCATGTGGTGAGCTTGATGTCATGCATTGGAGATGCATGTTCAATTGTCTCGCTCCTGTGTTTCTGTGTGTTTAGGGTTCGCCGGGAATGAAGGTAAGATGGCGATGATGTTTATATTGAAGTGGGGTTTTAAAAAAAATGGGCTTTATAGTTCATTTGTCTTTTTTCAGGGTGAAAAAGGAGAAACAGGCCTGAAAGGGGAGAAGGTAGTGACTCACCAGTTATATCACTAATGCGTTGAAATGGAAATTACCTTATTTTCATTACATTTGTTTATATGTTTTTCCAGGGTGACGCCGGAGCTCCTGGAAAGTATCTTGAAATGAAGGTTGAATACTTGATATCAAAATTCCTCCTCTGGGATAAAGCATGCTCGCATTTGACTTGATTAAGTCTCTGAACAACATATTTTGTGTCTGCTTTAGGACATTGAAGAGATGTTTGAAGCCTATGGCATCAGGGTGAGCAGTAATAATACCTCGCACATAATGGCTTTACAGCGTTTGTAATGGTAGAGTAAACAGTAGCAGCAGAGTTTGACCATTGAAATAAACCATTTTTTTCCCTCAGCTGCCTTTGCTGAAGGCTTTGATTGACAGATTGCTGCAGGATGGAATAGAGGAGCTGCTTCATGTGCTCAGCACCTCCAAGAAAACAAAAGAGAACACAGAGACTCACACGTCCAACATCATCACAGAGTTCACGGTAAATCATCTCTGAGGTGGAAATACGTGAATTTTAGCTTTTTTTTCCCTGCTTTCTTGTCATTCATCCCTCGACTCAGGGCCCCAGATGCCAGGGGTCTGTGGATCCAAAGCCTCTCGTCGGAGTGATGGTTAGAATAATTTTCTGAAGATCAGTCTGATGGGAAATTACAAAGAGATGCAAACCTCATTTAAAAGACACTCAGAACATACAGAGCGAGCAAAAGCAAGAGGGAAAAAAGATGAAAAGATGTCAGATAATCAAAAGAAAAAGGCAAAAAAGAGAAATAAAAGAGAAGCTGAAAAAGATACAAAGTGATCACAAAGGACTCGTGGAAACAAACAAGAAGAGACGCATAATTTAGAGATTGGATACAAAGTCTGAGGGACCACAAACATCAACTAATCTACAAAAGGACCACTATGAGTTATTAGATTAATAACTGGCTCCAAATGCTCAAAACTTTTGCAAAGATTCTCAAAGGGACTACAGAGACATGTGAACCACTGACAATTTAAAAAAAAAGCTCAAATGAATGCTAAATAATTGCAAAGAGACCAAAAAAAATATTGAAGGTTATTGGAGAATAGTACAAAATGTTTTGATTTATGCATACTTGTTTTGAATTTTTCATTAAATCTATGTCTACTAAAGTTAAATAATTAGGTGGATGGATGGATGGATGGACGGACCGATGGACGGATAGACAGTTGGATGGACAGAGATGGATGGTTGGATGTTTGAATGAATGGACAGATGCTTGGATGGAAGGGTAGATGGATGATTGGACTGTTAGATGGATGGTCAAATTGATGGATGGACAGATGGTTGGTTGGATGGATGGATGGACAGATGCATGGATGTTTGAATGGGTGGACGGATGGATGGACAGATTGTTGGATAGATTGACAGATGGTTGGATGGACAGACAGATGGATGGATGGATGGATGGTTGGATGAATGACCAGATGGGTGGATAGATGATTGGACGGATGGATGGACAGATGGATGGATGGATGGTTGGATGGGTGGACGATGGATGGGTGGATGGATGGGTGGATGGATGGACAGATAGATGGATAGTTGAGTGGATGGACAGATGGTTGGTTGGATGGCTGAATGGACGATTGGATGATTAGACTGTTGGATGGATGGATGAATGGATGGACAGATGGATGGATGGTTGAATGGATGGATGGACAGATGGATGGATGAATGGACAGATGGTTGGATGGATGGATGGACAGATGGATGGTTGGATGGATGGATGGACAGATGGTTGGATGGACGGATGGACAGATGGATGATTGGTTGAATGGACAGATGGATGGTTGGATGGATGGACAGATAGAAGGCAGGGTGGACGGATGGATGGATAAATGGTTGAATGTACGGATTGACAGATGGATGGATGGTTGGTTGGATGGGTGGACGGATGGATGGACAGATGGTTGGGTGGATGGATGGATGAATGGATGGATTGTTGAATGGATGGATGGACAGATAGATGGATGGATGTATGGATGGATGGATTGTTGAATGGGCCGATGGACAGATGGATGGTTGGGTTGATGGATGGATGGATGGATGGACAGATGTATGGATGGATGGATGGTTGAATAGACCGATGAACAGATGGATGGTTGGGTTGATGGATGGATGGATGGATGGATGGATGGATGGATGGACAGATGGATAGTTGGGGGGTTGAATGGCCCGATGGACAGATGGATGGTTGGGTGGATGGACAAATGGGTGGATGGGTGGACAGATGGATGGATGGATGGATGGATGAATGGATGGATGGATGAATGGACAGATGGATAGTTGGGTGGATGGACAAATGGGGGTGGACAGATGGATGGATGGATGAATGGACAGATGGATAGTTGGGTGGTTGGATGGCTGTTTTGTAGTCTCTGTCTATATGTGTGAGATCCATCACTGCTGATGTGTGACGTGGCGCCTTAAAGGGATGCAAAGTTGTTGCAGGAAATGACCAGGATTGGAGTGCAAAATGCTCTAGTAGGAATGAAAAACCAAAATGCCTTCAAAAACCTTCTGTGGTGTTTCTTAAGATGTGGCCAAAAATATCCCCAGGTTTCAAAGTTAAAAAGCAAGTGAAAAAAAATGTTTTTTTTCTTTTTTTTCCTAATAGAGTTCTGTTAAATTTGACCTCACCAGTCAGCCGCTGTTAGAGCTGGATGCCATTGAGGACCCTGACACAAACGACCAGTCACCTCAACCTTTGCTGAATGTAAGTAGTTTCAGCCTTCGACCTTCAATATTGTTTTACCCAAAAACAGAAGAAAAGGAACTCAACTTCTACACCGTGACTGAGCAGTACGCATCTTGTTACGGTCCAGTGTTCTCGAAAACAACCTGCATCCTGGAATTTACGTTAATCCTAATTTGGTACCTGGCACCAACCAGAAAAACAGTTTTTGCAGACCAGTTACACCCTCAACATACAAGAGCCTTATAAAAGCTCTTATATCTCTTATAAAAGCAAAGAATGACTCTGATTTCCAAGGATAACACTTCGCCTGCCGTCATGTTCTTTAGGCGCGTCGCACTTTTTCTGATTTTTTTCCCCAATGTAATCTAGTTTTACCTCTCACTTCATGTCATTCTGCTTTTTTCTGCGAAGGATACTTTAAATGAAACTTTAGAGAGTCCAACTTTGTGGACCCTCACTACGCTGAATGAAGAGCAGAGGATGAACCGGGCTGAAACCAAGATGAAGGGATCAATAGAGAAGGAGAAGGTAGACTGGGACGTGGATGAAGCAACCACACTGAAAACGAACCTGACCGTCGTCAACGCTGCTCTCAATTACACGGTAGTTAAGGAGGTGAGCATGTCATAAAACAGGAACATGTGTTCAGCTGTGACAGGACTGGTTTCCATTGCTCCTCTGACTCCACATTATCAAATAATTACAAGTGCAACTGAA
This sequence comes from Hirundichthys speculiger, assembly GCA_018398805.1. Lineage (NCBI taxonomy): Eukaryota > Metazoa > Chordata > Actinopteri > Beloniformes > Exocoetidae > Hirundichthys > Hirundichthys speculiger. Next base: position 2,993,149 of record JAGFBZ010000342.1, on the reverse strand, counting down.
TGAATCAACCATCCTTTAAACGCTAAATAATTATATCATAAACTATGGCTAGGATTTTGTATATTTGAAAGGAATAAAAATGCATATAACACGTATTAAAAGCGCAACAAAGCCGGTTTGTTATTCAACATTTATGTTCTGCTGGTCACGATATGCTAAATCTTTGAACTTTGTGTTCAGACGGTTTCAGGGGTCCCTAAAACTGTGATAGAGACTGTCCTCCTCTCTCAGGAGGACCCACTGAAGAAGAACTCAGCATCGAAGAAGAAGAACAGGGAACGTGGGAAAGTAAAGCTGCCATGACTCCTTCGTTACTGATGCATAAACCCATTCAGCACTGCTCCACCAGTTTAGAATAAATGTACATAACTGAAGGACCACACCAGTGTTTTATATTTTAGATCAACTTCCCTGAACTTCCCTGAATTACTGACACTAGTTTGTCTCTGTAGGGAGTGAAAATCAACTCACAGATGATCTGTCCTCATTTTAAGATCAATTTAAAGCCGCGATGTGTAGCAATACCACCTCTGACCACACGGGGGCATGCAGATCTTTGCCAGATTATAAGCCTTCTGCCATCTCGTAGGTCAAGCGATTCATTCATAAATACTGTACACGTGTAGTGTGCAGGTTTTATGAATGAATAAACTGAGCTTTTAGAGGCTGTAATTTGCCATCAAAGTGGTCAAGATGCCACATACGTGTGTTGTTTGTGGTTGCAAGAGCAGATCGGATCCATCAGTGAAACGAGTTTAATTCTCTGAAACTGGATCAAAGACCGATGAGCCCAGTAGACACCAGTGAGAAACATGGGTCACACCAGTAAACCACAAATATTCGGTTCCCACGGATTATTCTAAAGTGGGTTCTGACCATTTCACCAAAGGTAAAACTGATCATTTCTGAACCTATAATTTTGATTCTCATTCTAACGTTTCTCAAATCAAATGAGGAAAGATTACCGTGGACGGGCACCACAATCTAGCCGAGCCTACCTAATCCAGCACTTATTTCATTCAGAGCTGATCAGAGTTCTTTTTAAATTAAACGAGGTTACCAACATTTGAAAGTAAAAGAATCCCTTTCGGAAACCCGAAGTTAGAGGCCACCATTACTATAGATGTACATCACTAATTGCTCCTGATACTATGAATGATAATGACTCTAGACTCACATGTGTTGATGAAACATTTTTTGGGGAACTTTAGCAACAATCAGCTATCTTAAACAGTGAAATGAATTTCAACAAGCCTTTCCTGCAACCACAATGTGTCCAGTTGACCAGTCGTGGATGTCGTTCTCTGATGATTTCCGTCTATTTCTGCCGACTAATGTCAGTAGCTTGTGAGTGCACGTCTGGGACTGCTGAACTGGGAAGGATGGCGACTTCAGTGAATACGGTCGCTAAGTGGGGACCAATCAAAGCTGGTGCTGATCTGTGATTAAGAAAAACTGCAGCTCATCGACTGCTCCAAAAGCGGGACAATCTGCATTGACTTTGTTCCACCAGAGATGCACTTTGTTGTGTCTTGCACATAGGGTTCCCACCTTCCAGACATGAAAATAAGGGACAATTCCGTATTTTACGGGACGGGTGGCAACCGTAGGCTAGGCATTTTTTCAATTATTTTTAATTAATCAAAATAGTAATCAACGTCAAATGTTTAGTTCATTTAACCGCGATATGTATTTGAGGTTATTTCACCCAGCCCCGTGTCACGGCCGTTAAAAGATTTTTTAATGCTTTATTTAGTCATGTCCAATAAAGTGAGCACTAATCTGGAGACTGCAGTTGATACTAATAGCAGATGACATCAGGACCTCCAAAGCTGCAATGTTTGACATCAGTCTGAAAGCAGACGACGTATAATAGTTGCAATTTAAAAATGATAGAAAAGAAAAGGGGGCGCGAGATCACTGTAGCGTGAACGGTGATTGAACATTGGGGTAGACATTTTTAAAATGTGCAGGTAGCAGCGCAGCACCGGCGTCTGTGGTAACTAGGCAACCGTGACAGCGTGGGGCGGGGGCAGGCACTGAGAGTGACAAGATGACTGGCACACGCTTTTATAAAGATATGGGCACAGAGCGCAGCAGGTCCTGTTGTCCCACCACAAAGATTTTGCTGGCCTAAATGTTTCCTCTGTTTCTCTGTTTTATTTTGTTCATTATTGTTAAATTTAGTGTTGATGTGTGTGTGACAGACGTGTGTATGGGGCGTTAATGAAAATACGGGACAAATCGCGTCCCGTATTGAACTAATACAGGACGCAACATTTTTTTCTCAAATAAAGGACAATTCCGTATTTTACGGGATGGGTGGCAACCCTACTTGCACATTAACTTTCTTTTCATGCTCCCCCATGTGGACAGAAGTGGTACTGTTACAGAGTGCTCCTAAGATATTTGGATGAAGGTGCTCCATTAAGTTGTGTAGTAGCTGTGTGACAAAAGAATAACTAAAAGCATTGAGGAAACTTTCCATTTCCTCCCGATGGTGCAGTAAAGGTGGATTTTAAGGCGACCACGGCTGCGCTGTGTTGTGGTGAAACAATTCAAACCATGGGAGTGTTTACCGTCATGGATGACTTATTTCAAATGAGCCACAAAATGTCTGCGGGTTGATTTTCCACATCCCCATTATGCTTCATTTACTGGACAAATAAACAATTTCATTGTAATTTAACAGAATAATCAAAAACGCAGAAACAGCAGCGCTAATGCTAGAAATCACTGGGAAGGAACAACATCAGGGGGCTGAAACATAAAACCCTCGGTGTGGTCCAACTGGATGAATATAAATAGCTCTAAACTATTTGATTACATTGACACATCATAACGCTCTTAACTTAGTGGTACTTTAAAAAGAAATTTTTTTTGATAGTAATTAACTACTTAATTGTCTCCCTAAACTTGTCAGCCGCAGTTTTATACTTGTTCATCAGCAACTTCTGAAGCATGAGCAACTTTGATCTTTGTTTCTCTCTCTTACTGTGGACTTCTTAACCAGGGCAGAGGAAATAAAGGACGACAAAAGAGGCAGAGACAGCGCCTGGTAAATGTCCTGAAGGGGGTCAGACTAAACCTGGGAACTAAAAATCTGCTTTTGTCCCGAGCTGAAACATAAAAACACGCCAACTAACACGTTTCACCCTGTAAAACTCCAACACGGGCCACCAACCCTAACACGATACTGACATAATGTTAAAGCAAATAACAGCTTCACGACTAATATTTGATAAAAGATCAATAAAATCCCACTGAAGCCGCCGGGCGTCGTTCGCGCCATGCGGCTTACGTAACCCAACGCATGCATTTGATTCAGTGTCCATGTGCTTCTCGTTATAATAACAGTCTGACAAACGGCTTGCTTTAACTGTCGGCTTGAAATCAAACCATCTTCATATACATTATAAATCCTTCTGGTATTGTATCTTCCTGTAATAAGAGTCTTTTTTTTTTTTTTTAATCTTAAGACAACTGAAGACAACAGACAAGAAGACGAAGAGGAGTTGAACAGTGAAGAATACAGTTATGAGTACGAGGTAGGCAGCTGCTGCACTAAATTAGTAATTTAAGCCCTGTTGGAAACCTTAGTTTAAGGCCATGTTGATGACGTGGTTTTGTTCCAGATCTGGAGAACAACACAAACTCAGAATAGTTTCTTTTTCCGGCCCGTCGTCTCCAGAGACTCAAATGTATCCGTGAATACAAGCGAGGGCTGATTAATGACACGCCCACCACCTGAATTTAATTATTGGGAATAAATCAGTTTGTCATCACAGTACCTACTTTTTAAAAGTTTTAATTAGCAGATTATTATTTTTTCTCTGAAACAGGAGGAGGTTTCCCCAGATGACCCCTCAGCTTCTCCGGAGAGGACGGAGAACAGAGAGGTAAATTAGCTTCAAACAGACTGCTCTCGTCTGTGTCAGCTGGACCGGGCGTGATGTTATGATTTATTTTTAATGCAAAATGTGCTCGCTGCTTTTATCGCATGCAGCCTGAAAATCCAGACAGATGAATTCTGCCGCGCCGTGGAGGAAACGGCGTGTAATCGTGTTGCTCGTGAGATAAACGGGGAGGGCTTGTAGCTCGGCTACATACGGGACGCTGAAGAATAATAATGGATGCTGTTTTCATCTGTGCAGGAGGGACAGTTGACGACAAACAGCCCCGACTACTCTGAAACCTCCAGTCGCTCCGTGACATCAGGCAGAGCCACAGACGCACCTGTAAGTCGACAGTATGTGATGTTTTTCAGCCCTTTGGGCTCAAGATACAACTGAAATATAGACTCATGTCGTTTGTATAATCACACCCAGGAACTTTCCCCCAAAAATGATTTAGAGAGAGGCGAGTCTGTGTTTATCCGTCCTCCAAATCAGTTCGACTGTTGCGGCAGATTTTATTACCTCTGTTCCAACCAATAGAAGACTAAAGGATTCAGAGTAAGACTTAAATAACAAGACTATGAGTTGAATACAATGAATTTACAGTGATCCCTTATTTTTCACGGTTAATGGGGACCAGCGCCCCCTCCGCAAAAATCAAAATCCGCGAACTGGAGCCGGAGCCCCACGAGCCTCAATAATGTGTTTAAAATATGTTTAAAACCCGCAAAAACGTATCGAGGCACTGCAGCGAAACAAGACAAAGGCTCAACTGTGGTCTTTCTGTTACCTTCACAGCCTCTGGTCTCCGTAGTAAAGAAACCGCTCTTCCATCTAACCCTGTTTTCATTCTGCTGTCCCACAACACACACACTACATTACCCATAAGACCACCTTTTTAAAGGGGCCAGGCTGGCTCACAACATTTCTATGCTGCGAGAGAACGCGCACAACATCCTGTGATGTTTCCGCAATTTTTTCTTGATTTTTTTTAAATATTATATATTTCTGAAAAAAATCCGCGAATAACTAAAACCGCGGAACTTAAAGCGCGAATTGGTGAGGGATCACTGTATTCCCCATTTTCATGCAAAAGATGGTCAGACCTTCAGACCTACACCTCAGCAGGCGATGCAGGAATGACCACTTGACAGTTAATGACGATATGATTTACCAGAGATAACAACTCTGCTGGCACTCATGGTGGAGACACACAGGAGAAACCCAGTTAGATTGGAGGATCATGGCCAGAACATATCAGAAACTGACGTTAATGCGTGCTCTGGACAACAGGTCCCCCGTGACCTCTCGACCTCAAAGCGCCAGTTCGCCATTACACAGATGAAAGGTTTTCAGGTTGTTTGATGTCTCTTGATCCATCGGTGTATCCAGCCAACAAGCTTATCCAGGTTCAGGACAGCCCGAGCAGAGAGACTCAGACCTCGAGCCAGCCACCTCCTCCAACATTTACAGGAGGATCCTATTCCAGTTGAGTGATGTAAACTCTCCCGTCTGGGTCTCTCTCAGCGCCTCCTCCCAGTTAGACGTGTCTGTCCAGGTGGCATCCTGATCAAACGCCCGAACCGTCCCACCCGACTTCTCTTGATGTGGAGGAGCAGCGACTCCTCTTCAAATCAACTGAACTTCCCGACCTCCAAGGGAGAGTCCAGGCGCCTGCGGAGGAAACTCATTTCAGCCACTCGTTCCTTCACTTACTCCCACATTACTGCCACCTCAGATCCTGCTGCCGGACGAAATCGAGTGAAAATGAAACGAGCTGTTTGTTCAGATAAGTGACTGACGGTCCATGTAGCTGCTGCGAGCACGATCCAGACGGAGATCCTTTGTGAAGATCGGAGAGCAACCGCTCCACAAATCGATCCTTTACGGCGGACCGGTCGGGCCGAAGCCAATTGTCACTCAAAGCCATGCGACAGCTACTGAGATTTTGCCATGAAAAGCAAAATTCTCTGATCGGATGAAATAAAGACTGAGGAGAGGAAATCTGGCGCAGAGCGTCCATCATAAATCCATTATGACATGAGTCTGAATCGTGTAATCTGCAAAAAAATCTAAAAAAAAAAAAAAGACTTCCACTGTCTGACTCGCAGCGAAGCGTTAAATTGTACCTGGTAGCTGTAAAATTAATACATCAAACGATGTCATTGAGCACCTAAAATGACTCTTAAGCTTGCATCATGCACGATATAAAAGTCCCCTTATATGTGCTGCTTTAATAACTAAAAAGAGAAATCAAGCAACACCTTTCAAAGCGTCTTAAAGTCAGTCAGCCCTCTGATCTTACTGCATGCACCTATTTGCTAACGCCGCCTTTCGATTTTGTGCCTCCTTAGGTTACCCTGACGACCACAGGGCCGCCGTCTCAGTCCACGGACGACCCCGACCAGGTGAGAGATGTAAATCAGAGCTCGGGTGGTGTTTGTCAGTCAGCTCCTCTGTTTGTTCCCAGGCAAAGTCCTGAGACCCTATAAACAACTTTGAGGCGTTTCACGTTTGAGGTTATGGTGTTGCAGTTACGCTGTGATCTGTTCTGTTTCTGCAACCAGGATGAGCCGACGCTGCCGTCTCCTCCGGTCACGACAGAAGAACAAGAGGTACGGCTCGTGTTTTAACCTGAATGTTTCCAGCGATCCATGCATGCCCTGGAATGCAAAACTCTCGCTCGCACGTAACGACGGAGGACCGAAAGTTATGGACAAGTGCTTGGATTCGGCGACGGACGAGCTTTCAGCTTTCTGTCCGACAGTTTGGAGCCAGAAAACAAGCACTTGGCATCATACCCTGAGACGTCCTCTTTCTGATTTCCTGTGAAAATTTCACCAGTGTAAAACAGTGCACGTTTGTGAAGCATCATGAATGTGATTTTGTGACTCACACTAGCAGAGCATGCTAGCAGAGCATGAGCCAGGCTCGCCGTTTTTGATCAGCATGCTTTTAGCACGGTTCCTCTAAAACCTGCCTGAATGGGAATGAGCTGAAATCACGGCCTGACGCAACATTTCAGAAATAATTCACTGGAGAAATATTCCAGAGTTACTTTTAATACTTTCTCTCTCTCGTTTTTTTTAAACAGGGCGTCTCTTAATTCCCGAGACTGAAGCTATAGAGTCTTAATCTTTCATAAGAAAGCACTACGTGGAGAGATTGAATAGACTGTGAAGTGTTTCTCTGGTGGACAATCCTTAACCTGCCCGACTTTTCACGATGGGGGGACGTCTTCCCGCACAGATACAGCTTCACATGGCTCATTTAGTCTTTTAGACGAGCATCTGTGAGCGACGTGTTCGAGGCTCCGACTGTTCGGACCTGAAAGTGTTCATGTGCAGTGATTATTCAGTTTGTCCAGCGTAGCCTCTTCTCTTTTCACCTTGTGGATTCCTAATTTATTTATTACAAGTATATATTTTTTTTCTGTAACCGATTTTTCAACCTCTTGCTGATCGCATATCATTTTGTGTCAATTTGTATTGAAATTTTATTTATTGAAACATTTTTTTTTCCTTCCTAAATGTTTCAGTGCCAGTGATATTAATTCAGAATGTAACGGTGTCATGAGAAGTTATGTAGCCAGAATGAACGCTCTTTTTCACTGGTGAAATTTTTCACTGTCATGTGTTTAACCTCCATGTGCATGTATGCTTAAGTAAAAAATGTTTATAAAACAAAGCTTTCTAAGCAAGTGTGTGTCTTCTTTTGCTCTTTTCCTCCTCCATCGTCCACATTAACATCACACACAGTAGTACACACACTGTCAGTGCTGCGTTTGCTTACGGGAGTTTTGGGGACTTTGCAGGTGACTCGACCTCATCTCAGGGTGAAAAGGGGCGCCCCCTGGCCCGGCTCCACGGTAAGTGTCGGCCGAGTCCGCTGAAGAGAGAACAAAGAATAAATGACTTTTAATAAACTGACAGAACAAAAAAAAATGGCGTTCTGAGTAAGTTTTGTATTTTAGGCGTTTATGCCAGGTGCCCCAGGTGGAAAAGACCGGCTTAAGGAGGCACAAAAAGTAATTCTTTTTGCTTTATATATATATATATAAATATATTCTCTTTTAAAAAATTCATGCTCCAAAACATGAAAATGCAATTTGCTGGTCCCCGTGGAGTTTGTGTGAGATTCTCCCCCCTGTTTGATTTCAGCGTCTCTCCTCTGGAGCTCAAGGTTACAGCAGAGTAAGTTTCTCAGCGGCAGCGCAGGAGACAGATTCATCACGTTTCTGAATAATAAATGCTCATAAATACAGCGGTTTGTGTCGTAACGTTTGTTTCCCCAGAGCACGAAGCACAAAGGTTCCGACCCTCGGAGACATGCGGGGAGGAAGAGTAAAGAAAGACGAGAGAGGGAGAGATACGGTGATGCAGACAGAGAGGTTTATGCAGCCATGGAGGGAGGAGGAGGAGGAGGAGGAGGAGGAGGAGGAGAGGAAGAAATGGAGACGGAGAAAGAAGAACTACAACGTGGACACACAGAAACACACCTTGATCCACTTTATGAAGGAGAGGAGGAGGAGGAGAGGAGTGGAGACCAGGAGTGGGAGACAGAAGGAGATGTAGACCGTGAGAGGGAAGGAGAGGGGGAGGAGGAGCTGGAGAGGCAGAGAGAGAGAGACAGGCTGGAGATGGAGAGAGAGATGGATGAGCTGAAGAAAGAGGAGGAGGCCGAACTGGAGAGAGAGAGGGAAAAAATGGAGAGGGAAAAAGAGGTGGAGGCAGAGAGAGACCGTGAGAGGGAGAGAGAGGAATGGGAGAGGAGGAGAGCGGAGATGGAGAGGGGAGGAGAGAGGGGGTATGATGAGGAAACTGGACGGCCATATCCATACCATCCAGAGTACTTTTTCTTAAAGGTAAGGACCAAAAAAGTCAACACCTGATTACAATCACAGTTACTGGTCAGCTGACTGTCACAGGGATTCATTATATCCTGATAAAATGCTCTCTGTCATCCCAAAGCTGTTAAACTTTAAACCTGAACGTCTGACAAAAGAAAATTAGCTTCTCAACTCATCTGTAGGAGCACAAACACAACGGTGAAGTTTCAGTTAGTAATAAATCTGGGCCTGAAAATGAACAACTCCTTCTCAAAAACTCTTTGACGTGTTCATGACTAGGGATGGGAATTGATACATTTTTCAGATTCCAATATCAATACTGTTTAACGATTCAATTCTTTATTGATTCTCTTATCGATTCTAATTTGGGGAAAAAAGGAAAAACAAACCGTTTTATTACCATAATTTTTTCTACTTAGAAGTCACGACCTTACAAACTCAATAGTGAGGTCAAAAGAGGCCCAAAGCCTGGATAACGTGTTAACTGTTGTAATATGTAACTATATTACAAATACACAAGAATGAATAACATTTTACTAACAGATTTTTACTAATAGAAATAAAAAAATCTCCCTTTTAAAAGGATATATGAGCTCACTAAGCACTCAAAAATAATAATAAAGAAAGATAAATACTATCAAATACAAAGGAACAGTGCATAGTACAAATCTGCAGATACTATGAAGAATTAACAATTCTTTAGCAGTAAAATAATCATGTCTTCCAGCCTCTGAACCAGCCAGACTCTCTCTCTCATCACGGTCATCTTCTAAATGTAATGCAGAAGGCATTCGTTTAATAGCATAGCGTTAATGTTATAGCGTGTTTTACAAAGAAGCACATAGGCAGCGGGATAGCTACTAACCAGAGTTACCAGAGGTGATTTTAGCTTGGCTACTGCTGCTGGGTTGAGATCCATCAGTCCGAAGCGTCAAAAACACGACACTCGTTATCGCATGTTGTGTGTTCAAATGTTTCTGCATGTTAGCCGTGTTCCCTCCCGACGCTGTTATCTCCACTTTACAATGACTGCTAGTTGCCTTGTTGCCATCTTTCTTTGGTGAAGTGAAGCCAAACTTTGGAGCGTTTGAACCTGGTGGGCGCCATTGTTGTTTACAACTGCAATGCACGTGCTAAACCGACGTAACTTAATCACGTAAGTGCTTTCTGGAATTGACTGTGCGTAACTTGCGTAAATTACGTGAGATTCGTGCTGGTTGGAATTGATAAGAGAATCGCTAGATAAACTGCCAAATGATTCTATGGAATTGAAACACACGGAACCGGTTCTCGGTTCCCAACCCTAGTTCACGATCATCTTCCACAGCTTCCAAACTCGTGAACCATTTCCCCTCATTCCCATGTTGGAAAAGGAGCCACAAACCTCGTTTATCTACCAATTTAACCGGGACCAGCCCTCTCCATCATTTCAGGAGTTTCTCATCCCCAGAGGTGAAGATCAGACTCCTGAATCCAGTTTAGCAGAACTGACTCTGGAGGTTATTTGGTTCCTGGTGGATCCAAACTGAATTTATGAAGCCTTTCTGATTTTACGCCTGCTTTCCTCCCCGTGCTCTGTGGAAGTCGTTCACTGTTTGCAACAAAAGAAAATCTCATCTTAAAAGTTTAACTTTCCCCTTTTTTTTCTGTTATTACGTTTTGTGTCAGTTAAATCTCTTAATGGCCCATTTGCCTAATGTAATTGCCTTATAAATATGCACACCCCGACTGGAATAATCACTGAGGACACACCTCCCCCCATTACACAGATTAATATCTAAATGTGATTGACTCCAAAAGTTTGTGTAGTTAGGACTTTTAAAAATGTGCATAATAATGAAGTCAGAGTGGTGATTCTTGTGCTTGTCTACATTTGACACATACTCATTCCCACTTCGTCATGTGCTGATGCATCACTTTTCAGCAAACACACAAATGAGCTGTGAGTACTTGGTTAAAGTTAGAAAAGAATCACAACAAGACGCTGAAACGTGAAATAAATCGTCTCCAGTTTTTACTGTGCAGAGCGTCTCCAACATTTTTATATTTCTCACCGCTGTTACCAGCTCAGGAAACCTTACACGTCCAAAAGAGACACTTGGGGATTTTTTCTGTCTGGTCAAAACGGCTCAACAGCAGCTTCCTGCCTACGAGTCAGTGGGAGTCTTGAACTATAGGTGGTATAAATGCCTGTTTTACTCATGAAATGCTGTTGATTTAAGACACGTTTCTTCAACAGGGACAGCCAGGTGAAGATGGAAGACCAGGACGAAAGGTGACAGCAGACACTTTCAACATTCACTGTCAATCAAACTGTGTAGGAAAAGTAACGATCCCTGAAAGAAGAAAATCACCCAGAAAACTGTGAACGATGTAGAAGGAAATTAGTATTTGGGATATTTTTGACATATTAACTTACAGTGTGTCAAAACAATAATATATTTTTTTATTTTACTTTATTCTTTTTTACTTTATTTTATTCTTATTTCTTTTCTTTTTTTCGGGGGAAATTTTAGGGATTTTATTTTATTCAGGGGATTCTTTATTTTAGGGACTCGGGGTTAGGGAGGGGGGAAAACTTAAGGGATTTTAGGGGAGGGATTTTTAATTTTCTTTTTACACGGGGGCTTATTTTATTTTATTTCATTTTCGGGAGGGTAATTTAGGGGGAGGGGAGGGGAGGGCAGGGGAGGCGGGAGGGGATTTTACGCGGGTAAGGGATTTTCAAGGGAAAGGTTTAGGGCAGGTTTAGGAAGGGGAATGGGGGGACTTTTTTCAGGGGCGGAGGGTCAGGGCATTTCAGGATATTAGGGGGGGAAGCGGAGGGCAGGGGCAGGAGATTTTATTTCAGGCTTTTTATTTGGGGAGGGATTTTAGGGAATTAGGGGATTAGGGGGAAGTTTTTTTTTTATTTTTCTTTTTTAGGGCTTTCTTTTCAGGGCATTTCAGGAGATTCTTTTTTTAATCTTATTTCATTTTTCATTTATTTTATTTTATTTTATTCTTTATTTTATTTTACTCTTTTTTATTTATTTTAAAAATTATTTTTTTTTATTTTTTCATTTTCTTATTTTATTTTCATTTCATTTATATTTTTTTAAATTCTTATTTCATTTTCATTTTCATTGTGATTTTATTTTATTTTATTCTTTATTTTATTTTACTCTTTTTTTATTTTATTTTTTTTAATTTAATTTACTTAAAAAACTTATTTTTTATTCCATCACCATCAATCTTCCACGGACATGCACCACTAATCACTGTCCAGATGGTGGGAAAATGTTAGATGTGAATGACGGAGTTTTGTTTTGCGCTCTATTTATAACTGGACATTTAAAATCAAACACGTCCCACTGTGGTGATGATTCACTGAGTCACGGATATTATCTCACAGATTACACTGAAAGCATTATTATCATCGTGGCGGAGCACAAAGCAGGAGTGACGGCCGCCACATGAAATGTGTCAGCAGCTCATAAAAATCTCATGGCTGCTCCGCTGCCTGTCCACATTGCATCAGTAACTGACATCAGAGCTCAGATGGAGCTTCTCGCCGGTCGAGTCCTGGCCTTTGATGTCCCCTCTGGCTCTATTTCTGTACCGACTGTGAGACAGTATATTAAAGCAGCTATTAATAATTCCCCTTGTTAAACATGCTGACAAGTGCTGATTTCTTTCTCCCCATATTCCTCTGAGTTTGTTCATCTGTGCACATGGAAAAAGACATGCGTTGTGGTTAACTAACTGATTCTTTTTTTTTAATCAAAATTTTCAGGGTGAAATTGGTGAAAATGGACAAAAGGTAAAGCGTGAAGTGGAGAATCTTATTTGAAAGACTTCCTGCAGGCAGGTTGACCCGGCTGCTTTGCGTTTGCAGGGAGAGCCGGGCATCGGGCACAGAGGGCCTGAGGGCCAGGCTGGTCCTCCAGGACAGAAGGTGAATCCGTCCACTTCTCACTCTAAATGTCATAAAGGAAAAAAAAAATCTTTTCTCAGAAATCAATTAATTCCTGCGGTGTTCTATGACATTCAATTTGATGGACTTTGTTTCTCATCACAACTTTAATCTAGGGGAATTTAATTGGCCCAGTGACTCACTCACTAATTTAAAGTTGTGTTGGAGCGTTTTAATTTGGCGCCGACGAGAATGAGTTGAATTGTGAGCAGTCGTTCACGTGTAACAAAAGAGCTGAAACTAGGGCTGGGCTAGTTAACGCATTAATTTATTAACGCCGACATTTATTTTATCGTGCGTTAACGCGTGTTGCTCACATGCTTTTGTTTTGAAAAGTCTGTTACTGGCTGCTGCAGAACCAGAAGATAATTGGCAGATAAACATAAGAAAAAGCTCAAACAGACATGGAGAACGGTAAAAATCCGTAACCTTTACAGTTTGGGTAGCAACGCAGGTAGCAATATTAACAATTCTGTCTAAAAAAAAAAAAAAAAAAAAAATTCTGGACTGCAACAAAACTTGTCGTCATTCCTCCATGTTCCATCAGATCTGCTCCATGTGTTCACTGTCCTGCTGTTCTCTAGCTGGTTACTGCAGTGCGGCTCCATCTAGTGGCACAGATGTGTAATGACAACAGGAAGTCCAGTCCTCGATTATAAAACAAATTCAGTTCTGTGGCCCATTTTTTCATTTCGTATTTTTGATCCAAGTCTAACTTTGCAATATTAAAAATACAGGCATTTTTTTTAGTTTTTTGTGTTAGATTAAAAAACAAAAAATGAAATAAAATGTCACTTTTTAATTTTTTTAATGTTTGATTGATACATGGATTGGTAAAGTTACTGAATTTTAACATGGACATTTTCATTTTAAAGTTCTCCCAGACGGAGGATTTCAACAGAAACAAGGTTATTTGTAACAACTGACAAGTTGAACTCCCCGTTAAAAGTTTCTGCTGTTACCTCAGAAATTACCTGTTTTAATGTTCTGATTGTGCTGAGACACAATCATTTTGTTGGATTTTGTTTGTAGACTTTTTATTTTATTTTTTATAAAAACAGGATGACATTAATGTCCTGGCAGTGGCAATAAGCTTTATTTTATTTTACATTTTTTAAGATGAGATTTACACTAAATATGTGTTACTGACAAGTGCTGATGTTAAAAGTGTTTGAACAACAAATGTTATGGACACTTTAGTTCATATGGCAGCAGAACATTTAAATAAAAGTGAATTTTACACTACTCTTGAATCCATTATTTAGATTTTTCATATACAATGCGATTAATCGTGATTAATCAGGGAAATAATGCGATTAATCGTGATTAAAAATTGAAATCGTTGCCCAGCCCCAGTTGAAACATGATGTTTCATCTGTAACTGTGCGTTTGTCTTCCCAACCCTTTGACCGCCAGGGTGAGCCAGGTGAGCCGGGACCTCCTGGTGCCCAGGGCATCCAGGGTATCCACGGTAACCCAGGGATACAGGGCTCTCCGGGGCTCAGGGGGCCGTCGGGGGATCCGGGAGAGCCGGGCAGAGAGGTACAGCAGCCTCACGACAGCAACGTTTCTGAATCTGTACAGTAGAATAGGATGCAGGCACGTGCAGGCTGGTGGTCAGATCTTTGGTGTGTTGGTGCAGGGTGAACGGGGGAAAAGAGGGAAGAATGGATCGGCTGGAGCAGCGGGGCCTCAGGGAAAACCAGGACCTGACGTATGAATTCACCCCACAAATCTTTCACTCTAACTGACCTTCATGTTTTTCTTTGAATTCTTCGTCATTATTACTTGATTGGTTGCGGACTGAAGATGAAACGTGTTTTCTGTTCATGCCTCTGCATCTCTCTGATAAGGGCGTTCCTGGAGAGGCTGGAGTCAAAGGAGAAAAGGTATTAAATCATTATCTGGATCATTTCGGTCACTGTTCCAGACTGGTTTCAGTAAAACGTGGCGACGGTCCAGAATGAATACCAGTTAAGGCTTCAGGAAATTTCAGTCGCTCCAAAATCGAACATCATTCCTCCAGAAATCCTGATATATATTAGTGCTGTCATGCGATAAAAAAAAAATTGAGAGATTAATTGATTATGATCTGTAATCAATTTATCTAATTAATCTCTTTTTTAATCTCACCTAAAAATTCCTGAGAAAAGCCCTCAATTTGAGGTATTTTTGAATTTAAATTCATTATTTCATTATAGTGATCCCTTATTTTTCGCGGTTAATGGGGGACACCCCCCCCCCCCCCCCCCCCCCCCCCCCCCCCCCCGAATCAAAATCTGTGAACTGGACCCAGATCCCCCCGAGCCTAAATAATGTGTTTAAAATATGTCTAAGCGCCGCAAGAGCTCATGACACACACACACTACATTACCCATAAGGCCACACCATTTCCCATAACGGCACCTTCTTAAAGGGGCCAGGCTGGCTCACAACATTTCTTTGCTGCGAGAGAGCGCGCACAACATCCTGTGATGTTTCCGCAATTCCGCAATGTGTCCGCAATAATCAGGGCTGTTGTTGAACACTGAACATGTTTTCCTGAGAATGCTTTACGGGGTGTTCTCCTCGAGTGTAGTTTGGCGAAGAGCTTTGCTATTGTTCGCCAAATTGCCGCTAACGTTAGCTGTGGCTGCACTTGCGACAGGGTGCTTTGCATTGATGTGGCAGGCTAAACTTGAACTGTTTCGGTGGTAAGCAAACTCCTTCTTACAAAGAAGACATATCACTCTACCTCTATCAATGTTGCCGTCGGGGCGTTTTTGAAATTTAAATTTCCCATTCATTGGACCGACAACTTTCAGATGCTCCTCCATTTTCACGTCTCCTACCCGCTACTCACCACTCCTCACCTTGCCCTCCCAACTACAATAGGAGCCTATCAGCTAACGCTAAACAAGCCCAAACACAATGACAGCCAATCAGTGTCCACTTCAGGGTGTGACTGACACTTATGTCTATGGTGACTGACCTACAAACGGATTTTATAAAAAGGCAACTGGCAAACAGGACCAGTAAAATTAGATTAAAAATTAGATTAACACGATTAAAAAACTTAACGCGCTAAATATGTCTGTAATTAATTAATCGCAATTAACGCAATAATGTGACACCCCTAATATATATATTTATTTTTAACCAGGGTGACAGTGTTCCAGGTGAGCCTGGTGCCAGAGGGTCACCTGGCCTCCCAGGGAGACGGGTAAACTCCTTTAATATCATCTCATTACGCCTCATATTTTTCCTCATCAAGCCTTTCGTTCAACTGGTTTGACTCCTTACTGAGACGCCACGTCGGTACATTTAAAAAAATAAAAAAAAAATATGCGGTTTCTTTTTCAGGGTGAAAAGGGCAGTCTGGGTGTTAAAGGGGTTCCCGGTCACATGGTGAGCAACCTTTTTTTTTTTTTTTTTTTAAAGCTCTGCAACTGACTTTAACATTTGACATGAAGCTGTTAGATTTTTGACTTTTTGCCACCTTTCAACCAGGGTCCAAAAGGCGTACGAGGCCTCAGAGGTGAAAAGGTGAGATGTATTTTATTTAGCTTTACCCTCATTATCTAGAAGGATGTAACTGTGATGTAAATCGTGTGCGGTGAGACTGAACCGTTAAATGACGTCGCTTCATGTTGATGAGCTGCAGCCTGTTCTGCCCGTCACTCCTTCGATGATTGTCCATGTCCATCGCCTCCTGCCTCAGCTGGGACACGCTTTGGCCCCGCCCTCAACAGGATGAAGCGAGGATATTGAACGAGGCGGCTTTCAGATAAACTAAAATACGTACGTCCAAGCTACCAGGGGTTAAACTACTGTAGCTGAAAATCCCACTTTAGTACCATTTCCTTAACGATGCTGCAGATCAGCAGCTCTCCTCTTAAATGGATTGGTTTTTTTTTTTTTGTTTTTTTCAGTGGGAATGCTTCCTTTGTTATTATCAGTGACATTCGACAGCAGGAAGGATGGATGGTTGACTCAGACTCATTTTGTTTGTGCAAACATCAAACTCAGAGATCAGCGTGTTGTCGAGATGAACGAGGCAACAATCACACGCTGTTTTCTGACCTCCTTTATTCCAGAAAGTTTGTTCGTCTCAGCACGTGGCTGGATTCTCTATTTACTGAGAAGAGCTTTGTTTTTTTAACGAAACCTGTAGGAACACTCTCATGTGCATCAACAGCAGAGAACGATGACTGACGAAAGAGGCCAGCGGTGACGTTTGAATATGAAGGCAGGAGATGGAGATATCTCATTCATTTTGAAGTGTCGGTCCACGTCCTCGCTGTTGTCAGTTGTCAGCCAGATCTCTATCGCGTCCTTTCGTCTCTTCTCTGCTGAGGCGTTGTTGACTGTCATTCGTGCCGCTCATCCTCTTCAAACCCCACCAGGCCCGGGTCACGGCGTGTGCTGAGACCTTTTGACTCGTCCTCCGGAGCGTGGGTTAAGTCGGACAGGATCGTGCTGTTGAGCACTGCTGCGACAGCGTGGAAGAAAGAGATACAAGCTAATCTTTGTTGACGTTCAGAGGTGGAATAATCCCTCTCGGGGAGTGGATCTTCACAGCTGTTGTTTCTTTCCAGGGAGATCGTGGGTCACCTGGAGTCAGAGGAGAAAGGGTATGACGATGAAATATTTAGACAGTGCCCTCTACTTGCACCCGACGATGCCACAGACTTCAAGAGGGCTTCAAACTTGCCATCTGTCCATGCGTGCACGTGCTAACTTGTGTTGTGGATTCACGTTTCCTCCTTGCAGGGAAGCGTTCTCCAGATTCAAGGACCTCGTGGGTTCAAGGGCTCCAAAGGCGAGGCGGTGAGGCCCTCTTTACTTTGTTGTCCTTCTTCCTGCTGCACAGCAAATTAGCTTCCTGCTAAATTGATTTGTGGAGATGTTTTCTTCAGTTTAAATACATTCTCACCCATTCACACATGAAGCTTCATTTAAAAAAGTCAAAATCTACTGAAACTTTATATTTCTCAGCCAGTGAAGGAAATGGAGGCATGAAATAAAAAAATCATTCATAAGGTTTTGATAATTCATATCAAAAGCCTTAAAGCTTTTGATATGAATTATTGACTTTTACCTCATCCCCATCTGTGCTTCTCTTGCTCTTAAATGTCTTGAGTTTCCTCGTTGTGAAGTCCGTGTCCTGGTGGAAAAACGAATGTTTCTCAGACACAAACAGCTCTGAAGCAGCTGAACGCTACAAGCTGGAATACTGTCTGGAAGTGAAAATAAACTCTTAAATAATTACCGTATTGGCCTAACTATAGGACGACTTTGATTATAAGACGACCCCTATTTTTCAAAGACGATAAGGTTATTCATAAAGCAACTTTTTATTGTACAATTATTATATAAAAACACATACAGAGATAACATTCTGCTGTATTGTTAAACATTTAAATGAGTTCATATTTTTTAGGAAGTATGGTACCATATGTAAGGATACTAGTAACAATTCAGTCTGTAAAAAAAATTCTGGACTGCAAAAAAACTTTTCCAAGCCCCTTTGTTCATCGCGGTCGCATGTGGTTCCTCCTTTTATCATCAGATCCTGCTGGCATGCGTTCACTTTGATGCTCCATTCTTACTGGTTACTTCGGTGCGGCTCCATCTAGTGGCACAGATGTGTAATGACAATAGAAAAGTCTAGACCTCGATTATAAGACGACCCCTATTTTTGACAATATGATTTCTAGAATAAAAGATCGTCCTATAGTAGGCCAATACGGTACTATGACTGTCCAAACACAGTAATAATGAGTAAATCTAGAAAAGGACTAGTCCATGCGTCTTTAATGCACATCAGTTACTAATCAAAGCAATTTTATTTCATGTGATGCCACTAAAAGGTTGTAGACGTAGACATCTAATGCCACCTGTTGTTTGCTGTGGTCGTTTTTCCGTAATCTCGAAAACGACAAACAAGCAAAAACACGACGTCCTCGGTGGAGACAATGAAGTCGTTAAAAACAGTAACGAACGGAGTTAACTTTTTTTTTTTTTTTTTGGTTTCCAGGGTGAGCGAGGTCCGCCAGGTTTTGATGGAGATAAAGGAGAGAAGGGTGAAGACGGTCCTCCTGGAGTCAAGGTACGAATCCTGATTCAGATCTCTGAAAAACACAAAGAAGGAGAAGAACAAGAATAACCTTCCTCCCTCTGTCACCTACTGTTGTTCACCTAAAACGTATTTCTAAAGGGCGTTAAAGGCGACGCAGGCACTAAAGGTGCCTTGGGACGGTTTGGAGCACGAGGACCGGTGGGCCAGAAGGTGAGCTAAAGAAAAAAAAAAAAACCAACACAACTGCACCAGTTCACACCTGATCTGGTTTATGAGACCGGTTCTGATCCACAGGGGGATCCAGGAGAGCCAGGACTCAACGGAGTGATGGTAAAACACTACTGTACACAAATGTTTGGAGTTGATGGTTGGAGTTCGTTTTGAGGTCATCAGAGCTGCTGTCATTTCTCCTGATGTCAGGGGAGCAACGGAGATCATGGAAAGGATGGAGACAAAGGGGACAAAGGTGACATCGGGCTGCAAGGCCAGAAAGGCAGTCAGGTACAATGAAAAATGATTAGGGCTGGGCAACGATTACAATTTTTAATCGCGATTAATCGCATGATTTCCCTGATTAATCACGATTAATCGCATTGTATACGGAAAATCAAATAATGAATTCAAAAGTAGTGTAAAATGCACTTTAATTTATATGTTCTGCTTCCATATGAACTAAAGTGTCATAACATTTGTTGTTCAAACACTTTTAACATCAGCACTTGTCAGTAACACATATTTAGTGTAAATCTCATCCTAAAAAAAGTCAAATAAAATAAAGCTTATTGCCACTGCTAGGGCATTAATGTCATCCTGTTTTTTTATGAAAAATAAAAAAAAGTCTACCAACAAAATCCTGAGCCACAATCATAACATTAAAACAGCGGAAACTTTTAACGGGAAGTTCAACATGACATTTTATTTTGATTTTCATTTTTTCAATCTAACACAAAAAAATGAAAAAATGCTTGTTTTTTTTTAATATTTCAATTTTAGATTTGGATAAAAAATACAAAACGAAAAAATGGCACGGGACTGAATTTGTTTTTAATATTTAATTGTCCGGTTTACGTGACCCTTAAATGTCTTTGTGCAGCAGTTCAGGTAGCATGGCGGCACTGGAATCACATACTATAATATTTGCAATATTGTGGAAATCTGAATGAAAACTCAGCTCATATATAGATGAACCAAAGCCTCTCCAGCTTTTTCTCCTCAGATCATGATGAGCACAGAATCTTCTGATGCTCATTTCCGAGAATTGCAGGACACCCATCTGCTGTTGAATAAGTCATTGATTAAACTACCATACTGGCCCGAATATAGGACTATATTTTAATCTAGAAGTAATGTTCTTAAAAATGGGGGTCATTTTATAATTGAGGACAAGACTGTTGTCATTACACATCTGTGCCACTAGATGGAGCTGCACTGCAGTAACCAGCTAGAGAACAGCAGGACAGTGAACACATGGAGCAGATCTGATGATAAATGGAGAAATGACGTGATCGTCTTGAACAAAGGGGTTTGAAAGTTTTTTAACAGACAGAATTGTTAATATTGCTACCTGAGTTGCTACCCGAACTGTAAAGTTCACTGATTTTTACCGTCTCCATGTCTGTTTTAGCTTTTCTGCATGTTTACCTGCCAATTCTCTTCCGGTTGCGCAGCAGCCAGGAACAGACTTTTCAAAACAAAAGCACGTGAGCAACATGCGTTAACGCGCGATAAAATAAATGTCAAATTGATGCGCAATAATAACGCGTTAACTTGCCCATCACTAAAAATAATCTACATTGCCAACTAATATGCTCCTAATTTTCAGTTTATTTATTTGTCTGTTTTGTTATTTCATAATTTGGTCTACTGTATTTTATTTTCCAGGGGGATCCAGGAGAACCTGGTTTACCAGGGGACAAAGGGCAACAAGGAGAGCAGGTGGACGCAGTTATTACTTCTAAGTTTCGGCCCAGTGGTGACTTCTTTTTTATTAAACAAAACTTTAACAACTACCTGATCCATTTTCAGGGTTTCAGGGGTTTTCCTGGACGAGTTGGGAGCCCCGGTCCAGACGGAGAAAAGGTTTACTTTATTTTTCAAGGCTGGTCATGTTGATGGACGGTTCCAACCACATAAATCTCATTGGTGCTTGACATGTGATGTGATTGGAAACAGGGAGACCCCGGTTTACCTGGCAACCCTGGCATCCCGGGACTGAACGGGCTCACGGGGCGCAAGGTAATCGCTCAGACGTGCACACGCCGCACTTCTCTTTCCCCCAAACGGATGCAGAGTAACTCTTTCATGATGTGAACGTTCAGGGCGACAGAGGAGAAGGAGGGGTCGATGGTGTTGATGGTGATGCAGGAGAGGGTGGCGAAAAGGTTTGTAAATTTATTACAGTTACCAATGTTAAACAAGTGTGTTCGTTTCTCATCAAAAAATGAAAAACCTTTGAATTCTGGGTAATATTTGTCTTATCTTTGCATTACCAGCTCCATGTAAAATATGTTTTGTTTTTTTTTTAATTCAGGGTGCAGCAGGTTTCCCAGGTTTCCCAGGGTTCAAAGGGTCAGTGGGAAGTCCAGGAAGGGATGGAGATGAGGGACCACCAGGACCACCTGGCCCACGTGGAGACAAGGGACCCAAGGTAGCATCTATTTCCTCAGATTATTGAGGCTATATGACTTGTGCTAACTAGCATTAAAAAAAGAGAAACATACATTCAAAGAGTTGAGATCAAGGAAGCACCTGAAGCTCACCAGGGCTTGTGCCCAGGTATGACTGTGCCCAGGTATGACTGTGCCCAGGTATGGCTGTGCCCAGGTATGGCTGTGCCCAGGTATGGCTGCAGCTCACATGGCTCTTCCACAACCACCGTGAAGCAACGTCTGGTGGCGGCTGTGATGTCCAGCATGTTGCAGCCCCAGTAAAGCAGCTGGCTTGTAAACCAAATGCATTATGGGTCATTCTTCCACTGAAACCTTTCCTCCTGCTTCTCACTGGCTTCTTCAGGTTGATCCCTCCCCCTCATGGAATATTTCAAAGGAATGATCAGCTTCCATCCTTTCGAGATCAACATCAAGTAGTACCAAGTGGACCAACTTTGGACTTGCGTCACATTGTAGCTCGTATTTGACTATTTCAGCTTGGTAGAACGTTCTTCAGAGGACAGTTGGATGCAGTTCCGTCGGTCTGCTATTGGAGCAGCGGTACGCTTTCCTGCTGGCGGGCGGGAACATCTGCCAAGACGTCAACCTTCCACATCGGCTCCGTCTTGACAGATCAACCACAAATCGCATTTTTGCATGAAAGCATCTTAAAGCTGCATTCTGCTGCACAACAGTCACACATGTAGTTGCAGACATGCAGTCTGTGTAAGTCTCCTCCAGATGGATCATCAGTGAAATGGGCAGACTGACAACACATCTGAGGATTTGGACCTCACTTGGCCAGATGTGGACTTTGAACTGGAGCAGAACTTTGTCTGCGACTGACGATGTTTCAGAGAAAAGAGCGTGTCATGTCTGGGCTCTGAGTCGCTGCTGTAACTTACGTTCAACCCCGGAGGATTAGAGGAACCACTAATGTCGGCTTTCCCCCCGAGTCACGGCAAGGATTTAGATTTAAGACACAGCAATCTCCCTGAGACGTAGTGGTTAGACAGTAACTATACTGAAAGTTGGTGTCTCCTGTTAATGAAGAAAAGATTTTTATATAAACTTTAATCCGGTATCATGTTCGGCAGGAACGATCATGTTCATGTTCGAGCCTTTAAAGGAAAGTATATCTGTGCTGTAAGCTCTCACAGCAGTCATTAGAGCTGACCGAGCAGGACTCCGCTGACTCAAATAAAGCCTCTCTGAAGAGGACTGACGACGTGACAGAACACAGTGAGGACGAGCAGAGCCTGATTACAGTCATCACGGCGTCTGTGCGACAGAAAGGCAGCGTGCGCTGGCAGCGGCCACAGCAGAGACACGTCCCCAATTAACATGCACACAGAGGTCTATTTCCGTCTGCTGCTTTTAAGTAATATCTTCCTCAATTACATCCTTTCACCTCCGATTACCAGACCCTCAGCGTTGACGGGGACTTGTTTCAAACTTCTAATGAGGATATTCCAAGGATGTGCTTAATTGGCCTGTCTTTTATTCGGTTTAGAAGTTATTGATTTAATGCCCTGTCTTTGACTTTTTTGTTGTTGTTGTTGTTGGATGTCATCCCTCTTTGATTTATATTAAACAGGGAGAGAGAGGCAGGAGAGGCAGATCGAGGCTGTGTCAGAAGGGAACATCTGGAGTTCCAGGACTCAGAGGAAAATCTGTGAGATTCGTGCTTGAACACACACCCTTCACCTCAACACACATTTATTCAGTTTCTCTGTGGTGCATTTTTCTTCTGCCTGTGGTCCTTGTGATATTCTACAGCTTAAGACAACAAATGTGTTTTACTGGACGTAACTGAGAAGACACACGTTTGTCCATATAAAGCCTTCAAGTGTCTGTAGCATCTAAAGAAGCACTTCAAAGGGGACACTTGAGAACTTGAGATGCTCCTTCTAACGTTGTTAGAAAAATTATCGAGAAACTCAGGAGTGATTCAGATTATACTGGAAAAGCACTGGGAGAGCGCAGACCTCCGCCAAGCACAACAATTCCCCCATATAGCGATTTACAGATTTACAGAAAATTCGCCTTCTGGATCAGATCCAGATCAGCCTTTGCAATTTGATAGAGGTTCCCACTGTCAATCCCTGAGTCAAATTTCATCAGTTTTGGGCAATAATTAACGGAAATATTGAAAAACGAAATTTTCGGCCCCATTGACCGCAATGTTATAAAAAATTTGAAAGTGATCCAGAATCCAGGATTTCTTCCGGATCACACCCAAAATGAAATCAGGTCTTCCTTTTCACATTTCTGACAACTCCTGAAAGTTTCATCAAAATCCATCCATAACTTTTTGAGTTATCTTGTACACAGACAGACAGATAAATGCCGGCAAAAACACAACCTCCTTGGCAGAGGTAAAACAAAAATAGGATTTTATTCTTGTGAGGAAACAGTTTACAAGTTAGTATGTGACTGAAAGTGTTTTCACGTTCTTTCATCTGGTGCCATTGAAGAGACTGAAAGCAAAGACCAATTTAAAGAGTTTAATACACAAAGCTTGATACAAGGTTCAATATGTCGTGCAGAATATTTAATCGGCCGATGGTACACTGTCTCAACACCACAGAGGTGCTGTGGACAATGCACGAAGAATGTTGGAGTGTCTCCATTTTTTATAGCTCAAGAAGTAGGGATGTTCCTGGCGACTAATTTCCCTGTCGTCTAAATGAAATTTTTAATTAAGACTAGTCGACTAGTCTAAAAAGTTACCCGCGTTATCCTCTCAGACCTGACGGGAGAACACGTCTCCGGGTAAACAATGTCAAATCTCCCTGAGTGTGGCTAGCACCGCTAGCATCAGCACCGCTAGCATCAGCAACCGTCGTCTCGTGCAGATTAACATCCAAATGCTTGAGTCGAATGTGGTTGCGCATTGCTCCAGTCGAGTGATTGTATGCCAGTTGTTTCTGACACAGTCTACATACTACCTTGTTTTCATTTTCTAGATTAAAGTACCGCCAAACCGCGCTGGTTTTACGAGACTATCTTCCCACCGTGCTGTTTTAAAACTCCAGTCTACTCGAGCATTGTCGCGGAGAGGGGGGGGGCTGCCTCTGACGGCTCTGTAGCCCCGACTAGTGGCGGGCGGCTGTATGACAGTTAAGCGGCCTTGTACATGAATAAAACACAAATTAGTTTAAACGACTAATATTTCTGGTGCCGACTAGAAAGTGAGCGGACGTTTAATCGGTTAGACGAGTAATCGCGCACATCCCTACCTAGAAGGCAGGGGCCTTGCATTCTTTTGCACAATTCTCCTTTGTCTCAAAATCCAGATGGCTAACAGCTTTAAATCACAAGTCCAGACACATGCTGTTGATTGTCTCGGTCCAGGAGCTGTGATGTCACTAAAATGTGTTCATCTATGCAAGTCACAAACTTCCTTGGAAGTCAGGAGGTCATAAGACAGCAGGAAACTGGAATAACAGAATATAGACACTGGACATTCCTGAGGACCATAAAAGTTTGGTCTTTAACCAGCTGATGTGCACTAAACTAAAGCTAATTCTGAAACCCTAACATGATGATGCACAAGGCTTAATTTTACTCTGTCAGGCATCCTTTTTATAAGGATATGATTGCTTCATGGTCATTGTTCTTTACCATCTGGTCAGGTTAGATAACATCAAAGGAGCAGTTGCACCTGTGATCTGGGAAATTAATGGGAGGAAAATTGAGGTCATCATGAATTAAAGATACAGTTAACCATAAATATTTACAATAGGAAACACCTCAGCAGCCCTAATCTAAAGAAAATCTACGCCTTTCTGTCATGACCCCCTAAGGCACCCTTTTAGTGACAGCAAGCAGATATATCACATCTGTGAAAGGATAATAACACACAATAACCTTATTTTTCTAACTCTAACTCATCTGAAAACAGTTGGTCCAACTCATGTTGATGATGTTGAAGCAACACCGTCAACATGAGTTGGACCAACTCAAGTAAATCAAGTTTGATTGACCGAATTAAATAAGGTTGGAAGGACACAATTTATTAATGTGGAAATTGTTTCCATGATTTTTTTTAAGGTCATCCAAAGTGTCATTTTTTTGAGTGTACAAAAGGGCCATGTGCTATTAGCTGGTGGCTAACTCCTGTGAGCACTGTTAAAGCTGTGTTACAGTTTTGTAGCAGATCCTGGTCTGCAACACCTGACAGTCTTGGCACAGGTACAAGGATTATTTAATCAACCTCCTGATTATGCACAGAGCAAGTTTTAAGTGTATTACACTTTATTAATCAAACTTACGGGTACTCCTTCAAACACAGACAGACTTAACTCAGGGTGACACAAATTAACATGTTAAAAGTAATCAACAGGGGGTCAAACCAACAACAGACTTTACATGACAGCATTAAATTAAATAGCTAACAAATAAACACAGATTAACACCTAAACAACCAGGGCTGCAAAGGATGCTGGGAAACGACCCAGAAGGACCTGCCAGATCACTACAATATTTTGCTGGAAACCCTTTATCACCAGAATTTCATTATTTTGGGAGGTAATATTTCAGTTTGGTATTGTACTCCCCAGAGAAGAATCTCTTGTTGATATCACGTTGCTTTATAATGGAAGGTTCGGGACACCACATGGTGGAAGTCAAGATCTGAAGTCTATCAAATTCAATCATGACAAATAGACAGAAATAAGGGAAAGTGATAGACTGACAGCTGGTGGTATGTCTGTATGGGATTGCACTTGCATTTAGAAGGATGGTGCTAGATTACAGTTTACCCTTACCTGCGCAGGTTCCAGATGTCTCCTTCCAACGGTCTACTGCGAAGTCTCGCGATAACTTCCGTGATTTTCAGGGGCTGAGAGGTCGACTTGTTGCCTTAACTCGATTGACTCTTGTTGTCTCAACTTGATCAGCTCTTTTTTATATGTGTAGTTACTTGCTATCACTTCAGTCTGACTTAATATAATTTTGCTCAAAATGATCATGTCAAGGTCTAAATGTTGTGCCTTTGTTAATTTAACGGTCTGCCAAGTTCCTTTTTTTGAGTGTGTTTCATCCACAGGGGACATTGGGTATCGAAGGAGCAAAGGGAGAAAAAGGAGAGCCTGGACTACTGGTACGTACTCATCACAATGTTTAAACTGTGCTTAAAGTGGAATTAACTGGTTGATTAAACGCTTTAAACTCGATCGTCTTTCTCTGCATCAAGGCAGAAGAAGTGAAGGAGCTTGTCACCCAGGAGGTGGTAGAAAAGTGCGGTAAGATCATGTCATCGTGGACGTCGAAGCCTCTGCAGAGTGCATGCCTACGCTTTCCTTTTGCATGTGTCCTAGAGCGAGTGAACACGCCCTTGGACGGGCCTGCATGTTGCGAGTGCGTGATGGCATGCGGCTATTTGTTGTAGAGCTCCCGTGGCAGCGGCACGGCACCCGCGTGTGCCGAGCCATCTGCTCTGTTCTCTGAGAGGAACAGGCGCCGCGGTGCCAACAACGGCGGGGCCATTCACAAACACGAGGCAGGGACGCCTCCCCAAGAAACCGCCGCGCAAGACGCTTAAAGGAGCATTCTGCCACACTTTTTACACCGACACGCAACGATAACAGAGCATGAGCGCAAACGAGAAAGACTGATTCTCTTGATTGCGAATGTTTTAGAGTTCACCGGAAATCACGGGTGATGTGATAAACATCAACTGTAGGTGTGTGTTTGCATCATTTCAGGGTTGGAATACAAGTACATGGTGAAGTCTGTGGATCCGGATGCAACAAGTGGGAGTAGAAATAAGCCCGGGGAGGTTGTTTTATCCTCTCTCAGCGGCCTCCATAAAGAAGGGATGGAAGGGGGAGCTCAAGCTGCGAAGGAGGAAAAATATAGAGAAAGGAAAGCAAGTCGTCCCGCTGTGAATCTCAGAGGGGAGACTTTTCCAAATCGTACTGGTAAGGAAAACAATATGTCCGCACAAATGAATGTTTGCAGAGCTGCAGGCTCTCAGGACTTTCCTGCCACGCCCCCCTTTGGAGAATGAAAAGTTCCCTTTTCAGAGACAAAAGTCACAAAGTACTTCAAGAACATTAAAAAAAAGAACACAAAACACTTTGAATAGATATATATTACATATAAAAACATAAAGTAAAGGACGATTTAGACTGTTGGAGCCAAGAGAGCGCGCTGCAGACTGTAAGCTGACAGACAATAATACAGTGATCCCTTAAATTTCGCGGTTAATGGGGACCGGCATTAATCCCAACATGACTCCTCTTAGCAACATTGCCACCTCCTCATGTCAGGTCTCATCAAAGAGTTTATCAACTACCTGAAACAGACAAAACATGTAAAGAAAGAGAAAACCGAAACAAGGAGGAGTGAACGGAGAAGCAGCCAGACGGGACCAGCTTTAACCGGAAACACCACGAAGCTCGTTAGTGACTCTGGCTGCATGCAGAGACGACTTTTTGAATTTTTAAGTTATTGTAATTATCTTTTTTTTTTTTTTTTTGCTTCTAGTTAATAAACCAGACAGCTCATCAGAGCATGAGGTCATCATTGCCCAGTGTCAATGTCAGTCCCTTTAAAGTGGCTGCACTTTGATGTTTCCTGCCAAGTGTTGATTTGTCACCGTTTCAGCATAAAGACGGCCTAAATTAGGGGTCTGGTTTGTTCAGCTCAGAGCAGCAACCTTCTCAGGACGATACTGTGCATCTTTAAAGTTCTCAGGACGATATTGTGAATATTTTGAATCATGGTTTTGAATTTCATTCGATTTCCCCCAGAAGTTTGCTGTAGAACTAATAGTTCACATAAAGAGCCTGAAAAATCAATAGATGGCTCCATAACACACTAATTTGGCTTCAAAGTGAGTCCAGGCGCCGCTGGCACTCATTAAATCCTGATCCAGGATTTTTTTTTTAAGTTAATGATGGTTGAGTCTGACTCTGATTGGTTATGTTCTTGGCTGCAGAACCTCACAAGGCCGGGGTTGTGGAGTGGGGACGGAGGAAAAGAAGAGTGTTTGAAACAAAAAGTGGTGAGTGGCCAAAGACAGCTGATGTTTCTGTTTTCACTCCCCTTTAACTGGTTACATGATTCATTCTTTTTGTCTGTTTCTCCTCATATTGTTTCATATCATCTATGATTAATGTGTTCATATTAAAAAATAATAGCGCAAGGTCGGAGACGAGGATAGCGCATGATTTTTAATGCACCAAATGCTTTATTCTTTTAATATATGTATATGTTTTTATTAGGGCTGGGCAATGATTAAAATTGTTAGTCGCGATTAATCGCATTATTTCCCTGATTAATCACGATTAATCGCATTGTATGCACAAAATCTAATAATGAATTCAAAAGTAGTGTAAAATGCACTTTTATTTAAATGTTCTGCTGCCATATGAACTAAAGTGTCATAACATTTGTTGTTCAAACACTTTTAACATCAGCACTTGTCAGTAACACATATTTAGTGTAAATCTTATCTTATCCAGCCATTTTCTATACCCGTTTCATCCTTGAAGGGTCACGGGGAATCTCATCTTAAAAAAAAGTCAAATAAAATAAAGATTATTACCACTGCCAGGAGCATTAATGTCATCCTGTTTTTATAAAAAATAAAAAAAAGTCTACCAACAAAATCCAAGTGGTTACAAATAACCTTGTTTCTGTTGAATCCTCCGTCTGGGAGAACTTTAAAATGAAAATGTCCATGTTAAAGTTCAGTAACTTTATCAATCTATGTATCATTCACTCCTTCCATTTTCAATTATCAATCAAAAATAAAAGAAAATTAAAAAGTGACATTTTATGTCATTTTTTCGTTTTTTAATCTAACACAAAAAAACAAAAAAAAAAAGCCTGTTTTTTTTATATTTCAATTTTAGACTTGGATCAAAAATACAAAATAAAAAAACGGGCCCACAGAACTGAATTAGTTTTATAATCGAGGACTGGACTTTCTGTTGTCATTACACATCTGTGCCACTAGATGGAGCCGCACTGAACCAGCTAGAGAACAGCAGGACAGTGAACACATGGAGCAGATCTGATGGAACATGGAGGAATGACGACAAAGTTTTGTTGCAGTCCAGATTTTTGTTTTTTTGTTGTTTTTTTTTGGCAGAATTGTTGATATTGATATCTGAGTTGCTACCTGAACTGTAAAGTTCACAGATTTTTACCATCTTCCATGTCTGTTTTTAGCTTACCTGACAATTGTCTTCCGGTTCCCGCAGCAGCCAGTAACAGACTTTTTAAAACAAAAGCATGTGAGCAACATGCATTAATGCACGATAAAATAAATATCAGCGATAATAAATTAATTCGTTAACACAATAATAACGCGTTAACTTGCCCAGCCCTAATTTGTATGCATATATGTTGTGACGGTAACATGTTGCTTGTAGACATGCTACCCAACTATCAAAAAGAAAACGCTTCAGACACACAAACATCATAAAAACACAACTTCAGGTACGTTGGAAAGCTCTTCTGAACGAACTGAAATCTGGTACGGCGGCGTTCTGGGTGGAAAGACGGACCTGTGGCTGTATCGGGATGATGGGAGTCTCTGCAGCAGAGCCTGAGCCCTCCACGCTTTAACGTGTTTCTCGTGTGTCTCACGCAGCGTCGGTGACGGACCGCTGCCTGGAGCCCATGTCAGAAGGAGTCTGCTCGGACTACGTCCTGCTCTGGTACTTCCACGCCCGATCGGGGGAATGCAGGCCGTTCGTCTACGGGGGCTGCGGCGGCAGCCGAAACCGGATTCCCCTCGAGGCGGCGGTGCCAGGACGTTTGTGGGACGGAGAGTCAAACTGAGGGGAACCGATCAGACCACGCTCTACCTTCCAACAGCTGACGGGAACATCGGGCTTTGACCGGGGTTTCAGCTGCACGGTTCGGGGGATCCGGTAGATGCAAAAGAGAAAATAAGAAAGAAAAGGCAAAGTCAAAGGAAGTAACTTTTGTCCTGCAACGCTCAGGTCTTCCACAGCCGCTGAACAGTAGCTGTGACGCTGACATTTGTACATTACTCTGTAAAATGTTACTGTTTTGCATTTTTATGACTTTTATTTATAGATGCGGTTGTTTCTTGAAATCTGAGGAGTTTCACTGAAGCCTTTCTCTTGATGTTTTAACCTCAGTGATGTATTTGTGCATTGTGTCATGTGTTTTTATAGATGACGGATGAAAACTGACTGAGCTTTTTAACGCCTCCGTGTGACCTCGGTTGTTGCTGGAGACGAATTAAACCTGACTTCACTATTGCGGCTCCTGCTTCTCTCTCGATCTCTCGGCGTTCGTGCGGCATCCGCCGTTCTTATGTTTTCCAAACGTCTTGTGTTGCCGCAGAAATACGGAGCCGGTGGCTGGCTGCCCGCTGCCTCCTCCGCCAGTACATATGCTGTCAGGGCGGGGGGCCGTTACGGGTCAGGCTGGGAGCCAGATGAGGGCCCAACAGGGGCCCGCCGACTCTCCGTCAGGGCAGCTCAGCGGCGGTGGGGGATTCCCGCGTGGACGTTGACTATTTATCCTTTTTTTTTTTTTTTGTCCTTCAAAAAGACGAGTGAGACTCAAAAGCAGCCACAGGTGGTGGAGGGTTTGAAGGCTGCATCGTGGGTACGAGCGTCCCGCCAATGACTCCCTCGTATGTCTAATTGGGCTGATCTTCACGTTGCAAGTTGATATACTAAAAATAATCCTTTCAGATTGTCAGAGGAGTCTTTCACGACTCCCCCCCTCCCCCAATCCAAAAGGTTGGATTGGGGGAGTCACGATTCTGCGTCGTAATGTACACGTACGTAATGTACTCCCACATGCAAAGATGCTTCATAGATCTACAAGATATGGTCAATGCTTCCATATTAAATAAAGACCAAATAAAGTCAAAGCTCTAATCAGCTTGTTTGACACCTTTAATATCATAAATGTCCGAATAAACAAGCAACAGTGAGGTACAGGACACATGGACATTTGGAGACCGGTGCTATTTCTGTTAATTAATTGTTAAAGTTCAAACTTTCAGGCATTAAGACATTAATGGAATTAATCTGAACGTTAATCCATGTTGATCTCATCCATATAGGAAACATTGTTCCGAGAGTGCTGTGGTTTGTATAGATGCCGTTTTGCAAACATCGGTGCTTCCATGTTCTCCTCAGACAGAAGAGGTTGTCCATCCTCAGCATGTTCGTTCATGGAATCAAACATACTCAGAAGAAGAGAAGAGGTTCAGAGAAGAAGCTCTTGTACTTTTTAAAAAAAATAAATTTACTAAGAAATGTCCTGGGAGAACTGGCAAGTGTCTCGGATGTTTTCCACTTGTGAATAATCTTTCTCACTGCAGGACGGTGATCTCAGTTGCTGCTCTAAGACCGTTGCTTATGTATTTTCCTCTTGGCATTGTGTTAGTGCACACCAAAAAAAAAAAAAACACAATGAACACAGGATTACGAAAGAGACTTGGAGAGACAAAACTAAGATCAACATGAACTGGAATCATGGAAACAAGTCAAAGTAAACTTTATCTGGAAAACACATCCAGTTCAACTCAGTTCATGCACGTAAGTGCTACGTCAGGACGTAAGTTATCTCAGGCCACTTTACACAGATTCAATGTATTTGTAAAATACAAACTTGCAGAAAAAAAAAAAAAAGTTATCTGCTGAAGGAAACCCAGCAGAGAGCATCAAAATCTTCACTGGATTCAATTCCCCGTCCTGAGCCGCACACTGTGGTGAAACACGGAGGGGAGGAAGAAATGCATTTGAACAAGAGGAACCGGATTCAGAGAGGACGGCTGGTTGGAGGCTGAGAGGACGGCAGAACAACGCCAGCAGACACAGAAACACAGAGCTGAGGATACCTGGAGAACAAAGCACAGCTGGATGCCAGGATGCTGCTTAAAATGTAAATAACAACTGAATGAAAATTAAGCATGAAAAGAGTGTTTTCACTTCTCATAAACTCATTTTACTCACATATAAACATTCAGAGGTTGAAAGTTTGCACATTTCATTATTTTATGAAGAATATTTGCTCAGTTTGAATTTGGAGGGACCTTCGCAGCTTGCAGCCGGCGGGATCGATGGAAAACAGGTCTGTGACGTGACCGGGTACAAAGAGAAGAGCATCTAAGAGAAACAGAGTGTCTCAGATGTAAAGGTGTACTGCAGAACTGTGAGGTCTTCAAGCTACAACAGAGTCTGGCCCTGAAGGGCCAGAACAAGGTCTGACTGTGTTCAAGATTGACGAAAACCCAGGATGCTGTGTGCAATGTAACTAAAAACAAAATGCAATGAGTTGCAAATCTCATAAACCCATATTTTACTCCCAATGGGACATAAAGAACATGTCAGATGTTGAAGCTTTACCTTTTAATGGAAAAAATCAGCTAATTTTGACATTAATGGCAGCAGTATGTCTCAAAAAAGTTGGAACTGGAGCAACAAAAGGCTGGAAAAGTGAAAAACAAATGGAGGAGCATTAGACAACTAATTAGGTTGATTGGAAACAGATCAGAAACATGACTGGACATGAAACGAGCATTTTAGAGAGGACGAGCCTCTCAGATGTAGAGACGAGCAGAGGTTCACCAATCTGAGACAAACTGTATCTAAAGGCTGGGGAACAACAACAGATACGACCATAATAGTCCAGTCCTGAGGTCTCTGCTCTGGTCCCGACTAGAACCAGGAGATACGACCATATTAGTCCAGTCCTGAGGTCTCTGCACCGGTCCTGACTAGAACCAGGAAATACAACCATATTAGTCCAGTCCTGAGGTCTCTGCACTGGTCCTGACTAGAACCAGGAAATACGACCATATTAGTCCAGTCCTGAGGTCTCTGCACCGGTCCTGACTAGAACCAGGAGATACGACCATATTAGTCCAGTCCTGAGGTCTCTGCACCGGTCCTGACTAGAACCAGGAAATACGACCATATTAGTCCAGTCCTGAGGTCTCTGCACCGGTCCTGACTAGAACCAGGAAATACGACCATATTAGTCCAGTCCTGAGGTCTCTGCACCGGTCCTGACTAGAACCAGGAGATACGACCATATTAGTCCAGTCCTGAGGTCTCTGCACCGGTCCTGACTAGAACCAGGAGATACAACCATATTAGTCCAGTCCTGAGGTCTCTGCACCGGTCCTGACTAGAACCAGTCATCAGTCCAACAGCCTGCATCTCTGATGGTTTGAGGCGTTGCATTAAGTGCCTCCACATCTGGGAAAGCTCCATTAATGAAGAGAACATGGAGGTTTTAGAGCAACATCTGCTCCATCCAGACAGGACCTTCCTACCTGTTGACAATATAATCAAAGTGACATATAAGGGACCTTAAAATTTTTTTATAGAGCATTAAAGGACAGATCTGTTCCTCACAGTATTACTGGATGGAAAGGAAATGCCATCTAGAGTGGTTTTGTCTTCTGTTCCAGGGCTGAATGTTACCAACAGCAACACATTTTAATATCACTCTGTCAGTGTCCAGATGTTCCCTCCCTTTGTTTTGTTTTCTTTTTTTTTTTACCTGCTGCTTGCTCATGCTGCTTCACATCTCTCTCTGTCAGTTTTGAATATTCGAATTAAAAACAGAGCTGGAGTTGGAGGACAGCTGAACCCATGAGAAGCAGGAACCAGACACCACCAGCCGGACTAAACGCTGCTGGTACTCAGAGGAATCAGTATTGATTGGCAGCGCCTTGTAACAACAGCTGAGTTGATCACAGAAGTGAAGACAAACACAGAAGAACAGATAGTTGGAGTAAATAACCTTCTACTTATTGAGACCTGACTTGCACGCAAGTCAAATGAGGAAAAGCAGGTCTGAAAACAAAGCAGTTAACAAGCCTTGACACACATCCAGAGACGGAGCTGGAGAGACGCATGGCATCTTATTTCAGAGATCATCTGCAGGGAGACATGAGTGGGAGGACATCTCTCTTCATGCTGTGTCTCAGCATGTGATCACTCCAGCTGTGAAGACTTAAATTCATACTGATGAACTTAAATGAAGTTGCTTATTAGAGTTTGACTCAGCGCCTCTTTTGACGCTGTCACTGCTTCCACGCTCCTTCTTCATTTTGATGTTATGATACGCATGACTTCACGTGTTTGCCGTTTGTTGCATCTGTGCATCCAGTAGTTAAAACAGACCCAGTGACAGTGTTGGGCAATTTCACTTTCTACACGAACTAGTTCAGTTCATAGTTCACAGAAATTAAAATGAACTAGTTCAGTTCACAATTTAAAAAAATTAACTAAATAGTTCATTTTTAGTTCTTTAAAAAAAAAATGTTTTTAATGTTGCTGCGAGCAATTATTTTTCAAAATGATTACCACTGTCCATATATACCCAACCACAAACAGCAATTATTTTATCTATTTTATCTGTTGAAAACTATTGGTCCAATTCAGAATCCTTAACCAACCAGGGTTCACATTAGCATTGAAGGAACAGCTCATGTAAAACTGTTATTTCCCTTTCAGCTTCTCTCTACAGCAGCCATTCCCAAACTTCAGAATACCAAGGCCCAATTTGAAATGTGAAAAATCTCCACAGTCCACTGAAACCTTTAATCACAACTATGATCAACATACAGGACCAGGAACTATGATCGGATATTAATGTAAGGGGTCAACAAATAAGGTGACACTTGTTATATTAAGTTAAGATGACAGTAGAATAACACTTAACTGGTTTGTTTTATTACTTCTTAATGTTTTTTTAATCATGTCATGAATATTTTACAGTAATTAAAAACATGTTTAAAAAAGATCGAGGATTTAAAACACATTTGTTTAATTTTAATGACCTCTCACGGCCCAACTGCAGTCCCACTACGGCCCACCAGGGGGCCACGGCCGACATTTTGGGAATCACTGCTCTACAGTAGATTAAAAATATGAGGAAAAACTTGCTGCCAAATGGTCTTTATTATAAGACAAAAACAGGTCCTTAAGGTTTAAATGTTTTTTCCTCCCATTTCAATATTTCAATCCCCCCCGGGAGTTGGGGGTCTCCTCCAGCTCTGGGTAACTTTCATCTTCCTGCTTGTTTTAAACGTTTGATGACATAATTGTTAGCGTGACAGCAGCGACAGCCGTGCTGCCATGTTTGATTGATTTCCTCAGATACATATCAGGCTCGTTTGTTTAAATGTGTTTAAATGGGGTTCACTGGAAACCTGGAACGGTTTTGACCGTGCGTGAACTTTGAAAGAGCGTCGTTCACAACTGCCCAAATGAACTCGTTCACGCCCCCCGCTGGTGAAGGAGGAAGAGAGCGCGCTCAGTTCACGTTCGCACAAAATACGAACTAGTTTCGTGAACCTTTGCTCAATGAACACGTTTAGGTACAACACTTCCCAGTGACGCTGTAGCTTTTATATTATGAGGGATCCTGGTTGGGTTAAAAGGATCTTCATGATGGATTTATTCAATGCCATATGCAGATATTCCTTAAAATTCATATTAACATTGGGCAATTAATAGAAACACAAACAAATTGATTTTCAACTGTCCACTCTTTGTTCAATGTTAAAGCTACTATGTGTAGCAGTGCCACCTCTGACCACACGGGGGCAGTATAAGATGAGAAAGTTCATTTATCAGCCCCTTGCTTAGGACACAAGAAAATACACTTCTAGTGGGACAAAGTGGTACATTAAGACCAGCTTTAATATTGATGTTAACAGGGAGGATCACGCTGCTGAAAATGAGAGTAAAGTAGGTGTCTGACTCAAACCAGCTGTTATGACCAGACCAAAAAGAGCTGCTTTTGCTTGCTGGTTTTCTTTCCCGTTCGCATTGGCTGACCGACTGACTGAAAGCTGTGGCGTCCTCCCACTGGAAGAGACAGATCTCACGAAGCAGCCGTGAAAGTATCCGATACTTAAACTGTCTGGAAAAATTCATTTATTCTCCACAAACAGGAGGTCACAACTTATTAAATTTTTTTTTTCCTCGGCACTGTACATCATTAGACTGGAGCCAATGAGATGGCTCACATCAAACCAAAAAATGTCAGAGAGATGACGTCATTGCTGGCGTAGCGCCGCAGTTTGAAGGCTCCTACTAAACCAGTGTTGTTGGAATGGACGAGAAAAGCCTCTCCGCCGGTCAGACGGTGCGCACTGCTGACCTCCGCGCCCGCCGCTCCTCTCAGGACTTGATATCTAAATTTTACTTGAACATTTGTGCTTGTTTTTGGCTTTTCCTCACAGGGATCTCCTCTGGCTGTTGTCTCTTCATCAGAGGACGAGGGTGGTAAGTTTGGACGAAAATTATCCTTATGACGCGCGTCAGTCTTCTTATGCGCCACCGCTTACCTGCTCTAACGTGAAGCAAAAGCTTCCAGTTTTAATTTTAATTTTGGAGAATAGATGTTACAGTGTGAAGGAGAGTACTTTGACTGTTTTTAGCGCAGGTTTTGTAGATTATTGCATTTAGAGCTTATTTCCTCTTGCTTAAAAAAAAAAAGCAGAAGGTTTGACTTGACTGACGCATCTGCGCACAGACACCAGGAACCTTCAGTTACAGTTGTCCTCCTTGTCTGTCTCCACCTGTCCTGGTCCCAGAGGACACATCATGCTGTCGTCCCTGAAGACCCTGCTGCTGCTCTCGGTCCTGTGCGCGCCGACCTCCAGCCTTTGCCTGCGCTTCCACCAGACGCGTTCCGGTCTCCTCTGCGACGACCGCGCCAGGGTCCGGGGTGACGAGTACGAGCTCGATTACCCCCCCGTGGACGGCTGGGGGTCCATCCTGCAGTCCGAGGACTATGTCACCTCCTCCTCCTCCTCCTCCTCCGCTGAATCCAGTCGGGAAAAAAGGACTTCCAGTCCCGCGAACTACCGCTTCATGAGCCGGACGAAGCTCAGAGGGCAGATGCTCCGCAACAGCAGCAAAGGGGACCGGAGGAGCAGACTGACCCTGTCCCTGGACGTCCCGACCAACATCATGAACGTCCTCTTTGACGTGGCCAAAGCCAAAAACCTGCGCGCAAAGGCGGCGGAGAACGCGCGGCTCCTGGCGCACATCGGACGCAGAAAATAAGAAACTTTGCTCTCTGGCCTCGCGGCTCAAAAAAATGTAACGATGCATTTTTTCTTTTCATTCCTAAAGTAAAACAGTAACTTGATGTCTTATTTGAAGTATCAGCTCAGATGGT
The DNA here is from genome assembly GCA_018398805.1 of Hirundichthys speculiger. Classification (NCBI taxonomy): domain Eukaryota; kingdom Metazoa; phylum Chordata; class Actinopteri; order Beloniformes; family Exocoetidae; genus Hirundichthys; species Hirundichthys speculiger. The sequence goes on along the minus strand of JAGFBZ010000342.1, from coordinate 2,955,582 downwards.
GGAAGGCGCCCCACCTCTCTCTTTAACATCGCGATCATTCAGTTGCGCTTGTGTTAAAATGTCTGACGCTGTTTTTCTTCTCCGGTTGAGCGCCTGGGGAAAGAAATCTCTGTCAGGTACTGGAGACAAATCTCATCCAACTTTCTCAAAAACGTTTAGAAGAAATAAAACTTCGGATGTAGATCACATTTTGTCTCAAAACACACCTCCAAACTGAAATAGCGCAGCACTTCTCAGATCAGGTGCTGCGTCCTGGCTTCTCCATGTCTGTATAATTTTGTTTTAAATTAGTTTTTCTTCCTCACTTCACTCTTAAACGACTCTTTATTTTTTTTAACTATATTCTGCGTTTGTGGTGAAGATAATTCTCTAATTTCATTGAAGTACCGGGACAGAGAATAAGGTCAGGAGCCAGAAGTAACTGCGTTGAAATGCTGGTTTGGGTTGGAAAAAAAATAGACAAATGTAATTTATTTTAATAAATTTATCATTGCATTAAACCGCAGTTACAGCAGGCTTTGCATTAATCAAAACAGTTAAATGAATGCTCGGTGTCCTCCAGCTTTAAACTGAAAGAGCTGAAATAAATGATAACAATGCAGTTGCTTAATTCACTGAATTTTTTTTTCCATATTTCCCAGCTTTCATATCATGCATTTTAATTATGAATGGATCTCTCTCTCTTTGCTTCTTCTTTCATTTATTACTTTTTTCATTAAGATATATTTTCTTTTCTGCCCAAGGGTCCAGATGGGAACTGAAAGTGAATACAGACTCAAGTCTGGAACAGTGACGGTGACAAAAACACAACACTGACAATGAAATACTGTATAAAAACCACCTGCAAGATCATGAACGCAGTAAAAATGCAAATGCATGTGAATGTATGTGTTCATGAGATGTCTCTTATTTTTATACTCAAAATAAAGGATTATTTTTCCTCAAATAAAGCAGATGTAACGACATACATTTGCCTCTTTCTATGCGATATTTGGAGCAACGACAGCCGTGAAATATTCTTAGAAATCAGTTTTTCCTGCACCTCCTTGCTACAGAGATAGAGCCCAGCAGACTGATGCACAGTCACAGCTGACGTCAGAGTAGGGATGCACCATAACTGTTTTTTAAAACTGATACTGATAACCGATAACTTTCAGCTCCTAAAGGCTGATACTGATAACCGATAACACACACATATATCTAAGATCATTACATCAATAAACAAAATCAAAAATAGTTTGGACTCTTTAAATGAACAGATATTTATTTTTTCCATTGAAAAACTATTGTCAAGCCTCTCAAACATTTTCATAAAGATATCAAACAAACCTATTTGATATCTCACATTAACTTAAATAAGGTTCATTACTGACTGATATAAAAAATAAAGGCTCCTTGAACTGATGTAAATACATGCATCAGAAATACTAACTGAAAAAGATTAACATTTAAAGGATTTTGACTTGTGGTTCCATTTAAATTAATACCTTTAATTAAAGTAAATGAGGTTCAGTGATTTATTTTTTTATCTCAGTTTGAGATAGTTTGAGTTTGAGATGAAAGAGATGAGGGAGAGCAGAGAGGAGGGGAGACTGCTGCTGGCTTGCGCATGTTAGCATTAGCTTGCGTTAGCGGGATTTCAAAACTCCATGGAAGTGATTGTTATGTTGTAGGTGGCTGATCAGGTTTGATGTATTAAAGCTTGTGCTTCCCTCCTCGTAGAATTCACTTGTAGGATTTGTCACAAATAACCATCAAACTATCTTCTTCTGAAACTTTAAGAAGTTCCACGCCGCCATGTTTGTTGTGATCAGCGCTGTGCTTCAGGCTGCATTCAAGGTGTAACATAAATTCCGACGTTCCCTCTTTTGCTAGTCGTTCTTTCAGCTTTTTCTATTTTTTTTTCATTTTTATGTGTAACATGTGGGAAAATCAAATCAAATCAAATATACTTTACTGATCCCTCAAGGGGGAAATTCAAGTTTCAAGTACACCAGACGCTGCAGTCTGGTGACGTCATAAATTCCTGTTATCGGCCCGATAGTTATCGTGCACCCCTGCGTCAGAGGTCTTATTCTCGATGCTTTTGTATCACTGTACATCACCAAACACAAACTGCGTATGTATATATACACTCTCACCAGCCACTTTATCAGCTCCACATAGCTAGTTCCAGGTTGGACCCAGAACTGCTTTAATTCTTCATGCTGTAGGTTCAATAAGGTATTGGAAACATTCCTCAGAGATTTTGGTCCACATTAACATGACAGCGTCCTGCAGATGCTGGACCCCCACATTTCACCACATCCAAAACTCTATCGCATTGAGGTCTGGGGTGCGTGGAGGCCATTGGAGGACAGAAACCAGCTTGAGATGGTTTGAGCTTTGTGGCGTTTAAACCTTCCCCAGCTGGTTCTCAGGGGTCCAAAGGGTGCTAAGAAAATACCCTCCATGACATTACAGCACCAGCAGCAGCCTGAATCGTTGACACTGGTCGGGATGGATCCATGCTTCCATGTTGTTTCCTCCAAACTCTGACCCTACCATCTGAATGTCGTAGCTGAAATCGAGACTCGCCAGACCAGGTAACATTTTTCTGATCATCCATTGGTGAACCTTTATGAATTGTAGCCTCAGTACTACTTTGAAACTAGTTTACCATTCACTTCTGACTTCAACAAGGCCTTTTTTTCTCTGTAAACCCAAGAGATGGTTTTGCATGAAAATCCCAGTAGATCAGCAGTTTCTAAAACACTCAGACCAGCTCCTCTGGCACCAGCAACCATGCTGCCTTCAAAGTCACCGTTCTGATGCTCGGTTCAAACATCAGCAAGTCATCTTGACCACGTCTACATGCCTGAATGGATTGAGTTGCTGCCTTTTGATTCGCTATTTATGTTAACAAGCAACTGAACAGGTGTACGTAATAAAGTGGCAAGGCAAAGATGGAACACCATAACCAAGTAGCTGGTTTAGTACACAGTAACACCTGCACCAAGCATGGACCTGAGGTCCCAGGGTCAAGAGGAAGACACCTCCAATGGTGGTCAAGGATTTAAAATCCTGTGGGACTGTCAGATCCAGACTGACAAACTGGTGATGGCTCATCAGCCTGACATAGTGGCGGTTGATAAACACCATAATACAGCTGTGGTGATAAATGCAGCAATCCAGACCAACAGCAACGTCAGGGAGAAGGACGATGAGAAACCTGAGAATTACAGCAGGCTGGAAGAAGAGCTAGAAAGACATGTGAGGTATGACGGCAACAGTGGTGCCAATAGTGATCAAGCTGCTTTAGACAAGGCTCTCAGGGCGTATAACAAAGTAAACATCTTGTGATCGTTTCAGTAAACTGCACTGCAGGTGATCAATTTGCTCAATTTGAAATTCACATATATTGGAACAGATTGGGACAATGGCACTCTTTGCGATGTGGCATCGTCGTTTATATATGTCTGTTGAACATCCAAGTTGTACTGATGAAATCCCTTCCCACCCCTATGGAGTCATTTAATTTAATTTAATTTAATTTAATTTAATTTAATTTAATTTAATTTAATTTAATTTAATTTAATTTAATTTTATTTTATTTTATTTTATTTTATTTTATTTTATTTTATTTTATACAGTATTTAGACAGGGGGTTTAATTAATTTATTTATTTATCCAAACTTTTTTATTTTATTTTATTTTATTTTATTTTATTTTATTTTATTTCATTTTATGCAGGAGTTGTTACATTGAGGGTGTTATCGGCGCCCCCTGCCGTTCATTCCGTAGAAGGGCAGTGACGTAAGTTCCGTCGACGTGGACGCTCCGGCAGGAAGACGGCTCTTTGGCTACGTGGAAGTAGCCTCTCTTGTATCCGAGGCTGAGAGCATCTTCTGCCCTCAGGCGTCACCGTCACTCGTTTAAAGATGATTAAAAAGTTTGACAAGAAAGACGAGGAGTCTGGTAAGACTGGCGGACGTGTTGTGTTGAATTTAAACAGCGTTTAAGCAGCTTAAACCTCGACTGGACTCGCGTTATTACGTCAAAGGCTACAGCGGTGCTAGCTCGTTAGCTGAGCTGCTAAAGTTAACGTTACCTGCCAGACTCATTAAACGTGACTGTTAACCGTGAAATGCGTGTAAACCTGTGTATATTTGTGTGCTTTACTGGCTCGTAACAAATCATTTCGGGGTCATGCTGATACATTAAGCCGCTTTTAGTTGTGACACATTAACCATTGAGGCTCGCTTTAGCTTTCAGAGGCTACAACTGTCACAACAGCAGGATCAATGTTGTCATCTTCTGAGCTCAGTTTAACTCTTTGAAAAACCTTTTCTCTCGGAACCTGAACCCAGTGTACAGATACTATCAGTTAAAACATAAATATAATACACATGATAATTTTGCCTTGCCTTTGGTTGTTTTTCGTGGAGGTACATTGAAGTATTAAATGCTTTCTTGCTAATCTATTTTACACGTAGGAAGTGGGTCAAACCCTTTCCAGCATCTGGAGAAGAGTGCTGTGTTGCAGGAGGTAATATCTGCACTCAATAGCCCCCCCCCCCGCCCCCCCCCTTTTATCATCATCATCATTGTTATTGGAAATTACAAGAAAGACAGCATCGATTAGTGGCTGAAACAAGTTGTCCTCTCTCTCCTTCACAGGCTCGCATCTTCAATGAGACCCCCATCAATCCACGAAGATGCCTCCACATCCTCACCAAGATCATCTACCTCCTCAATCAGGTAACTACACATATAGTAAATGGGTGCTTCCATAAATAAGGGTTATTAATGCCCTGCCATTTTCTTTGTGCCTTAATAGGACAAGAGATACATGCTTAATTAAAACGGTGTAGTTTACGGTTTAATATATGAATGGGGCTGTTTTTTTAGTGAGAAGTGAATGAACCTCAGTCCCCCATGTTGTTCCACTGGAGCAGGAGGAAGTCATCGTGTCCTTTGTATTTTTGAGATGACATCTGTGCATGTCGATGTCAGATGGTCTTGCCATTAAGAGCTCGAAACATTTGTGAGTGTTTCAAGGTCTGAATGAAAGTAGACGGCCAGAAATGGGTTTGTTGAAACACCCAGTGTTGTTGCATCCACCTACTGCTCATTACAGCCCTTAACGTGCACCTGTACCTACGAAACCTTTTGGATGCGGATATATTACATTTGGTCATTTCTTTACCTAGATCTAAATTGATCATTGTAGAATTTCCAAATAAAAGTCTGCCAGTCTTAAATAAATTGTTTCTCACACATAGGAAACACACACAGCGTTCTTTCATTCTGTTGATCTCTGTCAATCTGCCTCAAAATCATAACTTAATGTTTTAACCTTTTTTTCATGTAGGGGGAGCATTTTGGGACCACAGAGGCCACCTGAGGCTTTCTTTGCAATGACGAGGCTCTTCCAGTCTAATGATGTGAGACAGCAAACATCCATTCAGCAATATGTTTGACTGTCATTTTAAATCACATAACACTCATCATTTATGTGTATTGAGAATTAAAAATACACTTTTCTCTGTTTTCTCTCCTAGCAAACCTGAGAAGGATGTGTTATCTAACTATCAAAGAGATGGCAAACATCTCTGAAGACGTCATCATTGTCACTAGCAGGTTCGTGTTCAGACACTGAGCAGCTTTCAGTCTCTTAATTACACACTGTCTTTTTTCTTTGTTGTTTTAATACAAATAGAACCATTTGTTCAAATCAAGATATATGAAGCTGATCTGCATGTTTTTTTTATTTATTAAGGAATTACTTTCATTTTATTAAACACTCTTGAACACATTTCAGTCTTCTAACTGTTTCAGTTACTAATTCTTTATAAGCGGGCTTTTGAAACCTCTTTATTTTCTTGTGTGATATTCCGTAGTTTGACCAAGGACATGACTGGAAAAGAAGACGTGTACAGAGGACCTGCCATCAGAGCCCTCTGCAGGATCACAGATGTGAGCACTGCTCTGTTTCGGGCCTTGTGGCCCAACACAGGAAGGAAATATTCTGCGTATTCTCATGTTAACTTGATGTTTATTGGCTGAGAGACTGAAGCAGCTTCATGGATCTCCTGTGTCCCCCCCCACAGACCACCATGCTGCAGGCCATTGAGCGCTACATGAAACAGGCGATTGTTGACAAGGTGCCGAGTGTATCTAGTTCAGCTCTGGTCTCTTCTCTGGTACGAAATAGCACACTTTCATTTCACCGTCTTAAAGCCGCTACTGTGATTATTGTCTTCCTGGGATTTTAGTCAATGTCAGTTTGACTGTTAATGACATCCTTTCTACTTCCTTTCTTCAGCACATGGTGAAGATGAGCTACGACGTTGTCAAGCGCTGGGTCAACGAAGCCCAAGAAGCAGCTTCCAGCGACAACATCATGGTCCAGGTGGGAAGGACGGACATGTTGATTTATTTCCGTGGCACTGATTGTGATCATACTTGATTGTAAATGTGTGTGTTCTGTCCTCCAGTACCACGCCCTCGGCCTGCTGTATCATCTGAGGAAGAACGACCGTCTGGCTGTGACTAAGATGCTCAACAAGTTCACCAAGTCCGGTTTGAAGTCTCCCTTTGCCTACTGCATGCTGATCCGCATCGCCAGCAAGTTGCTGGACGAGACAGAAGGAGGGTGAGCTGACCTGTAAACGCAGCGACGAGTGTCTGGTGGCTGGCTGTCGATGATTCAACGGTTGACATGCATTTTATCTTTGCACACAGTCACGACAGCCCGCTGTTTGACTTCATTGAGAGCTGCCTGAGGAACAAGAATGAGATGGTTGTGTATGAGGCCGCTTCTGCTATCGTCCACATGCCCAACTGCACTGCCAGGGAGCTGGCGCCTGCTGTTTCAGGTTAGCATAACTCTTAAAATCCCTAAGCTAACACAGGATGGTGACATGTAAGTTGTGCTGTAAAACCAGCTGCTCTTCCTCTGAGTAATTGTAACTTTGTGCGTCTCCCTGCAGTTGCTGCAGCTGTTCTGCAGCTCCCCTAAAGCAGCCTTGAGATATGCAGCTGTCAGGACCCTCAACAAGGTGAAACCACACCCTCTTTATCCTGATGCTTTGTGGATTATTATTTTGTGTGTAAACATAAATCATTCATATTAAACAAAAAAAAAAAGCTGCCATGCTGTGCTGAAAAAAAAGAAAATGTTTGTAATTCCTTCAATATAGGAAAATGAAAGTACTTTTCTGCAGCTTTGTACCTTTTAATGACGCCACACTATTCAGAATATATTACAAAATATAAAGTAACAATACTTTCCCCCCCATCAGGTGGCCATGAAGCATCCGTCAGCTGTGACTGCATGCAATCTGGACCTGGAGAACCTGATCACCGACTCGAACCGCAGCATCGCGACGTTGGCCATCACCACTTTACTGAAGACAGGAAGTGAGAGCAGCGTGGACCGTCTCATGAAACAGATCTCCTCCTTTGTGTCTGAGATCTCTGACGAGTTCAAGGTGAGACAACTTTAATGTAATTTCTAGGGCTGGGCAACGATTAAAAATTTTAATCACGATTAATGCCCAGCGCTAGTAATTTCATAATTTTTCTCCTGGATTTGACGTGCTCGTAAGGCTTTGGAGGCTTTTTCCCACTTTGATGTCATAGACGTATATATTCAAGCAGGTTTGATTACTTTGTTTCTGAATATCGTCCAGTTCCTGTAACACAGAATCAAAGGTGTGAGAACGTGGAAGGCATTTTTATTCCCTAAACTTGAACAGTGGTTTTCTCTACTTTGCTCCTTTTTTTAAATCCCGTTATCTAGGGCTGTAGCGATACACTAATCTTGCGATACGATACATGATATTCGGCCCACGATACAATACATATCGATATTCATCTTGCAATACATTTACATCATTTTCCGAAAGATTCTAAAGGGACAAAGTGATTTTGGTGACATCTTGTGAGTGTTCCAATGACTTTGTTTGAATTAATTGAACTGAAAGCATCAATTACACATTATATGGCTGACAGGCAAATTGTAAATGCTGGACAAAATGAATAAAAGATTTGTTGAGAAAAATAGTTTCATTTATTTATACAGTGCAAATTGTTGCTTGCAAGCTTTTAAAGGTGGAACATGGAGGTTTTGGAAGAAGCTTAGAATATCGATACCCACGGCTGAAACATTAATACTCGATAAAATATCGATATATATTGCAGAATCGATAAAATGGCTCAGCTCTACCGTTATCTTTGTTCCATCTGCTGTTGTCCTGAATCTGTTTTTATACTTCCAGGTGGTTGTGGTGCAGGCCATCAGCGCTCTGTGTCAGAAGTACCCTAGGAAGCACAGCGTCATGATGAACTTCCTGTCCAACATGCTCAGGGATGATGTGAGTCGATCATTTTTAACAGACCCGTTGATTATCCTTCACACAGAACGTTAACGATAACACGGTCGTCCATTTTGAGACCCGCAGGCTTTAACTCGTGCTTTTTGCTGAATTTTTAACACAACACTCGCAGTGACCATCTGTTTGCCTCCTGACAGGGTGGCTTCGAGTACAAGCGGGCCATCGTGGACTGCATCATCAGCATTATTGAGGAGAACCCTGAGAGCAAAGAGACGGGCCTGGCCCATCTGTGTGAGTTCATAGAGGACTGCGAGCACACGGTTCTGGCCACCAAGATCCTGCACCTGCTGGGCAAAGAGGGCCCACGCACCCCCCAGCCCTCCAAGTACATTCGCTTCATTTTCAATCGAGTGGTGCTGGAGAGCGAGGCTGTCCGTGCAGGTGAGCGTCGCTCTAGAATAACCTTTGACTGCAGACGGAGGATTCTAGCAACATCCGTGCTTTACTTATGCAGCATATTAGACGTAAGCGTCTTAAATGTTTCCCGTCTCCACCTTCAGCTGCTGTCAGCGCGTTGGCTAAATTTGGAGCTCAGAATGATGATCTGCTGCCGAGTGTCCTGGTTCTTCTGCAGAGGTACTTAGATTATACCTATTTTTCCTGCCCTTTTCTTTTACAAGGATAAACTCTTTGAGGCAGTTGAAATGCATCCATATTAAGAGTAACAGCAATGTCTTGTTTTTAATTAGACACATGGTGTTTGAACTATTTTTGTTGTTGGTATTTTTTTTGTTTTTTTTAGAGGTTCTTTCCATCTCTGAATAAATGTCATTGTTCTGCATAAACGCAGCTCCTGGAACATAATTAGTTTAGCAAAAAGAGACCAGAGGACCTGCTGCCTTATAGATCCAGTATCAACTTTGACCTAAACTTTGATTTCATCTTCCCTGCGCAAGACTGCTGCTGTAGCGATACACTAATCTCACGATACGATATGATACACGATATTTGGCTCACGATACGATATATATTGATATTCATTTTACAATACATTTGCATCATTTATTGAAATATTTTAAAGGGACAAAGCGATTTTGGTGACATCTTGTGAGTGTTCCAATTACTTTGTTTGAATTAATTGAACTGAAATCATCAATTACACATTGGCCACAGTTACATGATGTTTTTTAATTCGGAATTAATTATTCCGAATTAAATAATTCAGAATTAAACTATTTTCCTTTGAGTTTACATGGAAATAGTAATTCCGAATTGAGGTTTACAAGGAAAGCACGTTTGATCGGCTTTATCCAATCCTGCTTAAGTTCTGGGGGTTAGGAAGGGTTCTGATTGGATGGGGGGGCGGATGTCTTTACGTATTTATGTCTACCGGAAGAAAACAAACTAACTCAATTAGCCACAACACGGAGGACTACATTATTAGCATCCTTCATTTAACCTGGCTGCTACAACTTTGAAAAGCTCACAATTTTTATGTTTCCTGCAATCTGTTCTTTTAATTATTTCCAGTTCCTCCAAGCTATTTATTAAATAAATCGTCTCTGCTCTTGACCACCGTTTACTGCGTGCCGCCATCTTGAAACTTTGTTTCGAAAACAAGCCCAGCGCGGAATATAAGCGTCATGACGACAGACAGGCAAGAGAACTAGCATGAGCAGAAAGACCGGAATTAATTTAAAGTGGAATGAGTGTATACATGACCGCGGAATTATTCTATTCAGATTTAAGATCTGAATAAACCAGCCACTTACTTCAGAATTAAGTTTAATTCGGAATGGACATTTTCATTCGGAATTAGGTGTTTACATGGTAATTTTTAATAATTTAAAATCAGATTTAATTTTAATTCTGAATTAAAGAGGAATTAAACTTCCCATGTAAACGCAGTGAATATATGGCTGACAGGCAGCTTGTAAATGCTGGACAAAATGAATAAAAGATTTGTTGAGAAAAATAGTTTCATTAATTCAAGCAGTGCAAATTGTTGCTTGCAAGCTTTTAAAGGTGGGACACGGGGGTTTTGAAAGAAGCTTAGAATATCAATACCAGCGGTTGAAAAATCAATACTCTCTGGGGAAATAAAACATCGATATATATTGCAGAATCGATAAAATCACTCAGCTCTACACAAGACGTCCTTTCCATTGCCATGAGATCCAGTGGTGATGGGTAATAGATGGATGCAGTACAGCCGCTTCTGATCTTTTTAGGGGCATAAATCTGCACTGATAATACGATGATGACGGGGGGGGGGACGGTCCACTGCGTCTAATATCACTTGTTCCATGAAAGCTGCACTTTTCTCTTATTCCAGGTGCAGACACATGAACTCTCTTGCGATTTGCTGCCCCCATGTGGTCAGACGTATTAGTTCATTTAGAAAAAAAAGAAAGAAAATCACAGCAATTGTTTTTTAGCAGCTGCTACTTTTCAGTTAAATTGAAAGACATATTCTGGAGTTGTTTGGCCCCGTTGACACTAATGTCTCTGCTCTCTCAGGTGCATGATGGACAGTGATGACGAGGTGCGAGACAGAGCTACCTTCTACATGAACGTGCTGCAGCAGAAGCAGAAGGCTCTTAACGCCGCCTACATCTTCAACGGTAAAGACACACGGCTGCTTTTCAACATACCGTCCTACAGAGCCGTCCAGGCGGCTCGCAGACTGAACAGCGCATCTCAAAGTGTTGACGTGTCCTCTGTGTCTCAGGACTGTCCGTGTCCATCCCTGGGTTGGAGAAGTCCCTTCACCAGTACACACTGGAGCCCTCAGAAAAGCCTTTTGACATGAAGTCTGTACCTCTGGCCACCACTCCCATCACAGAGCAGAAAACCGGTAAAAACATGTGATGGTTTTTTTTTTTTCCTTCTTCCCTTTTGTGATTTTGTCTTTTCAGCTGAATCAGTTCAGGTATATGTTTAAGAGTTTCTAATTTGCTTCCAGAAATCGCTCCCGTTGCCACCAGCAAGCTTCCAGAAAAGTTGGCACCGTCGCGACAGGATATTTATCAGGGTGAGACTGAGAACTGATGCGTAGTGAAAGTGGGCGGGGCTGCCGGGAGCACGCTTTGACCCACGACACGTCTGTGTTCCTCCTCCTGCAGAGCAACTCGCATCCGTCCCAGAATTCCAGGGTCTCGGCCCGCTCTTCAAGTCCTCTGAGCCGGTTCAGCTGACGGAGGCCGAGACCGAATACGTGGTGCGCTGCATCAAACACACCTTCGCCAGACACATGGTGTTCCAGTTCGACTGTACGAACACTCTGAACGACCAGCTGCTGCAGAAGGTTGGTTGATGATCCTTTCCTTTTCCAACACCTCTGGATATCCGTTGGTGCTTCCGTGAAATCCTTCTTCTGACATTGGTGTTCCCGGTCGTAGGTGGTTGTACAGATGGAGCCGTCAGAAGCTTACGAGGTGGTGCACTACGTCCCTGCACCCAGCCTCCCCTACAGTCAGCCCGGTTCCTGCTACACGTTGGTCCGTTTACCTGACGACGACCCCAACGCTGGTAGGATCACTGGGGCGACGCTTCAGTTTTATTCATGAAGCAACTCCAAATGCTTTACAGTTTAGTTGAACGCTGGGTTTACTGGAGCAGTGATGGTAGTAGGAGGGAAAATCAGTTTAGAATAAACCGTTGTCTGTTCACAGTGTCCTGTACGTTCAGTTGTACCATGAAGTACCTCGTCAGAGACTGTGACCCAAACACAGGAGAGCCCGATGACGACGGTTATGACGACGAATATGTGGTACGCTACAACGGCCCATCTACGTATCAAAGCATAACTAAAGTGAAAGTGCTTAAAACTTTTTTGTTGTTGTTGTTGTTGTTGTTGTGGTGCAGCTGGAGGATCTGGAGGTGACCGTCGCCGACCACATCCAGAAGGTTTTGAAGCCCAACTTTGGAGCAGCGTGGGAAGAAGTAGGAGACGAGTTTGAGAAGGAAGAGACGTTTGCCCTCTCGTCTGTACGGACTCTGGATGGTACGCGTTTACCAGAAAATTCAAAGATTAATTTCCCACTTACTCTGTTATGTGCATTTGACTGAGACCAGCTCTGACTTCTGTCACCTGCAGAGGCGGTGGGTAACATCATCAACTTCCTGGGGATGCAGCCGTGTGAACGCTCCGACAAAGTTCCAGAAAACAAGAACTCTCACGTTCTTTTCCTCGCCGGTGAGTCTGAGATCTCAGGGAGGCCGTCGCTTTTACATGTTTCGTAGTCTGTAGCAACAACTGAACTGATGACATCACATGCACCATCAGGTAACAGGTGAATGATTCAGATTCTGTTGTTAAGAAGCGGTGCACCCCTCCCTCCCTCCTTCCTCTCTGGGTTTTGATGCTCCATTTGGTTTAAATTCATTTAAGGACGTGGTGGTTCAGAGAGGAAATGGTTAAAACGTTCTCCTCTTGCCTGCGTTGAGCTTCAGCTCTACATCCTTCATGCCTCCTCTTCACATCATCCGGAGTCTTATCCCCGGCTTTAGTTGGGTTTTATAAAACTCACTAATCTCTTTCCACATGTAATTAAGTTTCCCGTCATCACAACAGAAGTACGACAGCATCCAAACCAGTGTTGGAAAAAGAAAAACCAGAGTTTGTGTTTGTCCTCAGGTGTGTTTCGTGGAGGTCATGACACGCTGGTTCGCGCTCGCCTGGCGCTGGCTGATGGCGTCACCATGCAGGTGACGGTTCGCAGCGGCGAGGAGACGGTCGTCGACGTGATCCTGGCCTCCGTGGGTTAACGGTGGAAATCTGTGCCAACGCAGCCGTGAGACCTTCAGCCTCTGCACATCACTTCTATGATTAAATGTCTACACTCTCGTGATCAGATGTTTTATAACTTCCAGTATGTAAACTAAAAGTTGTCCTTTTTTTTCTCTAAAATATTCACACGTCTGTCTGTCAAATCTGCAATAAAGTGCGTCAACATAAGACATTGTTCATTTATTCCAGTCAGTTTAAGACAATTCTTTTATTACAAAACTAAAGCTTTTTTTTTTTTTTTTAGTCAAAAGAAATGTAGAAAATTCTATCAAATCATTCAGGATGCAGCAAAAATCATCGTCCTTCAGTTGTTACGTCACAGCAGCTTCTTCAGGGATCTCATAAATTAATTACAACTGCAAATATTTTCTATCTCTCATTTCACTTGGCTGTAATTTAGAAGTTCAACAGGTAAATCTGATACCTGTTCCTGACTGCAGGTTTGCGTACCATCAGATCATTTCTGATTTTTGTAGATTTAGCATTTTTCAGGAGGGTGGCAGACCTGTCCTCTCAGAACGAGTGGATGAAGTTAAAGTAAGCGTTCAGGAAACCGGTGGGGTCCTCCAGCTGAGGGTAGTGGCTGATGTGCTCGTCCAGAACCGTAACCGTAGACTTCTGCACCAGCCGCCTGCGAGGACACAAGTTTAAATCCACTGATAAACCTGCTTCATCGTTCCCATCCTCACTTATATCTAAAGAGTTTTCTAATGAAGACTAATTGACATGACGGTGCCAGTGTGTTGCTGCCCCCTAGTGGTGAAGAGTTTTATGCAGTTTAACTTTACACTTTGACAAGTTAAATGATGGCACTGAAAGAAAACTAAGTCATGCTCGCTTGTGTGAAAGAGTCAGTGGCTTTTGACTAGACCTTTTTAGTAAAAAAAAAACAACCTAATAATTAAAAAATGTTTAAAAGTGGAAAACTAGGGATGCACGATAACTGTTTTATAAAGCCGATACTGATAACACACACACATACCTAAGATCATTACATCAATACTATGAACAAAATCAAAAAGTTTTGACTCTTTAAATGAACAGATATTTATTTTTTCCATTAAAAAACTATTGGCAAGCCTCTCAAACATTTTTGTAAAGCTATCAAACAAACCTATTTGATATCTCACATCAACTTAAATAAGGTGCAATACTGACTGATATAAAAAACGATGGAAATGCATCAAAATTACAAACTGAAAAGGATTTACATTAACATTTAAAGGATTTTGGCTTGTGGTTCAATTTAAATTAATACCTTTAATTAAAGTAAATGAGGTTCAGTGATTTTTTTTTTTGTTTTTTTATCTCATGAAAGCTTTAGATGAGAGAGATGAGGGGAGGGGAGACTGCTGCTGGCTTGCGCACGTTAGCATTAGCTCGCGTTAGCGCGATTTCAAAACTCCATGGAAGTGATTGTTATGTTGTTGGTGGCTGATCAGGTTTTACGTATTAAAGCTTGTACTTCCCTCCTCGTAGAATTCACTCGGAGGATTCGTCACAAATAACCACCAAACTATCTTCTTCTGAAACTTTAATGAAGTTCCACGCCGCCATGTTTGTTGTGATCAGCGCTGTGCTGCAGGCTGCATTCAAGGTGTAACGTAAATTCCGACGTTCCCTCGTTTGCTAGTCATTCTTTCAGCCTTTTCTATTTTTTTCTTTTTTTATGTGTAACATATGGGAAAATACTGCAAATATCGATTCAAGTCAGCAACTACCAAAATTATGACCGACTTAAATTGTTTTCTGGCATGAGGGGGTATTCTTGATTTTCCCTACTGACAAATCGTTTTTCTGATTATGCCGACGTCACTTGAACATAACATTCACTGCCGGTCATTCAAGGCTCAGAGGGAGCGAGGCACTGCTGTGTTGACAAAAATATATGTTATCGGGGCTATTTGTCGTGATATCGGAGTTATCAGAATGATGTCATAATTTCCTGTTATCGTGCACCCCTATAGAAAACTAATGGCAGCTTTAACTAGATGGTTCTATGTGAAGCATCGAGTTCAGAGGGTTTTGGGGGGCTTGTGATGAATGAAGGTAAAGAAAAACTAATGTGCATGTGATTTAAGGAGCACGTTCACAATAAAACTGAAGCGGCTCCCGTCAGGAAAACAACCCTCATTAACGACTGATCTGCTGCTGAAGAATTAGAGGGAGGGGCCACTCACTGGTAGAGGCGGATAAACTGGGGATGAGGGTTGACCGGGTCCAGCGGGCCGTAGATCATGTGCACTGAAACACACGTGAAAGAGTGGAGGGTTGGTGAAATAACACACACACACGTGGGGGTCGGGGGGGTGTTGAGGATGAGTGTGGATGAGAGTGTACCGGTCCGGTACCGTCCCCCCACTGCTGAGGGGATCAGACGGGCTACGTGGCAGCGCCTCGCGGGCTAAGCAGCTTAGCATCAGCTGCTGAGTTAATAGCGCTTGGCTCACATGCACAAAAGCCTCCCTGTGAGTCATTAGCGTGAACTTACGTGGGACGAGCGTGGACGTGAGCGCCCCCACCCACCGGTCCCTGTACTTCAGCCTCTGGTTGATGTACTGGAGGATGCTGGGAAGACAAAAGCGAAGAACCAGTGAAGGGGGGAGCGGAGGCAGCCGGGGCAGGCGGACGTGTCGAGACCAGACAAACCTGTCCAGGACCAAGTTCCCGTCGTTGTACCGCAAACCGGTCCACATGTCCCAGAACTCCGGGTCCGTGGGCTGCGTGAAGGGACCGAACACCTCTCCGATCCTACCGGACGGGAAGACCAACCTTCACAAGTCACGACACATCTCTGACCTCAGACGTCAGCACAACCGTGATGTCATCTCACCCTTTCTGGAAGATGAAGAAGTTGGTGAGGCGGGTCAGGACCGGAGCCAGGAAACTGGAGTCCTTCAGGAGCTTTGAGGGACAGAACAAAGCCCAGTTTCTTAAGTCTTTAGTCCTGTGATGCTAAACGACGCGTTACGTCATCAAATGTGAAGAAAACAAGTGACTCACCCTCTGCAGCAGCCGCGGGTGGTGCGTCTCTGGGAAAATCCCTGTTGGAAATCAAACGTGTCACATCAGAAACACCAGACGCTAATTCAGATCCTTGAGTTGAGCTGAAGCTAAAAACTTCCCAGTAAATGTCAACGACCTGAAGTTATCCTGGTTTAATGGACGGTGACGGAACCAGCAGGTTCTGGCATCAAAAACGATTTCATTTAGTGACTCAGAATTACCAAACTATTCAGATCATATCAGTTGAAAACTAACGCGAAGAAAACATCAAAAACTGATGAGTTATTGGGTTTTAAATCTAACAGAAAAAGGCTCAGGATGCTGCAGGTGATGGAAACAGGAGGGAGGAGGTTTATCAGGACCTTCACTGACCAGCGTTCATCTCTCTGGTTCATCTGCACACGCTTCTGATTTAAACTCATCACAGGATCATTTCATTCACAAATTCACATCCCGAGACAGATTTACAGATTTACACGTCCTCTCATCCATCTGTGAGTCTTCTCTGCAAGACGTGTAAAAAAAAACAAAAAAAAAACAAACAACAACAAAAAAACAAAAAGCAAAACAGCAACTCCTGTTTGACTGTTATTCAATTAAAAAAAAGGAATTAAATAAAAAAATTATTAAAATAATATATATATATATATATATTGTAGTGTTATGTTATTCAATTAGAAATAAAAAAATAAATAAATATATATATATATATATATATCACACACACACATGTACGTATGTATGTATATATATATATATATATATATATATATATATATATACATAATATATATGTGTATAATGTGTGTGGGAGTATACATAGGTTTTTGTCTACGTCTTAGTGTATATTTATATATATATATACATATAATCTACACCATACATATATATACATACATGTGCCGTGCGTGCGTGTGTGTAGTATATATATATAGATATATATATATACATAATGTGGTGCGTGCGTGGGTGTGTGTAGTATATCTATATATATATATATATATATATATATATATATATATATATACATATACACATACCACATACACATAATCCCAACTTTATGGAGACAGTTTTAAATAAATAATAATGTAAATAATAAAAGTAACTAAAGTGAAAGAATGAAAAAAAAAAAAAATTAACAAACCAAATAAAGGAAGAAAGAACAAACAAATGAGACAGAACAAATGAAAATAAGAAAAAACAAAAATGAAAGAAAGAAGGAAAGAACAGAGCAAAAGAAGAAAGAAAGAAGAAACTAAAGGAAGTAAGGAAGAACAAATGATGGGAAGAAAGAAAAAAGAACCAAACAAAGGGAAGGACAAACAAACGAAAGAAGGAAAAAGAAGCTAAGCAAAAAGAAGAAAGACAACAAAAGGATGGAAGAAAGAATGAATGAATGAACAAATGAAAGAGAGAAAGTCTCCCTCCTGCAACAAAACCAAGGAAGAAAAACTGCTCTGACCTCCGTTGGAAAGACAAAGGCTGTTGAGAGTCAGGTGACCGGTCCGGTTCTGGTCAGACCTGGTTGGAACCCAGAAACAGAAACAGACGGACGGAGAGAGAGGGAGAACGACCATCAGAACTGCATCGTTTCACGCTATTGTGACATCACACAGGTGATCCTTTAGTTAGAAGCAGATCCAGGGCCACGGTGTCATGTGGACACCAGGAGTCCAGGGACCCCCATGGGCCAGTGTTCACCAAATGGAGGGGTCCATGGGCGGAGACCACAGGTGGATAGGAAGACCAGCAGGAACCACAGGTGGAACGGAGGAAGCAGCAGGAACCCAGACAGGAGGAGACCACCAGGTGGACGGAGGAGCAGCAGGGCCAGGAAGCAGGAACCACAGGTGCACCCGGAGGACCAGCAGGAAACCAGGTGAACGGAAGGAAGACAGCAGGAATCAAGGTGGACCACCGCAGGATCAACGGTGAACGGAGGAAGCCAGCAGGGATCACAGGTGGAACGGAGGCGGACACAGTAATCCGGAAGGAAAGAAGCAGGGAATCACAGGTGAACGGAGGAAGACCAGCAGGAACCACAGGTGAACGGAGGAAGACCAGCAGGGATCACAGGTGGACGGAGGAAGACCAGCAGGAACCACAGGTGAAAGGAGGTAGAGCCACAGGAGGAAGGAACCAGGTAAGCAGGGAACAGGTGGACGGAGGAAGACCCAGCAGGTAATCACAGGGTGAACGGAGGAAGAAGACCAGCAGGATCACAGGTGGACGGAGGAAGACCAAGGAACCACAGGTGTGAACGGAGGAAAGGCAAGAACCAGCAGGAACGGAGGAAGAGCAGCCAGGAAGACCGAGGAACAAGGTGAACGGAGGGAAGACCAGCAGGAACCACAGGATCACAGGGACGGAGGAAGACCAGCAGGATCACAACGGACTGGACGGAGGAAGACCAGCAGGAACCACAGGTGAACGGAGGAAGACCAGCAGGAATCACAGGTGAACGGAGGAAGACCAGCAGGAACCACAGGTGACAGGAGTGAAGAAGGAAACACAGGGGTGAGGAGGAAGAGGGCAGGTGCAGGAACCAAGGGACCGTGAGGAACAGGAGGACGGAGGAACCAGCAGGACAGGTGACGGAGGAAGCAGCATGTGAACACGGACGGAGGAAGACCAGCAGAGGACCACAGGTGACGGAGGAAGAAGCAGGGATCACAGGTGGAACGGACGGAGGAACCAGCAGGAATCACAGGTGAACGGAGGAAGACCAGCAGGGATCACAGGTGAACGGAGGAAGACCAGCAGGGATCACAGGTGAACGGAGGAAGACCAGCAGGGATCACAGGTGAACGGAGGAAGACCAGCAGGACAGGTGGCGAGGGAGCAGGGATCAAGGTGAACGGAGGAGACAGCAGGATCACAGGTGAAAGGGGAGGAAGCAGGACAGTGAAGACAGGACAGCAGGGTCACAGGTGGAACGGAGGAAGAAGAGCAGCAGGGACACAGGTGAACGGAGGAAGACCAGCAGGGATCACAGGTGAACGGAGGAAGACCAGCAGGGATCACAGGTGGACGGAGGAAGAGCAGCAGGGATCACAGGTGGACGGAGGGACCAGAGGGATCACAGGTGGAGGAGGAAAAGAACGGAGAGACCAGCAGGATCACAGACGGAGGAAGACCAGCAGGTGCAGGAATCAGGAACCACAGGTGGACGGAGGAAGAGCAGCAGGAACCACAGGTGAACGGAGGCAGGAAATACCGGATACCTGTGTTCATGCAGGAGCTCTACTCACAGGTTTGTCACTGAAGCCAAATCCAAGGAAGTCCAGAGCGATGACTCTGTGGAAGCGCTGAGTTAGTGGATCCCAGATCTGCATCGAGGGATTTAAAGAAAATAAATATCACCATTTAAGACTCAAAAAAAAAAAAAAGAGTAGAAATCAGATGAGCATTCTCACCTTGTTCCAGTCGTAGCTGGAGGTGGGGAACCCGTGGAGCAGGACCACCACATCAGAGCTCCCTAAAGCACCGCGAGAGTCTGGGAAGGAGACAAGGAGACAACGAGACACAGGTTTCAGACGCAGGACGGAGCGGGGACGCTGTCCAGACGTCTCCCTGCTGAGACAAGTCACCTCTGTAGAAGATCCTCCTGTCCCTGAAGTGGAACACCTGTCCGGCGCTGTGCCACTTCTGCAGCGCAGGTGAGAGCTGAGGGGGCGGGATGTGCAGGTAGACGGCCACCAGCGGGATGCAGATCAAACCCACGTGGATCCACCACTCTCTCATCTTGAGCCCGGCGGTGGGGGGGGTCTCATTCCCGCCTCTGCAGGGGGGGAGACAACCAGCACAGCGTTAAACTGTCATTCGTCCTCCACGCAGGTGAGTTCAGGTGTCAGCTGCAGGAGCGAGGTCACGTCAAAACGCTAATATGAACCGGAAACGTGGAGAAGTTATCTGACAACCGCCGTTAACCGGTTTCCGGGTGATAACGGTCCGACACTTACACAAACTCTCCGGCCGGTCATTCACAAACCTTCGCCCTCTTTGGGATTCACAGCCGCGGAGGAAATTCCTGCGGATAAAAAAAAGGAAATACGGTTTTCAGAGAGGAAAAATTAAAAGACGTCTCACTCCGTCATAGTCTAGTGTCCGTGTTGTGACTGATTACGGTTTCCGTTCAGAGTAATTCATCTTCTAATATACGCAACCTTTGAAAGTCTATAAAGCAGATGAGGAGACGCGTACCGCCACCTGCTGGTGTGGATGCGCAACAGCCTTAAAACAAAAGCTACTGGGAATCATTTAGTGAATGTCAAACTGTTTTAGATTCTATCTGAAACTAAAATTATTAAATTAAACGATTCAAATATGCCGTAGTATATTATTTTACCTTATATTTCTCTCGTTTGGCTGTCATTTCCTCCTTTTCTTACATTCATTCATCAATTTATTTTCAACATTTGTTTTTCTTTCAAATGTCATTCCAACACATTGTACTCCATTATGTTTGCACAGGCTTTATTACAGAGTCCCTTAGGGACAAAAACAAACAACAATAGATAAACCGCAACAAAACACATCAGCCACTGGGCTTTCTGACATTTCTTTTTTTTTTTTTTTTTTAATGATCTGCAGACAACTAAAGATCCCTGCTGTTAAATGTAGCCCCAGATGTGGCTGCAGCTGGGGTTTGCGCTCATCAGTGCACATTTTACTCCTTAACATATTCAGATGATTTTCACAGTGGATTTACAATCATGATAGTATGAACACCTTATTGAAGTGTTTTATTTTTATTTTTTCGGCCTCTAGTGGCCTTTATTCACAGTGAAGGACGACAGGAAAGGGAGCAGAGAGAGAGAACGGGGAAGACGTTTAGCAAAGGGTCGCACGGGCCGGGAGTCGAATCCACGACTGCTGCGTCGAGGACTAGAGCCTCTGAATATGGGCGCCTGCCCTGAACTGTTGCGCAGCGGCCCGGAAATGTCATCTTTAATTGTATTTGACCCCAGAAGCGTTGTGTCTCTGTAATATCCTGATCTGTGTGGGGACACAGCTGGAAAACTTCAGACATCTGAGATCTGCAGGCCAACAGTGGTCTTAGAAGTCTTCAGAAGGAAAAAAAAAAAGCTTTGAGTCATTTAACACATTAAAAAAAAAAAAAAATCATCTCCAAATTATTTCAAATAAAATCAGCTCTCTTTAAATGCCAGGTTTTCCGGGACTGGCTGCATTTGTAAATTCAGCCAAAGAGTCAAGTTTTTTTTTTTTAATTACGGTATTATTTTTTTTTTTTAAGGAATTCCCAACCTGGATGCACGGTAGTGGAGATGTTATGGTTTGGGCTGCACTGATTTAACTATGAATTCTGCATTTTATCACAGTACAGTGATCCCTTATTTTTCGCGGTTAATGGGGACCGGCGCCCCACCCCCCCCCCCCCCCCCCCCCCCCCCCCCCCCCCCCCCCCCCCCCCCCCCCCCCCCCCCCCCCCCCCCCCCCCCCGCGAGAATCAAAATTTGCAAACTGGAGCTGGAGCCCCCCGAGCCTAAATAATGTGTTTAAAATATGTTTAAAAACTGCAAAAAAGTAGCGAGGCACTGCAGCAAAACAAGACAAAGGCTCAACTGTGGTCTTTCTGTTACCTTCACAGCCTCTGGTCTCTGAACCGTAGTAAACAAACCGCTGGTATTGTGCTATTTTTGGCTGTTTTAGCGGGTAACAAGCTAACAACAACAAAAAAACGTCTTTCATCTAACCTCGTTTTCATTCTGCCGTCCCACAACGCACACACTACATTACCCATAAGGCCACACCATTACCCATAAGGCCACCTTCTTAAAGGGGCCAGGCTGGCTCACAACATTTATTTGCTGCGACAGAACGCGCACAACATCCTGTGATGTTTCCGTGATTTTTTCTTGATTTTTTAAAATATTATATATTTCTGAAAAAAATCCGCGAATAACTAAAACCGCGGAACTTAAACCGCGAATTGGCGAGGGATCATTGTACTATAAAACAGGTGGTGGTGGATGCACGTTTTGAAATGTCTCGTGTCGATTTTTCCAGGACTCACCAGCTCAGTGGCTTCAAACAGTCAGACGGTTTGTCTGGCAAGAGTCGGTGCAGAAAAAAGACAATTCTGTCAATGCAGCTTCCAACTATGAAGCACGGCGGTAGTGGTGTTATGGTATGGGGTTGCACGGCTGCAGCAGCTGGTAGCTTAAAGTCACCAATTCAGCTGCGAAATCTGCATTTTATCACAGTGCTTGAATACGATCCAACAGAATAATGATAATAATCCAGAGCGGTCTGACAAATCTACGGAAGAACGGGTCACAAGAGAAATTCAGGATTATAGAACAGGCAAATTAAGATTCATATGTGAATCCAGGACTCAGCACTGCGATGAATTCAGCTAAAAAGTTGGAGCAGAGTTGTTGGGAGACATCAACAGTAGACACATCTGGTGCGGATCAAAATTAACTTCTTACTGTGAAGCACGGAGGCGGCGGTGTAATGATGTGGCATTGCATCGCTGCAGTGGCTTCCAGCTTCCAGTTCCTGACTCAGCCATGAGCTCTGCATCTTAATCAGTGATATGAGACCCTTTAACAGGATTGAAATCGCAGCAGATGCAAGAGAACTGTCAATCTCCCAAATTAAGGTATTACGCGTGGAAGACAGGTGCAGATGTCTTTCAAAGGAAACGTCAGAGACAGGTGGACTATCGGCTAAAAAAAAACGGGGGGCATGTAAAAGTATTAATCCATCAGCCAAAAGAAGAGTATTTTCTGGAACATTTATCGGGACAGTGTGCTGACATCATCATATTATGAACATGCATGACCTGTACTTAAAAAAAAAAAAAAAAAAATCAAATAAATAAAACAAAATGTTTGAACAGAGACAGCTGGGCACAATAATCCGTTGGGAGCATCCCTTGTGTAATACAGCCTGCACAGATGTGGAGCCTCTGACGAGCAAACTGTCACACAAATCTGATTCCTCTAAGCTCCGCCTCCCACTGGCATGAACACACCAGCATCTAACGTGAGGCCGTCATCGTTTTCAGTATCCAGCACTAGGGCTGTAGCAATACACTAATCTCACGATACGATACACGATATTCTGCTCACGATACCATATATATATCAACATTCATCTTAAGATACATTTACATCATTTGCTGAAAGATTTTAAAGGGACAAAGTGATTTTGGTGACATCTTGTGAGTGTTCCAATGACTTTGTTTGAATTAATTGAACTGAAAGCATCAATTACACATTGTGCCCTTACCTTTAAGGGCACCTTTGTGCCTTTAAAGGGCACAATGGAGAGTTAAAGTACAGCAAGCGGCCTTCTTTAGCAGCTTTTTTGGTTTGATACTGAACATATGAGGTAGCTACTAGCCATTCTAGCTACCAGGTTCAGTAAAAACGAAGCATGGCAGCCAATAATTCAAGTCCACTGGAGCAACATTTAAGCCATCTTATAATTACACCCATATCAGCAGAGTAGCTGGAGGACTTAATGGCACCCCTGCGGGACACGGGGGTTTTGAAAGGAGCTTAGAATATCGATACCAGCGGCTGAAAAATCGATAATCTCTGGGGGAATAAAATATCGATATATATATCGCAGAATCGATATAATCGCTCAGCTCTATCCAGCACCCAGAACAACTGGAAACCGACATGTAACATCTGGCAGCAGTTTATCAGCTCCATCTAATGTCTCATTTGTGAAATCAAACCACAATGAAGAATAAAACACGGCCCTGCAGTTAGGCTAAATACATATTTTTATTTTTAAAAACCATACACGTTACTCGACAAGTTTCAAATGTAAATCCAATCACGATATCCATTTAAAATGCTCAAGATAAACAGACATGAAGTATCTTTTTTTTTTAAATTTCCAAATGTTAAAAGATAAAAAAAAAAAAAAAAAAAAGGAAAGAAAAACAAAACAGATGGAAAAACATTCATCCCCATTACAGGAAGAAGCTACAGAACAAACTCCTCACATGGATTTTTCCCTCTGGTTTTTCCTCGCTGCGTAGCCGATCCTAGCTGCTACTGTCGTCGGTAAAACAGGGAAAGTGAAGCGTTTCCTCTGAGGAGGTCATTGACTGAACATTTCCACTTCCTCCTTCCTTCCCGCCCCCTCAGGCTGGCGCCGTCGCCGGCGGCTGCAGGAGGAAGCTCGCAGCCCTGCTGCCCGTGTGGCCGACGCTCACAAACCTCAATCAAGTGCCTTTAATATGCAAACTAAAAGAAGCCTGTTCCTTCACATCAGTTTCACCCTGAGAAGAATATTCCAGAACAAAAAACACATTTTAGTGGCCAAACCCCCCCCCCCCCCCCCTCCCTCATATGGTGTCAAATCATCCAAAACTCGCTTTAGTGCGATGAAAGGTTTCATCAGTGTCGTCATAAAAATACAAAGGTATTATTTTCATCACGGTTCGTATCAAAATGATTATTTTTTCTCTCCCGAGGAGCACTATGAAATAAAGTACCCTGTGCAGATAGATACCAGTGTATGCCTAGTCTTTATTCTTGAAAAATGCACGTCCAATTCTTTAGTGTTTCCAGTACATCAGGTTTCAAAAAATATTTTACAAACCAACCAAATGCAGAAACATTTAATAGTGAAAGGAGTCTTGTGGACAGGCTTTAAAAAAACAAAAAGAAACAGAAGTTGGAGAAATTAAATAAACTTTTCCTTAAAGCATGATGTTAAAAAGGATTAAATATGGAAACAAAAAATTGCTTTTTGCCCAACACAATGTTTTGTTACCTAAAAACACAAAGTCTGAAGTCAGGAGGATTTTTTTTTTTTCCTTTCTTTTAAAAAGACTCCTTTAAATTATTTTTTCTACGCCTGAGTAAACAAAATGTCAGTATTGTACAACGGCAGGGGCTAACAGGATGAAATAAATAAAGCGACCGCCGGGGTCCGTATTTATCAAGCATCCGGAGGAGTTTCCCTGAAGGTGGCGGATGACGGGATCAGGATGGTGGACATGATTGTAGCCAAGGCACATTCACGTTCAGTCTGTGAACGTCACGCTGAGGAGGCCGCCGTGCAGCGCCGCCATGAGCTCCAGAGATCAGAACGTGTGTTTTTAAAGCCCAAACTTTAGCTTTTCCCACCCGTAAATGAAGCCGGTTTCTTTTCAGCGTCTAAAAACGAGCCACTGACTGATATGGAGATCCTGCAGGAGGCTTCGTGAGGAACAAAAGGAAAAAGAACGGTTTCCTCCTAGACTTTCAGCTGGATTCTAGATGCTTGCTAAATACAGGCCCGGATATCCTCCAACATCCCTTTTCATAATTCAACCTTTCAACATGTGGAAACTCTTGAACACAACAGAATGAATAAAAAGAGAATCCAGAACTCCAGAAGGTTTTTGTGCACATGAAAACTATCGAAGAAAATGGAAGAAGTAAATATTTATAGCGATGTTAGTGAACGGAGGCCCTTTAACGTCTTTCCCGTCCTCCGCGTCCTCCGGACCTCCTCTCTAGACTAGCCGTAGTGTTTCAGTTTGGCTAGAAGGTTCTATATTTATCTACAAATATATAACAAATAAAACTTGCAGGCAAAAATAGTTAAGTTTCAATAGAAACACCCTTTTTTCCTGAAAATACAGCAGTATCTGAAATAATCTTTTTTTTTCTTTTTAAATTCTGTCCCAGTTTTCTGCATCATACATCAGGAAGCTCTTTTGCCTACAAACAGGAAAAAAAAAAAAGTATCTACAAACTTTGTAAACAGACCTGCTTTTTCCAAAAAAAAACAAAACAAAAAAAAAAAACATAAATAATTCAAAATATTAACAGCCGATGGAGCAGAAATAAGTTTCGAATGAGCGAGGGCCAAAGAGATAAATATACAACACCATTCAGATAAAAGAGAAGCTAAAGGTTCTTTAATAATCTTACAGACGATCTTCGAGCCGGAGGAGGGCGTCTCCTTCAATTCAAATAACAGCAATAATAGAATAATAAAAACAGGTCACTTTCAATCCAAGTTTATTATCACCCCTTGTTACCCAGAAAAACAAATGTTACCAAGGAGGGAGGGGTGAAAACAGAGTTCTTGTGTTGCAGCAGGGTATTAATAAGAACAAAAAGAATCCACACCAAGCCGTACATTCCTCTGAACGCCTGCTGTTGTCAGTCCGGATCAATCCGGATCCGTCCAGCCCGGATCAGTCCGGCTCCGTCCAGCCCGTCGTCTCTCCTCTCCCAGTGTTCGTCTGTTTAGTCCGAGTCGAGCTCCTTGGTGGCGGGTAGAAAAGAGGTGCTGACGCGTTGGGGGGGCGGGGTCAGATCAAAGGGACGTCTCCAGGCTGTGTAGTGGGCTCCCCGGGGCAGATGGGGTTCCTGATTTGGGGGCCTCGGGGAGGAGGTGGTTGCTGCTCTCCACAGCGTTATTGTTCTGGTTCGGGGAGGGGGACGCCGGCGTGCCGGGCGCGCCCGTGGTTGCGGGCGAGGGCGTCAGCGAGGGCGAGGGCGGCGTGGGCGTGGTGTTGCGGGGGCTGGCGGAGTTCCGCTTGGTGGGGGCGTCGTCCTCCGCGTCCGTGTCGTCGATGAGGGGGATGTGGGGCTCGGAGTCCTCTATCCGGAACTCGGGGTGGGTCATGAAGTTGTGGATCGACGAGCGGGACTCGGGCTTCTCCAGCCCCTCATAGAGGGAGATGGAGCTGCGGAATGCTTTCACCACCCGGATCTGAGGGGGGGGGAGACACGGAGCGGGAGAGGCACATCTTTAGCCACAGTGAACAACGACACGCATCACAATCAACACCTGCGTCGACGCCGCGGGTCGGAGTGGACCGGTTTTACTGGGTGAACTGTGAGTTTTAGGAGCCTCAAAACCAAAGAAATCTGTGAGGGGGGGGGGTCTCAGAGTCGTGCATGTAATCTGTTATTTCTAGTAAAATTAGAGAGTAACACAAGTGACCTGATTTTTAGTTCTCAACCACGTGGAGCGTTAGTGAAGACGTGTTACACCTCACCTTCATTTCTGCGTCTGGTTTTCATCAACTACATGCTGCTTTTCCAGCTGCATCATGTCAACGGCTCCACCCGCTTTCTAACCCCCCCAAGAAAAAATTGTGGAAACATCACAGGATGTTGCGCGCGTTCTCTCACAGCGTAGAAATGTTGTGAGCCAGCCTGGCCCCTTTAAGAAGGTGGCCTTATGGGTAATGTGTGTAGGTGTGTGTGGGTGGTTGTATGGACATGAAGAATGAAAACAACGGGGTTAGATGAAAAGTGTAGTGAGCATCAACAGCAGCCCAGCGTGTATAGATTTACATTCTCTGTTAACCGACAGGAGCCAACAACATACAACCTGTGTGATGTTACAAGTTCCTGCAGTGCCAGAATAAAGTGCTCGTTCCATGCAGAGAAAACCAGACTGTTATTTTGTTGTTGTTAGCGTGTTAGCCGCTAATTACGAGCTAAAAATAGCACAATACCAGCGGTTTCTTTCCTACTGTTCAGAGACCAGAGGCTGTGAAGGTAACAGAAAGACCGTTTGTGTCTTGTTTCGCTGCAGTGCCTCGCTACTTTTTAGCAGTTTTTAAACATATTTTAAACACATTATTAATGCTCGGGGGGCTCCGGCTCCAGTTCGCAGATTTTGATCTTCGCGGGGGGGGGCGGGCGCTGGTCCCCATTAACTGCGAAAAATAAGGGATCACAGTATCATGATACTTGGGTCACTATACGATATTATCATGATATATTGCGATATTCTACCCAGTTAAAATCAAAATTAAAAGTAGAGATGAAAAAAATCAAGTTGCTGTATATATTCATCAGATGATATTGATCATTCAGAGGACAAATTGAGTCAAAACTATTTGCTTCAAAACAACCTATCTATTGTTTATTATTAGTGTTTAAAAAAAATTGATATTAGGAGCTGAAAAATCGGCCAAAAATCGCGATATACAGTGAGCCCCTTTTTTTCGCAGTTAATGGGGACCGCCTTCCCCCCACGAAAATCAAAATCCGCAGACTGGAGCTGGAGCCCCTCATGCTTAAATAATGTGTTTAAAATATGTTTAAAAACTAAAAAAAAGTAGCGAGGCACTGCAGTGAAACAAGACAAAGGCTCAACTGTGGTCTTTCTGTTACCTTCACAGCCTCTGGTCTCTGAACCGTAGTAAACAAACTGCTGGTATTGTGCTATTTTTGGCTCGTAATTAGCGGCTAACACGCTAACAACAACAAAAGAAAAAGTCCAGTTTTCTCTGCATGGAACGAGCACTTTATTGTGTCACTGCAGGAACTTGTAACATCACACAGGTTGTATTGTTGGGCTCCTGTCGGTTAACAGAGAATGTAAATCTATACACGCTGGGCTGCTGTTGATGCTCACTACACTTTTCATCTAACCCCTGTTTTCATTCTGCTGTCCCATGACACACACACTACATTACCCATAAGGCCACACAATTACCCATAAGGCCACTTTCTTAAAGGGGCCAGGCTGGCTCACAACATTTCTACACTGTGAGAGAACGCACACAACATCCTGTGATGTTTCTGCAATTTTTCTTTTTTTAATTTATTATATTATATATTCCTGAAAAATCCGCGAATAACAAAAACCGCGGAACTTAAAGCACGATTCGGTGAGGGATCACTGTATTGCTAAATTGATCTTCTTTCACCCCCCTATGCACAACTGCTGGACATAGTTATGCAATCATTACGACATCCCGCTGTCTGATTAACAACCTGTGCACGTGGACTTGAACTCTGCACCTGAGCTTTGCAGACGTGTGACCTACGAACGAGGGTTGGCAAGCAGCTTCTGACAAATGATTCTTGAGTACGTGTTTTCAGCGGTTCGGCGCCGACGGTCCTGCAGTGATTCTCTCTGATCAGTGGGTGCTTTTATACCGATTATCTCTGATGCAGTGGAAAAACAGCACAATAATCTGACGATCAAGAGATTCATGCAGCGTTGTTTTCCCTCTGGGGACTAACGAGGTCTTTCTGAACTGGATCTACAGCCTGAAAAGGGTTTCAGGTTACGATCGTGGTCAACGAGGCTGCAAGCACGTAAAGAATCACACCAAACGGCATTTTTGTTAAAATGACGGCGTTTCTAAGAGGCTGCTAACTTCCAGGAGAAAAACAACACTGAGCTTCTTCAAAATCATGTAGTGATTTCAGGGATGGGTCAACGTCTCAGGGAGAGGGACAAACCAACGACAAACCCAACGCAGCGCTCATCGCTTCGGGTTTTTATTATTTTTGTAAGTAAAGTCGTAGAATTTTGTCCAACACTAACTACAGGCCTGTGTTTAATTCATCAAAATGCAAAAGTGGACCCAGAAAAGAGAGGACTGCTGTTCTAGATAAGAGAACGCATCCGTAGAGAGAAATGGGATCGGATCTGGGCCAGTCTACCGTTGTTGGACATGCTTAGTGGAGAGCAAAGAGGACAGGAAGAGAAAGAAGGACAGGAACTAAGGGCAGAGAAGGACAGACGAGGAAAGACAGAAGAAGGGGTGGTCAGTCGTAGCTCATGTTTGCGGAGTAAAGAAAAAAACCAAAGCAGAGGCAGCCAAGCATGTCTACAAGCTGCTAAACAAGTCAAAGAAACAGCACAGAGAGAAAAAACTCACAAACGAGACCAGAGACTTTAAACCCATGCAGAGCGCGGCGCTACCTTGAGTTCAACGGTAGTAAACCTTTGAGTATAGCCCATGACACATTTCACAGAATCTAAAGAAGAATATGTGGGGAGTCAGTGGGATTCTGTTCTTTTCTTTTCTTTTTTTGGATTATTTTGGAAACAATGCCATGTGGTTAGATTCTACCAACATACAAATAATCCCAGAGAGACATTTAAAAAAAAAAAAAAATAGCACCTGAAAGGAAAAGCTCAGGGGTTAAACCGGGAACTGTAACCTAAACAACATCATGTCAGGTTACATTCAAGAACACAATCATTTATTCCGTGAACATCTGCAAGACATTTAAAATCCAACGCTGGTGAGACGTCAGTAGTTAGATCTGAAAGAGAAAAAGAGTCGCTGTCAGTAAGCAAAGAGTCCTTGTAGGGGCATGGCGGTGGGGGGGGGGGGGGTGGGGGTTTGGAAATACCACCGCCAAATGGTCCGGATCTGCTCTCCACTCTGCAGGCGGCTTGATGTGAAAAGGCTGTGGGACGTTTCTCTCAACTATGTGCAGGTTTGCATCCAAACACACCAACAAACGGTGTCCTGGCAACAGCGGCGTATTATGGCCCCTGGGTGCTGCTGGATCCTCCTCCAACAGGAGCAGCACATTTTCCTCTTTTCCCACAGCAGACGCTTTCAGAGCCACGACTGGAAACCAGGGAGGGGGGGACGTCCTCGCCGTTGACTGACAAGATACCTGCCGACACTTCTGATTTCCTCGCAGCTCGTGGCCGATCTATGGGTTTTTTTTGGACCGTGACCATGGGCGTATACTCAAAACATTTACCCGACTAGGGACTAGAGAGCTGCGACAAAGACCCATGAGTGTTACAGAGGCACAGAGCAGCTGCAGACAAACCTGCTGAACCCCAGAATGTCATTTAACAGGTAGAGAACACACACACTATCATCCTAACAGTCAAAGGACGGCCATTTCTGAGACCGAAGCAGAAGCAGAACAGAAAACATGATGACACAGAGAAAACACCTTGACGCTGGAAGCGACCTGGTTAGAAGGTACATATATAGAGATATATGTATATGTAGACAGCAGTGTTATCAAAGCAGTATGGAAAGATGTGGGTTTGGTGTCTTTTTTTTTTTTTTTTTTTGAAGAAAACAGGAGGAACATTAGGATAAGCATGAGAGTATACGCTGAACGTTAGTGGAGAAGAAGAGTGGAAGAGAAAGGTTAGAAGAAAAGAAGAAAAATAAAAATAAATCTCATGCACTAAAGGAGAACACGCACTCACACCCCACAGTGGCAGAAGCGGTGTTGGCGGCAGTGGCAGTAGTGGTAGTAGAAAAGGCTACATGTGTAGGGCTAGAAACATTGGTTACATCGTGCTGTTGCTGGCTGGAGTTGGAGGCCTGCCGCCTCAGAGCCCCCTGAAAGGAAGTTCCACTCTGGAACGCACTCACTACATCCATCTGCAAAGAATCAGACAGCGTGACAGGAGAAAGCCCAGAGGAAATAAAACAACACAGCCACAGGGGAGAGAAAAGAGAGAAAAAATAAAGAAAAGCCACCAGTAACCATAGAAAAAAAATGTTACTTTGAAACTGGACTTAGACATAGTTAAAGTGAGGATAGAAAAAATAAAAAAAAAAGGGGGAAGGATTGGTTTAACAGGCACTGATTGGAGGAAGCTCTGACATCACTTTCACTCTTTTCTCTGCAGGATTCGTCCATACTTTCAGCTCCAGCCATGCCCATAACTCTGAATGTTTAGATGCTGCTTCATGCTCCGTCCAGTCAGATTCACCTGCTTGTCATCGGTACCTTCAAACCAGTCGGGTTTACAGCAGATAGATTCAGACCGAGGCAGAAATGGGCATAAGAACTTGCTTTAGAAAAATTGGAGAAAAGGTTGGGGGTTTTTTTTTGTTGTTGTTGTTAATTTTTGGGCACAGAGCCATTTTTATGGGACGCCAAGAGAAGGAACAAAACATACTTTAATCTGGAGGAGCAATAGAGAGTTAAAGAGTTTATGGCTTTGATTCCCTTGGCGGCGGGTGCGCTGCTGCGTGACGCGCAGGTAAGTGGGTGGGACGTTACCTGAGTCTGGATGCGGTTGAGGCCTCGGAACCAGAGGATCTGGCCTCGGCGGAGCTCCCGCTCAGCGTGGTCGATCTCGTCCATGTCCTCCAGCTCCTCCAGCTCTTCATCTGGGATCTCCTCTTTCTGGGTACCGTGGCCTGCCGTCTTCAGAAATTTTAATCGGCTGGTGGGTATTGATGAGATGACCTGGAGGATGGAGGGAGATGCGTCAGCAAGGGACGTTTCTTTAAGGATTAATAACCCACACGTGGCTGCAGCGCAGGTTTGAGTGAAAGTTTTTCATCCTGGCAGGTGGTGCACGCGGGACACCATGTTTATTGTGCATTCAACAGAAATGTCAGCCTGAAGGTGGAAACGTACGCCACAAGAACAGAGAAACTTGCTTGTTTTCTCAAGGTGGCAGCAACAAGAACAAAGTCTGACCAGGACATTTCACGCTGCACCAGAAACTGAAGTGCAGAACTCCTCCGAAGTCCTCGTAGGACTTCTGTTCTCCCCCATTAACCGTGATTATTTCAAATATCTGACCAATTAAACAACAGTTGTCGGATGCCACGCAAGAACAAAAAAGTTCTGCCCAGATAAGGTGTCGAGAACGAGCTGCAAGGACTCAAAACCCAGAGCTGAAAGAAGAGAACGACACCATTCTTTTCTTTTCTGACAGCCCCGGGAGAGAGAACAAGCTCCTCTGATCTTGCCGAGTATGTGTCCACCTTCAGGTTCAGGACTAACATCTCCTTCCTTCTACTGTAGGAACAGTTCTGCAGAGCTCAGCGTTCTGGACTAGCGTCCTTTTCTACTCGTGCTTTGTCAAATATTGCAGACAGCATCCGTCTTTTTCAACGGATAACAGTGGAGAGTTGTTATTTTCAAACCTCAAGCTGTTGTTCCTCTAGCTCACGTGTCAAACACAAGGCCCGTGGGCCAAATGTGGCCCGCCACGTCATTTTATGTGGCCCTTGAGAGCTTGTGCATTATTGGCTTAAACGTTAAACCAATATTTTAAGACTTAAAATAAGCTTACACCACTAAAGCGCATATGACAAACTACAGCTCCCACAATGCATTTCTTCATCACCCACAACAATAACAGTATCTCACCATGAGCAAGACATCAAGACGATTTTCAGAACTGATGGACATCAGAAAAACCTCTACAAACTAACCCAATATGTCCAAGAAAAGAGAAATTGATGAACAAGGAAGTAGTGCTGGGCAATATGACGATACATATCGTGGGGACGATAGAAAAGTGTGTATCGTGCCATTTCTCTTCTATCGTTTCTAACCTAATTTTATCAATTATTACAGCAAATATGTAATTAAATAACCTGCAACGATAAATTTGATAGAATCTACTTCTACAAAGTAGCCTTTTATGTTTGCACTTTTATTCATGGTTAATGCCTTAAACAGAATTCTCTTCAACCCTGATGTTTACTTTAGACACTTTATATTGGTTTGCAAACTTTGCACTACAAGGTTACAGATTTCAGAAAGTTGAAAAATAATTTGTGTTTATTTTTTAAAGCTGAACTTCAGTGCAAAAATGTGTTTTTCCTCTCAGAAACTGTTGTGCACTTAAAAAAAAAATGTGAAAGCTACTGTACCTCTGTACCTACCTGTTTTTGCTGCACTAAAATGTATGTTTGTGACAGTTCAGCTAAATGTCCTTTCAAAATAAAGTTGAAAAGTAAGCACTGAAATTTTTGTCAAACTTTTCAGAGAATAACTGAAAACATACTTTATTATGGTATATCGTGATATATATCATTATCGTGATATAAAATAGTCCATATCGTGATATATGATTTTTTCCATATCGCCCAGCACTACAAGGAAGGCAGTTTCATGAACTATGGAAAACTAATACAAGTTTCTGCCTCAAGATGAAAAACAGTATGTCTTTTGTGTTATGAGACGGTGTCAGTTGTGAAAGAGTATAATCTACGTCAGCATTTTGACAACAAACACAGAGCTAAGTATGCTAAATTTAACCTACAAGAAAAACAAAGAATCGCTTCCGCTTCTGAAACCAAGGTAATGGATACTCAGTGATGTTTACAGAGTCCGTTACCATAACAACAGACTCTGTAAAGTCACCTGTGCAAGAGTAGGTTTGCGACCACAAACCCTGAGTTTAATATAATAATGAGTTAAATATTTGAAACTTTAATACATAATAAATACCGAAACAGTTATCTAACAATATAATAAGGTGCAGTTTAATTTATTTTGATTTACATTGCATTTTGTTACATTCATGCTGTCAATCTGGCCCTTGAACGGCAACCACGATGCTGATGTGGCCCTCAGTGAAAATGAGTCTGACACCCCTGATCTAGCTGGTTCTAAATTAACAACTGATATATTCATTAAAAAATAAAAATATTCATTTGAACA
Source organism: Hirundichthys speculiger (assembly GCA_018398805.1). Classification (NCBI taxonomy): domain Eukaryota; kingdom Metazoa; phylum Chordata; class Actinopteri; order Beloniformes; family Exocoetidae; genus Hirundichthys; species Hirundichthys speculiger. The sequence goes on along the minus strand of JAGFBZ010000342.1, from coordinate 2,921,314 downwards.
TTCCTTTCCAAAAAGATTTTATCCACACCGAGACTATTTAAAACGTCAACTCTGCCTTTCCAGCAGTGGAACATAATGTTCTGCTCCACCTGTTTGCCTCCTTCACGTCAACCACAAGGGGGCAGTGTGACACCATGATTTTTATCTTGGCCGTGGAGGGTGAAGCGGCTGAATTGTCGTACCTGTCCCCACAGAAGAGAGCCAAAGCCTAAGAAAGTGCACCACAGCCACTGGTCGATGGTCAAAGCCACGCAGCTGAACGGCTTCCCTCCAAACTGCACAATGACGATCTAGAAGGTAAAGAAGAAGGACAGAATCGTTAACGCTCCAACGGCTGCAGCTTGTGGTCTTGGATTTAATGGTAAGTATGAATCACCAGCATATGCAAATTGGGGGAAAAAACAACTGGCAGCAGACATTTTACCTGAATAACGAAGGTACCAAAGACTATACTGCAGAAGATGAGGTTGTTGAAGATGCCTTCAAAGACGTTCCTCTCGCCGTGGATCTTGCGGGCGTTGATCTCATTGAACAGCTGCATCATTACAAAGGTATTGAAGACGATGGTGTAGTGTTCGGAGGGTGGGGCGTGGAGAGGTGTGTTCCTGCCGCTGTCAATATCAAACAACTTCTCTCCTGCAGAAAAATCATACGGCATATTTGCTTCTTTTTTTTTTTTTTTTTTTTAATGAATTGATGGACTCACTGAACACACAAAAAGAAGAATCATAAAAGTGCAGCAATACAATGCACACTGAGAAGAACAGATTTTTTTTTCTGTGGAAGGGGGGGGCCTACCAGCAAAGAGCAGCGTGAAGATGATGGTGAGCTGGTACACTCCCTGACCCAGGATGTTCTTCATCATGGTGCGGGAGATGAGGGGCTTGTTGCGGCCGTATGGCTTTCTGAGCAGCAGCGATTCTGTCGGCGGCTCTGTGGCCAGAGCCAACGAAGCAAATGTGTCCATGATGAGGTTGACCCATAACATCTGCACAGCTTTTAGAGGAGAGTCCTGGCGGAAGAGAGCACGACACAAAATTAGGCTGCATTTATTTTTAATGACATCTTGGATCCCACGGAAATTCACGCTGCTCGGTGTCGGGATGTAAATGGACATGAATCAAATCACACGCAGGAAAACTGACAGCTGAGAGCAGGCTTTAGAAGTCAAGAAGCTGAGTGTTTCTTTGGTTTCTTGAATCAAATGCTGTCAAAAATGAAGGCTTATGGTACAGTGATCCCTTATTTTTCGCGGTTAATGGGGGCCGGCGACCCCGTGCGAAAATCAAAATCCGTGAACTGGAGCCGGAGCCCCCCGAACCTAAATAATGTGTTTAAAATATGTTTAAAAACTGCAAAAAGTATCGAGGCACTGCAGCGAAACAAGACAAAGGCTCAACTGTGGTCTTTCTGTTACCTTCACAGCCTCTGGTCTCTAAAGAAACCGCTAGTATTGTGCTATTTTTGGCTCGTAATTAGCGGCTAAAATGCTAACAACAACAAAAGAAAAAGTCCGGTTTTCTCTGCATGGAATGGACAATTCTCTGTCGGTTAACAGAGAATGTAAATCTATACACGCTGGGCTGCTGTTTATGCTCACTCTACTTTTCATCTAACCCCGTTTTCATTCTGACATCCCACGACACACAAACTACATTACCCATAAGGCCACTACATTACCCATAAGGCCACCTTCTTAAAAGGGGCCAGGCTGGCTCACATTTCTTCGCTGTGAGAGAACGCGCACAACATCCTGTGATGTTTCTGCAATTTTTTTCTTGATTTTTTTTATCATACTATATATTTCTGAAAAATCAAGAATAACTAAAACCACAGAACTTAAAGTGCGAATTGGCGAGGGATCACTGTACTGACTGTACTGAACATTTAAGGATCTTAGTTTCAGCTCGATCCATCTGCTTCCGTAACAAAACACTGGCTGTAAATAAAAGTGGAAGACAAATGTTTTTTTTTTTTTTTTAAATTGCTGCTTACCTGTGTGATGCAGGCGCCTGTGAATGCTACGATGACAGCCACCACGTTGACGGTTAGCTGAAACTGGAGGAACTTGGAGATGCTGTCGTAAACATTTCGTCCCCACATGACTGCTTTCACGATGCTGGAAAAGTTGTCGTCAGTGAGAATGATGTCAGACGCCTCCTTGGCTACGTCTGTCCCAGCGATGCCCTGCAATCAGAGATGGATATTTAACGTTGTCATGCTCCAGAATGACCACTGGGAACGGTTAAATACTATTTAGGCTTCTAGCTGACGATCCAGGTGGAAACAACGGCTCTGGACCGGAGCAGGAGAGTAAGCTCAGTTATCATTATGATTGCAACTTCGGTCTGATTAAAAGAAGAAAAACTTACCATAGCAAAGCCAACATCAGCTTTCTTCAGGGCAGGACCATCATTTGTTCCGTCTCCTGTCACTGCAACTACTTGTCTCTGTTCTGCTATTGTGCTGTCAATAATGCCTAGAAAAGTAAAAATCACATTTTTTAAAAGTGACGTCCATGTAAATGAAAACAAACTGGAAAAACTTGAACAGGTAAGTCGAGGTGACCTTTGACTAAGGTGTGCTTGTCTGTGGGGGAAGAGCGAGCCAGAACTCGTAGTTTGGGCCAGATTTTGTCGATGCGCTCCTGTTCAATCTGGAAACATAAACCAGAACTTTAACAGAATCCAACCTGCACGTCCTTTAACCGTCTCTGAGGCTGAGGGTTTTACTGTGGCCCACCTCTCCTTTTTCGTTGCGTATCCTGCGGTTGAACTCTTTTCCCTCCACGCAGAGAAAGTCGTCTCCAGGCTGAAGGATGCCGCACTTGGTGGCGATGGCTCGAGCCGTGTTGATGTTGTCTCCGGTCACCATCCGTACGGTGATGCCAGCACGCTGGCATTTCCTGATGGCATCTGGGACCTGAAGGCAACACAAGAGGAGGACAATCTGGAAAATCTGTTCTGTCTCACTAAGCATCTCAAAATCAGAGAAAAAAAAACAACAACAAAGATAGCAATTGCATATTTGAACAAAAAAAAAAAAAAATTCAAAAGATCTTGTTTTTTTTTTTTTTTTTTTTAAATAACTGCAGTCACCAATAGGGCTGTAGCGATACACGAATCTCGCGATACGATACGATACGATATACGGCTCACAATACGATATAAATCAATATTCATTTTGCAATACATTTACATCATTTTCTGAGAGATTTTAAAGGGACAAAGTGATTTTGGTGATATCTTGTGAGTAGGGGTGTGAAAAAATATCGATTTGGCGATATATTGTGATATTCGGCCGCCCGATATATCAATTTTTTTAGCTCCTAATATCGATTTTTTAGGAAAATTCATTCATTCACTTACATGTGCAAAAACACTAATAATAAACAATAAATAGGTTGTTTTGAAGCAAAAGGTTTTCAGTCAATTTGTCCTCTGAATGATCAATATCATCTGATGAACATATACAGCAACTTGATTTTTCATCTCTACTTTTAATTTTGATATTAACTGGGTAGAATATCGTGATATCGCGATATCGTATCGTGACCCAAGTATCATGATAGAGGTCCTTGCCAATACTCACCCCTACTTGTGAGTGTTCCAATGACTTTGTTTGAATTTATTGAACTGAAAGCATCAATTACACATTATATGGCTGACAGGCAGCTTGCAAATGTTGGACAAAATGAATAAAAGATTTGTTGAGAAAAATAGTTTCATTTATTCAAACAGTGCAAATTGTTGCTTGCAAGCTTTTAAAGGTGGGACACGGGGTTTTGAAAGAAGCTTAGAATATCGATACCCGCGACTGAAAAATCGATACTCTCTGGGGAAATAAAATATCAATATATATCGCAGAATTGATAAAATCGCTCAGCTCTAGTCACCAAAGTTCCTCCTGCCAGAATTCATCGTTAACAGCAAACAGTCCAGAAAAACTGGCCACCCACGAATGGCAGAAAGCCAAATGACTAAGAGCTGAGCATCTCAAAAGCCGACAGCCAAGTTCCGTTTCACACGATTAAATTCTTTTTCACACAGTCAGAGGTCCCATTTGTGTTCCTCCTCAGCTTCAGGATGATTACTCTGGTACAGGCACGTGGCTGGCAAGACCTCGCTCAATGTTCGATGTGGTTTACTCAAAAAAAAAAAAAAAAAAAAAAAAAAAAAAAAAAAAAAAAAAAAAAAAAAAAAAAAAAAAAAAAAAAAAAAAAGAGGGGAAAAAAACTCCCAAACAGCTGTTAAATGCCCAACATCAACACTATCGAGTTCATCTTCTTCGTCTTATGTGGACTCATGGATGAAGTGCACGTCGAGGGCCCCCCCTCTAAAACTGGTGAACCACTTCACGCTTTTATTGAATGCACATCTCTCGTTTACTGTCCACATGCCAGCGCTTACCTCTGGCCTCACGGGATCCTCGATGCCCACCACGCAGATGCACGTCAGCCCGGTGAGGATGTCGTTCTCGTTGTCCCAGTCGGGTTCGCCCTCGGAGGAGGGGAAGTCCCTGTATCCCAGGCAGATGGTCCTCAGGCCCTCCGAGGCCATGGGCTCGATCACTTTCTTCACCATGTCGTCTCTGTCCCGCGGCCGGAACACCTTCGACTCGCCGTTCGCCGTCAGGATTTTATAGCACCTGGGAACAACAGAGTACAGGTATTCAAGTATGAATATATATTAGTAGAGGAAAGTAAGAGGGGGTGCTGGAGGTCTAAATTTAAAAAAGAATGAAAGAAATTAGGAGTGATTGAGCTGAAAGACATTGATATAGAGGGCGATAAGAACAAAATCAAGATGCTAAAGTCATTTAGATGAAAGGCTGCAGGAGGAGAAGCAGAATGTTGAGTGTTTGAACGGTCTGCAGTCGTAAGAAGTCACACTAAGCCCTCTGTGGGTTAAAAAGAAGCCTACTCGGTTAAGAGGCTTACGGAGCTGTTACCGGCTCATTTTCTCAGCGCCTGTTTTTAAGTCGCAATATAAGGGGCTTGGGTGGGACGCACTTGAACTTCTTAGCTGCTTAGGCTATTATACATATTTACTGCAGAGTCTGGCCAGTAGGAAGGAGGAGAAAAGAACCAGCTTCCATTCAGAAAAATTGACCACAAACATCTCCCCGACTTTACAATAAATCAGACTGGGATGCACGATAACTATCGGGCCGATAACAGGAAATTATGATGTCATCCCGATAACTCCAATATCACGACGAATAGCCCCGATAACATATTTTTGTCAACACGGCAGTGCCTCGCTCCCTCTGAGCCTTGAATGACCGGCAGTGAATGTTATGCTCAAGTGACGTCGGCATAATGAGAAAAACGATTACTCAATAAGGAAAATCAAGAATACCCCCTCATGCCAGAAAACAACTCGTTAACTCGGTCATAATTTTGGTAGTTGCTGACTTGAATTGATATTCGCAGTATTTTCCCACATGTTACACATAGAAAAAGAAAAAAATAGAAAATGCTGAAAGAACGACTAGCAAACGAGGGAACGTGGGAATTTACGTTACACCTTGAATGCAGCACAGCGTTCTGATCACAACAAACATGGCGGCGTGGAACTTTGTTAAAGTTTCAGAAGAAGATAGTTTGGTGGTTATTTGTGACGAATCCTCCGAGTGAATTCTACGAGGAGGGAAGCACAAGCTTTAATACGTAAAACCCGATTGGCCACCTACAACATAACAATCACTTCCATGGAGTTTTGAAATCGTGCTAACGTGAGCTAACGGAAGCTAATGCTAACATGCCTAAGCCAGCAGCAGTCTCTCCTCTCTCTCATTTCTCTCATCTAAAGCTTCCATGAGATTAAAAAATAAAAAATAAAAACTACTGAACCACATTTAGTTTAATTAAATGTATTAATTTAAATGGAACCACAAGTCAAAATCCTTTAAATGTTAATCTTTTTCAGTTTGTAATTTTGATGCATGTATTTCCATCAGTTCAAGGAGCCTTTATTTTTTTTTTATATCAATCAGTAATGCACCTTAAATAAATTGATGTGAGATATCAAATAGGTTTGTTTGATAGTTTTACAAAAATGTTTGGGAGGCTTGCCAATAATTTTTCTTTGGAAAAAATAAATATCTGTTCATTTAAAAAGTCAAAACTATTTTTGATTTTGTTCATAGTATTGATGTAATAATCTTAGGCATACGTGTGTGTTATCAGTTATCGGTATTGGTTTTAAAAAACAGTTATCGTGCATCCTTAAATCAGACAATCAAAAGACATAAAACAGAAATCAATTCTTACTTTTTTAAGAGAATTTCCGAGGCTCCCTTGCTGAACATCCGGTAGCTGCCGTCAGCCATCTTCAAAACGGTGCTCATGGATTTGCGGACCGAGTTGAAGGTGTAGACTTTGTACAGTTTCTCCTCGGGTATCTCGTTGCGGATTGCCTGGTAGTCACGTTTCAAGTCAGTAGAAAAGCCAAGCAAGGCACATTCGGTCTTGTTGCCCACTTGCCGCGGCAGACCCCCTTCTTTCTCTGGAGGCTGGAGAAAAACGTAGGTGAGACTCTAAAGGTGCTGTCTGAACGGTGCATGCCGTATTATTTGTTTGTTTTCTCCACATGCCTACCATGATCTTAGTAGTGTAAGCGCAGTTGACTGCAATCCCCAGAATGAGGATGTCTAAAATGGAGGAGGGGATGTTCTCGGGCTCGGGGACCTTCCTGTAGTGCTTCTCAGCGACGAAGGCCTGGACCACCGTCATGCGGTTCATGGTGAGAGTGCCGGTCTTGTCGGAGCAGATGGCTGTAGCGTTGCCCATGGTCTCACAGGCGTCCAAGTGTCGCACGAGATTGTTGTCTTTCATCATTTTCTAGAGGAAGTTTAAAAAAAACACGCACGTAAGATGCTGAAATTAAAAATACAGATATTAGTTGTTAAAAATCCCTTGTTGGGAAACAACTTCAGAGCGACAGAAGGGATCATAGCGTAGCTTAAGGGTGTCAGTTCGCTGCGTCTTAACGCTCTGGCCCGGTAATAGGCTGAAGCGTAAGCTGGTCGGCCGCGGTTCAGGTCACTGGGCAGGCTTAGCAGAATTTACCTTCACGGAGTACGCCAGGGAGATCGTAACGGCAAGAGGCAGGCCTTCGGGGACGGCCACCACGAGGACAGTGACGCCAATGATGAAGAATTTCACACTGAATGTATATGGGGGTGCAGTCCTTGGTCCAGGGCAGGTTCTGGATCCAGAAGGTGTCCACTACAAACAGCACCACCAGGATAATGACGGTGATGGCTGACATGACCAGACCTGATGAGGATGTGAGGAAGGAGAAAAGAAATTCATCATTAACAAGTTTAGTGCACATAATTACAGTATAATCAAAGGGATTTTTAAAGAAAAGACCAGTACATGAAGCCAGATGATAAAACCGTGACATTAGGGTTTAAGGACTGAAAATGACTGTTTTACATCATTAAGCTGAGCTGCCGTAGGGTCACGTAGCTCCGACCGACTCACCTGCTTTTCCAATCTGCACAGCGAGCTTGGTGAGTTTGCCCTGGAGAACAGACTTCTCTTTCTTTGGCAGGTTGGCTTTCTTCTTCTCCTCTGCATCAGCTCCCTCGTCACTGTTCAGGGGCTGCATTTCCATGGCGGCGCCGTCCTGTGCTTTAGCTTCGGCAGAGAGAAGAAGGCAAAAATGGCAGAATTAAATTACGATATTGTACTGGTTTAACGTGAGGGGAACAAAGAGTTTGGCGTGTTACTGAAGCTGATATTGAAGGGGTGTCAGACTCATTTTCATTGAGGGCCACATCAGCATCATGGTTGCCCTCAAAGGGCCAGATTGACGGCATGAATGTAACAAAATGCAATGAAAATCAAAATAAATTAAACTACACTAGGGCTGAACGATTTTGGAAAATAATCTAATTGCGATTTTTTTCCTCAAAATTGCGATTGCGATTTAATATGCGATTATTTTTAAGGTCCTCTTCTCATGTATTTTTCAAACACTGTCATAATAAACAATATCAGATTTATTTAAAGTGCTGATTACAACAATAAAGCAAACAAATCTGTGGCTTTACCTCTTCAACATATAACTTTTCACGTTTCATGAAACATGTGTAACATTTATGTAAACATGTGGACTGCACTTCTTAAACACTGTCTGAGATTGACAGGACAGTGTATAAATAAATAAATAAATAAAATATACAGATATAAAAAAAATAAAGCTTACTGATCTCCAGTCAGTAACATCACACAGGAAAATAAAGAACAAAATATCTGCTCTAACCAATTGGACATTTTCAAAAAAAAAACTTTTTGAACACTAATAGAAATATTATATTTACTCAGTAACAGCAGCACACAACATACTGAAGTGCAAAATGAGTATGGCACTGTTAGCCAGAAAGATTCGTCTGTATAGAGCTCAGGAGCTCACAGATTTTTTGCAAGGAAAAGGGGGGGGAGCTCGAGTTGTCTCGCGCGGCGGGCGGGGTGTTTGTGGCTGTGCACTGTGCCCGCCAGAGAGAGAGAAGCGCGGTTCGCGAGGCGGTTTGAGTGCGCTTGAGTCTCTAAATCACCACAAAAAGTCGCTAGATTTGTCGCTAGTCGCTTTCTACAAATTAAGTCGCTAAAGGGGACTGGAAAGTCGCTAAGTTGACAACACTGCTTGCCCTGTTTGCTCTGCTCAGCTCGGCTGGGCTCACTCACAAGTCACGTGACGTCGCCAGATCACGTGACAGTAATATCGCGGCCTTTGCGGTTAGAAAATCTCGTTTTATGATATCGCGAGATTATCGCAAATGCAATTAATCGTTCAGCCCTAAACTACACCTTATTATATTGTTAAATAACGGATTCTGTATTTATTTCCGTTTCTGTCAAAATGCCGACGTAGATTATACTCTTTCACGACTGACACGCCTCATAACACAAAAGACATACTGTTTTTTCACCTTGAGATACAAACTTATATTCGCTTTCCCGTTGTTGATGAAACTACCTTCCTTGTGCATCAATTTTTCTTTTCTTTGACATGTTGGAGGTTAGTTTGTAGAGGTTTTTCTCAAATCCATCAGTTCTGAAAATCATCGTGAGTTCTTGCTCATGGTGATATACTATTATCATTGTGGGTAATGACAAATTCATTATGGGAGATGTAGTTTATTGTCAATATGTGCTTTAAAGCGGCGTAAGCTTATTTTAAGTCTTAAAATATCGGTTTAAAATTTAAGCCAATAGTGCACAAGCGCTCGAGGGCCACATAAAATGACGTGGCGGGCCACATTTGGCCCGCGGGCCTTGTGTTTGGCACGTGTGATATTGTGAAGCACCTTACTGAAACGTTATTTGGCTGTTTGCTCATATTTACAAGGTCTAAAATATAGACAAATAGACAATACAGACAAGTTTGGATTACACTTAAAAAAAAAAAACTATTTTAATTAAGTTTAGGTGCAACATTTTGCAGAAACAAGCAAAAGAATAACAGGATAAAACTACTATAAGAACAGATGGTTGAGTTAAATCATACAGCACATTAAAGGGAAAAAAACTGATTCAATGAAAACAAGACATGAGATGTTGAAGCTTCATTTGCATGTTTTTATCCATAGTACGTCATAGTTATCATTGTAAATGCGCCTGCAGTGATCCGAGTGCACAGTCATTAGCAGAAAGATTTGAAAATGTAATTACCAAACTCCCAACATGAGATTTAAAGAGCAGAGCAAACAGCTCTGAAGAAGGAGATGCTTCTGAGGAGTCACCTCCTCCTCCTGACAGACACCAGAGCACCAGGCTGCAGTTAAGATTCTGAGAAATGTCTTTCGTCTCTTCCCCACACCCTTCAAGAAGCCTGTTCCATGACCCCCGGAAGTCAGGGAGATTTATAATCCTCATCTTTCAAAAGCCAGAAAAAGGAAAAAACTGGAGAGGAAGAAGAGCCCCGGCGGGCGAGTGAAGGCACGTCTCTGTCATGATAAGATGCTACGAGAAAACTAGCCAAAGACATCACAACGTTGCCATGCCTTATTCTGAAGTCTCCTGCGAATACAATTTTTTTTTTTTTTTTTAAAGGACAGACAGCTACGATGCTACGACAGTAACGACAGCATGTTTGAACGTACGCAGCAGGAACGCTGGACTACTGCTGCTGCTGCGGTTTGCTCTGCACTTACATGGTCAGTGTAATCTCAGTCTAAAGGATTACTGCTGATTCCTGGCAGCCAGGGGGAATCTGTCCACCGGGGACCGGCGCCAGGGTCGTGGCCACAGGCCCGAGCACCGCTGATCACACGAGCCCAGCAGGACTGCACGTCTGGCTAGCTGACATGGCACTAAACTGCCCTGTTATCATTGCAGTCCGTCTGAAACTACAGCGGTGCAACCCTTACAGACTGACTGAAGAGTTTAGTACGGGGCATCAATAGGAATCAAATTGTGAGGGCCTGAGGGAGAGTCGGAGGAAGAGAGATGGTGGGGAAACAGATGTTCTGGCCCCAGAAATGCAACGTGGCTTTAATCTCCTCATCAATAATCGCCATAACTGGATTCAGTAGCACCTACTGCTCAAAGCGCATTGTGGCAGGGATGGACAACGGAGGGACAGACGGTTGACTGGACGGCAGAGAACAGCCTGTACCACGTATACGCTAACATGTGATCATGCTAAAACATGCACCTCCTCGTTACTTGGATAAAAAAGGATGGAAGTCAATTAATCAGAGGCTTGAACCTGCAGCCAGCGCTGCTGAACTGGGAGGGGAGCTAATTACATGTGGCTCTGTCAAAACTCACCTTTCTTCCGATTTTCTACAGATCCGTCCTGCTTCTTGTCTGTAAAAACATATCAGGAAGTCAGTAACGGCGACACGTGGCTGTTAAAGATGAATCATTTTCAAACCAGTATTTGTAATGTGTGTGGAACTCATGGAAAACTGTATTTTTCTGCTTTCAAACAAGAGAAACGTCTGTCAGGACTGGACTGGACTGCCCCCCCCCGCGAGCACGGCTTCAAACGCTCGCTTTATGGCAAATTAAGAAGGGGGGAGGAAAAAAAAGTAGCAGACTAACTTTTTCTCTGTTTCTTCTTCTCCTCTTTTTCCTTCTTCTTTTCCTCTTCATCGTCGTCTTCGTCGTCTCCGCCCCCGAGTAAAGTGAAGATAATTCCAGTTTGGGAGTTGACACCCACAGCAGTGACCACCATTTTCCCTGAGCCTTCCATTACATGGGTGCCTTTAACAGAGGAGGAAAACACGACTTCAGTCAAGCAGCAGAGTGAGAGAGCAGCACCCGACCAAACGACCTTCCATGTTTCCAACTTACATCATGTTATTGTGAAGCCACTGATGGTATTTTTATCCATAATATGACTCTATTCTTGTTTTGTTTTTTTTCCATTTTGTTTCAGATGAAAACGTTGAGCTGAATCATTTTGTGCAGAAGGGGATTTGCCCGAGCTTTTGAGTGAAAAGTTAAGCTGCAGGCCGGCGCCGCGAGAAAAATAAATGCAGGTTTTCAAATGGAGGCAATCACTACGGAGAACGGTGCAGCGGGGAGTGAAAAGAACGGCAGCAGTTACTAATGCAAACGCCCTCCAAAGCTTTAATCAGCGGGCTTTAATCAAAGGCCTATTGTCAGGGAAGGTGAATTAATGCGGTTCTGAGAAGCTACGATGCTCTACATCTGGCTCCAGACAATCTCGTCCGTTTATGAAGAAAAAGCAAATGACAGAAGGGAACACAAGCAAGAGTCACGGAGAGAATAAAGAAAAAAAAAAGAGAGATAGGAGAGTAAAATTCCCCGTTCTCAGCATGTTTACTAGTGCAGGTAAGTCAAGCCAGCGTAATTGCTCAACTCGGCCATTTAATTGGACCACAGTGCTTGTGGCTGTTGTCCCTTGTGGTTATACTCTGTTACTTCCTCCGTCGTTCCCGGGGACAACCGCAGGGCACCGTGGATCCCATCGACCGATCTGAGTCCAACTGAGCCAAAAAGACAGGAGCAAGAGGACTCTCAACTGCACTGTCTGTCTCCCGAGAATTTTTATTCGGTACATTTCCAGATGGGCCAGCGTTGTATCAGGGTGTTTCATTTGTCATAGAGGGTCACAATCAAGCGACTAGATTTTATCAATTCTGCGATATACATCAATATTTTATCAACTATCGATTTTTTCAGCCACGGGTATCGATATTCTAAGCTTCTTTCAAAACTCCCTTGTCCCACCTTTAAAAGCTTGCAAGCAACAATTTGCACTATTTAAAAAAAAAAACTATTTTTAATAAAAATCTTTTATTCATTTTGTCCAGCATTTGCAAGCTGCCTGTCAGCCATAAAATGTGTAATTGATGCTTTCAGTTCAATTAATTCAAACAAAGTAACTGGAACACTCACAAGATGTCACCAAAATCACTTTGTCCCTTTAAAATCTGTCGGAAAATGACGTAAATGTATTGTAAGATGAATATCGATACATATCGTACCGTGAGCCGAATATCGTGTATCGGACCATATTGCGGGATTAGTGTATCGCTGCAGCCCTATAAACCACAGTTGTGGAAAGGCATGAACAGAAACAAGACTCTTGCGTCTTGAAGGTTTGGTAAAAGAGTCTGATGGTCTGAACTACAGAAAACAACAGTAAATGTCTGTGAACATGGAATAAGACAGAAAACCAAGAACCATCACCGTTTTACATCTGAAAGACACTGGATGGCTGATAACCAGTTACGCTGCACATCAACACTGGGACACTGATTCATCTTCATTTTCAAAGTCATTTTGAGGCTTTACATCACCTGACAATAGCATTGGATCTTTTTCCTGTGTTTTCTTGACATGGTCCGACTCCCCTGTGAGTGAGCTCTCATCGATCTTGAGATCGTTGCCTTGGATTAAAACTCCGTCGGCAGGTAAGAGGTCACCTGAAGCACACAGATACAGTTCAGTTTGGAGATAGTAATGCCTTCTTTTAATTAAACGATCTCAGTTACGGTGGGTAACCTCTTCTTACCGTATTTTATTTGTGCAATGTCTCCAACTACAATCTCGGCCACGGGAATTTGGATGACTTGTCCTCCACGGACGACGGTAAATTTCTGCTCCTGCTCGATGCGGCTCTGGAGGCCTCTGAACTGCTTCTCTTTACTCCAGTCATTGAACGCCGTCACCACCACCACGCAGATGACCGACAGGAGGATGGCGGCGCCCTCGATCCAGCCCGCCTCGGACTCGTTCTCGTCCTCCACACCACCAGCAGCTTTTCCACAATCTGGGAACGGATGAGAGGAGCTCAGTGAAAAATGTATCTATTTATAATCCCACATCATCAATAGCCATTATCACACTAGGGTTGAGTGATATAGGCAGAAACAAAAAAAAAAAAAATAACGTTCTCACAACATTATTGGTAAGTAGGGGTGAGTATTGGCAAGGACCTCACAATACGATATATATCATGATACTTGGGTCACGATATGATATCGCGACATCATGGTATCACGATATATTGTGATATTCCACCCAGTTAATATCAAAATTAAAAGTAGAGATGAAAAATCAAGTTGCTGTATATGTTCATCAGATGATATTGATCATTCAGAGGACAAATTCGAGTCAAAACTATTTAAGTAACCATTACAACATACTGATAGCAATAAAAAAAAAATCGATATTATAATGGGTGGCCAAAAATCGCGATATATTGCCAAATCGATTTTTTTTCACACCACTATTGGTAAAAGTATGATACATTGATGCACCTCTACTAATGCTTGCCAATTAATCCCATTTCCGTTTTGTGACTAAATCCCTTGCTGGCTGGAGTTATGAGTCGCAGCCTTGCAAACCGGATGCTGATGCACAGACAAAAAAGGAGCATCAGTCCCCCTTTGAACACAGTATGAAAAGGTCAACTGTGACAGGAGAGCTGGTCACTAATCTAAGATTAATGAGTCAGAGAAAATGAGCTGGAAACTATTTTTGTAATCAGATCTAAAGTGTTTAAAAACACAAAACACATCACAGATCATTGTATGCATTAATAGTAAAAGAAAAGAATGAGTTTCTTACTTTCTTTTTCTCCACCAGGCGGTTTATAAAAAGAAAGGCCTAGTGAAACTATGGCTGCCACTTCTAAGATAATCAGTGTGACATCCTGTAGTGCCTCCCACACTAATTGTAAGAACGTTTTGGGCTTTTTAGGGGGTATTAAATTCTGCCCAAATGCTGTTTTCCGCTTCTCAATGTCAGCAGGCTGTCCACTTAGACCTGGAAGCAAAAGACAGAAAAAAGTATTTAATTCATAAAACTGGTTTTCTGACATTTCACAACATTCAAACATTCACATTAGGAAAAGAAAAACTCAGCTACATGACACATAGTTGGAGCACAGATGGATGGATTACTGCAGACATTTAGCTCACAGGAAGTGAGCTTTTCACACTCAAGTCAGCGAGCGTTACTCTCAGGGCTGGAATTCGCCACCGTTTCCAAAAGAGATCAGCGTTTCAGGGATGCAGGACAAAACGGCGCTGGATAACAATGTGGGCGGGCCCGACATTTTCACCTCTTTCAGACGGGCCAGAGAGGATGAGAGCGGAGGTCAGATCTAATCCACAGCACTGTCTTTTTCTTTTTCTTTCAGAACAATGACTGAGCGACTAAAGGTTGAATCAGTTAGACTCACAGGTGCCCACGTGTGCTGCCATCCCTTTAGACTGTCACCTGACCCGTTACATGTCTGGTTTGCCCGAGACCCATTCATGTCCATGCACACGGAGCAGCAAACCCATTCAAATGCCTCCACATTCAAGGCAAGGTCCCAGATTCAAAAGGGCTTTGGCACATTTGATGATGCATGACAGTTTTTCTCTCCTATTCATGCTGACTGAGTGGTTGGCTGTGCAGACTGGATGGAGGTCGCTCTGTCTGCGCGTGTTTTCTATGTGTGTGCGCGCATGTGTGCAGGAGAGGAGCTGGAGGAGAGCTGGGAACCCGGGGAGGAGTGACTGTGAAACTGGTCCCGACAACCAGATGGGGCGGGCCGGGGTCGGGGGTGTAGTGCGAAGGACTGAAACTAACGATGAGTGGAGAGTCTGACAGAGGGATGAAGCTGTACGGGGTAAAGCAGTGGCTTCACAGAGAAAATCATCAGAAGGATGAAGAATCATTAAAGGGTCTATGAAAATATCCCCACCACATTAAGATTAATGAATAAATAGTTCTTCTGGGGATGAAACCAGTCTCCACCACTCATGTACACAAATGTTCCCAAAATAACCACTTAATGGTTTATCATAAGTAGACCAGAAATCAGTAAAGCAAATTCGAAAAATTAGGGATACACGATAACTGTTTTTTAAAACCGATAACACACACTATACCTAAGATCATTACATCAATACTATGAACAAAATCAAAAATAGTTTTTAATTTTTAAATGAACAGATATCTATTTTTTCCAAAGAAAAACTATTGGCAAGCCTCTCAAACATTTTCATAAAGCTATCAAACAAACCTATTTGATATCTCACATTACCTTAAATAAGGTTCATTACTGACTGATATAAAAAAAATAAAGGCTCCTTGAACTGATGGAAATACATGCATCAGAATTACTAACTGAAAAAGATTAACATTTAAAGGATTTTGACTTGTGGTTCCATTTAAATTAATACCTTTATTTAAAGTAAATGAGGTTCAGTAGTTTTTATTTTTTATTTTTTAATCTCATGGAAGCTTTAGATGAGAGGAATGAGGGAGAGGAGAGACTGCTGCTGGCTTGCGCACGTTAGCATTAGCTTCCATTAGCTCACATTAGCACGATTTCAAAACTCCATGGAAGCGATTGTTATGTTGTAGGTGGCTTGAACATAACATAACATTCACTGAAGGTCATTCAAGGCTCAGAGGGAGCGAGGCACTGCCGTGTTGACAAAAATATATCTGTTATCGGGGCCATTAGTCGTGATATCGGAGTTATCGGGATGACGTCATAATTTCCTGTTATCGGCCCGATGGTTATCGCCCAGATAGTTATCGTGCACCCCTACAAAAAATATATATTTTTTAAAACATAAGTACAGTGGTACCTCTACTTATGAAATTAATTGCTTCTGGAAGTAGTTTCGTAACCTGAAAATTTCGTAAGTAGAGACGCGTTTTCCATGTAAATGCCCTAATTCGTTCTAAGCCCCCCAAAATTCAGACATAATTTTTATAAATTATAAATAATACATGAAATGACATAAAACCTGTAAGAAATACATGTTAGAACTAGAAAAGCACTCAGAGAGCTCAAACCTCCACTGAGCGCAACAATTATCGAAAATTTGAAAGTGATCCAGAATCCAGGATTTCTTCTGGATCACACCCAAAATGAAATCAGTTCTTCCTTTTCACATTTCTGATAACTCCTGAAAATTTAATCAAAATCCATCCATAACTTTTTGAGTTATCTTGAAAACAGACAGACAGATAAACGCCGGCAAAAACATAACCTCCTTGGTGGAGGTTATAATTGTTTGTTTACCTGGGTTGCTGGGTTACGCTCATACAGACAAGGGGCCCTCCTAGCCAATGGGATGTCATGAAGATGCTAAGCGATAGCCAATGGCAGAGCAGCTCGGATGCACCGCTTTCAAACCGAGATACAGAGCCGACAGCTACGTTTACGTTCGGTAAACTCTGGGAGCTGCGAGTAGCAGCGCTACTGGATTTTTGCCTTTCTTATCCTGAAATTGCTTTCGTAACGAGAGGCAATATTTTCCTGTTGAGGCGTTTTGTAACCTAAAAATTTTGTATGTAGAGGTACCACTGTATTAGGGGCGAAAAAAAAATGAAAAACTGGAAAGAAACCAAACAGTTCTGACTTGTGACGTGAATCTGATCTGCCAGAAAACGTCCCAATGATGCAACCCAACCATCTCTCCAATGAGACCACATAGTCGCCACCTAAAACCAAACTAGACTACCTTTGTTTCCCAAACAGAGAACACCTAAGATTTCTTAGTTTAAACTTCCTTGGAACGATGAGCCGAGAGAAAGCTGGATTAAATCTAAGAGCCGGTACCACGGGAGCTGCTGTGCACATACAGAAATGTTAAACTGAGCAGCACCAACACCACCAGTGTGTTTTTGTGATTCTAGTTAAATCAAAAAATCACTTCTCTTCGTGGAATCGGCACAGTTCATTGGAGCCGGTGCCAGACTCATTACTCGCCACCTTCTTGAGACACCAGTAGTTCAGAGCTCGGCACATCTGCTCCTGGTTTACGTGGCCTTTCAATCAGGCAAACAAAACCAATGTTGCACTGTGAAGGCGAACTGACAGAGACAAAGCTGCCCGTGACAAAGATTTCCTGATTAGACTTTCTCAGTTCCCACTAAAATAGGAGCAATCAATACATCAACAGAAAAGCACTTTTCAAGAAGAATTATACATTTCTCTGTATCATTTCTCTGGAGACCAAATCAAGTCCAACAGTGACAGAACGTGTGAGCGTCTGTATGAATCACACATTTTTCAGAAACATGTGCACACGTGTTTCTGGAGCGCTTTAAACCTGATGATGAAATGGGTATGGGAGAGAAAGAAGCGACGGAATTAAAACAGGAAACAAATAATTCACTGGAAACATTACATTTGTGTCTAGTTTTCTTTTAATTATAACCATCTTTATAATCTATCTTAATTATAGATGGAGTTTCTGAGGGGGCTCTGGCTTTCTCCCACAGTTTAAAAATATGCATGTGAGCTTGATTGATGATACTTAATTCACCGCAGATGAATGTTGTCTCATTTCTCTGAAATGACAAACTCTGAGGTCCTGACAAGACTGCCGACATGGTTAAGATGGAAGCCGGTTAAGGTGGAACCGGCGTCTGCCTGATAACACCAGGAATAGGCTCAAGAAATAATGACTCTGGTAAAGTTTTCATTGTACCAACTTCTAGAATAATCCTCAGAAACGAACAGACAACGTTTGTTGCATAAGTAGCTATTAAAGCTGCTTTTCATTCATGTCATGTCTGGCCACAGTTCTGAATGATGTGACACCTAAAACAAACTGTCGGTCAATTCTAGCTGCTTTTCTCTCCGATTCTTGGCATATTTATTAGGGCTGGGCAATGATTAAAAATTTTAATTGCGATTAATCACATTATTTCCCTGATTAATCACGATTAATTGCATTGTATACGCAAAATCAAATAATGAATTCAAAAGTAGTGTAAAATGCACTTTTATTGAAATGTTCTGCTGCCATATGAACTAAAGTGTCATAACATTTGTTGTTCAAACACACATATTTAGGGCCTGATTTACTAAAGGTTTGCATGCGTAAAAACGTGTGCAAACTTGACATCACCCGCAAACCAATGTGCAAGCTGATCTACTAACCGCGTGCAAAGAGGACTGCGCCTCTCAAATGAGCAAAATAGCACACGCTGTTCATTTAGCACTTTTGCCCTGATGAATAATCAATATGGGGCGTACCCGCCAGAAAGCGCTAAATACTGGGAGGGGAAAATGCAAATAGGTTCATTTACCACGCGCAATGAGATTTACCAACCCTGAAAGTAATTGCGGGGATTGTGATTGCGTCTGTATTTAGTACGTTCGAAAGGAAGGTGCTAATCTGTCCAGCATTACGCACCGATGGCTGCTGTTATTGTGGCAAGGAGGCGACATCGCCAAAATCAAAGAATACGCAGAGAGAGAGTCTTTCGGACTCGTGTAAATTTGTTTGCACATGCAAAAGGAGAAATATTTTATCTGAATGTTAAATCGAGTATTATTCAGCAAAAGGTTGCCACAGGAGGCACCAGGGTTTCCGTTGTCTGGTAATTGCTGGACTTTGTCTGGTAAAATATGCGGAAGTCCGGGATTTTATAATCTCTCCGGTCAAAATGTCCGGTGAAAATACTCCTCCCAAGCACAATTTCAGTTGTAATAAAATGGGTTATTTCCACATCATTTTATGAAAAACGCCTCGGGATTCTCCCAGAGGAGCTGGTGGAAGCGGCCGGGGGATCTGGACCTCTGAAGCTGCTGGCGCCGCGACCCGACTTCAGATAAGCGGAAGCTAATGGATGGATTTTATGAAAAAACATATACTTTTTTTTACAAATGAGTAGTGTGTGAGGACGAGTCGGCTCCAGCCACAGCTCCACTCATTGATGCCACAGGTGCGCGCAGAGACGCATCTCCGTAATGACAGCGCTCCGCGGTTATGGAGGCTTGAACTTCTCAACGGCCTGTGGAGTTCTCATCGGGGATTTCAGTGAAATCTACCCCGAGTGGGCTCAACTGGCCCAGATAGCCTGCTGATCCCTGTCTCCAGTGTGCCAGCAGAGAGAGGTTTCCCTCTACAGAACCGCATTAACAGCGCAGCGGAGTCAGAAGAGCGCAAGAGCGCAATATTTATTTATTTATTTTTTTAAGTTACGCTCGTGAGTCAATTGACGGGACTTATTTTATTTGAAATAGCCTGTTTTTTAATAAAAACACTATTAAAAATGACTTGCATTGATATCGTACTACTGCATATGATTTATTTTTAACCTCAATAAATTCATATGTGACAGGAATTTCAAACATTTGTCCGGTAAATTGAAAACCTGCCGGTCACATTGTCCGGTGCCAGTTTTTTCTAGTGGAAACACTGGGAGGCACATTCATTTTTTTATTTGTGATAATAAATAAATCACGTGTTTTCATGGAGAAAAAAGTGTTTCTTATTGTGCGCCTACCTTGTTCTGCAGTTGGCTCCAGAAGGTGAGCTGCACCTGCTGGTTAGAGGCATCTCTTCCGCAGGCATCTCTTCCGCAGGCCCTCCACCTGTCTGTCTTGTTTGCCGAAGTTTTATTAAAGGCCACTTTTTCTTTAGTTCTTTGCCTTATATCTTGCCACCTTCTTTTAACCTCATCTGCCGTTCTTTTTGTCTTACCAACTGCATTTATTCTATCGCAGATTTTCTCCCATATTGCGTTTCTTTTGGTGATGTTTAAATTTCTTTGCTGTAGTTCATGAATGTGTTTATTTCCCTCTTCCACTAATATCTCTAACTCCAACTCGTCAAATTTCATTTTGCGCTTGCGTCTATCCTGCTTTCCATCCAGACTCTCCATGGCGCAAACCGTAAGACACGCAACACCTCATTTAAATACTGCGGTTTGCACCCGTTATCAATTGCGCGAGCATTAGTTGATCACCCGCAAAACACACAACAACAGCACGCGCAAACTTTTTCAGTGCACACGCAATTTAGTACTCTTTATTTAGGATCTTAGTAAATCAGGCCCATATTTAGTGTAAATCTCATCTTAAAAAATGTAAAATAAAATAAAGCTTATTGCCACTGCCAGGGCATTAATGTCATCCTGTTTTTATAAAAATGAATAAAAGTCTACAAACAAAATCCAAAGAAAATGATTGTGGTTCAGCACAATCAGAACATTAAAACTGGTAATTTCTGAGGTAACAGCCGAAACTTTTAACGGGGAGTTCAACTTGTCAGTTGTTACAAATAACCTTGTTTATGTCAAATCCTCCGTCTGGGAGAAATTTAAAATGAAAACATCCATGTTAAAATTCAGTAACTTTACCAATCCGTGTATCAATCAAATATTTAAAAAAAATTAAAAAGTGACATTTTATTACGTTTTTCGTTTTTTTATTCTAACACACACACACACAAAAAAAAACCCCAGAAAAAAATGTCTGTTTAATATTTCAATTTTAGACTTGGATCGAAAACACAGTCCAGAAATTTTCTTTTTTAGACACAATTGTTAATATTGCTACCCGAGTTGCTACCCGAACTGTAAAGTTCACAGATTTTTACCGTTCTCCATGTCTGTTTTAGCTTTTTCGCATGTTTACCTATCAATGATCTTCCGGTTCCGCAGCAGCCAGTAACAGACTTTTCAAAACAAAAGCATGTGAGCAACATGCGTTAACGCGCGATAAAATAAATGTCGGCGTGAATAATTTAATTAGCTAGTGCGATAATAACGCGTTAACTTGCTCAGCCCTAATATTTACATTGTACATGTATAACGAGCCATTTATCACATTCCTGATACAATGTGATCATTTAATCTATAAAAACTGGACCCAGTTTATATGAATTTCCTTTTTAGACCTACAACAGTAGTTTTCATCTTTCTGATTACACCCGTGCCTCGAATGTCAAGAAGAAATCATCTAAAGTAAATAACCTAGCATCATTTCTTTTTTAAATTGACATTCCAACCTAATACAAACATATTAAGAGGTTAAGGAGGTAAGTGGAGTGATGAGTCACCAGCACAGCATGTTGAAAAAAAGAAGTCATGGGGTTCATCCAGCAGACCAGCCTGTTGCTGCTTCCTGGCCGCCTCTCGTCGTCTCCTTCAATTCTGTTCGCCTCTAATGAAAACACGCTGACAGCTAAAACCCCGTTCAATTTTACACCACGTTTTCCCCTTTGTATTAGAGCAATAAATGTAAGTGACAGAACAATCAAGGTGTCATCTCTCCACTGGATACACGGACAGAAAATAGGCTGGCCTTGGCTCCTCACATCATTTTAGCACTAAAGCCAAGCAGCTAATCATTAACTATTTTGTTTGGGCGCTTGTCCCCAACCGACCCTTGAGAGGACCGTCAATTTAATCAACAGTGAGGGGTCAAGGTAAACCTTTACTCTTGACCCGCCACAAAATAAATATGGCCACAGTTCTTCCTGCCATGAAACGACTTTCTGCAGTGACAGCGCGTCGGTTTACTTGCGTAGATTACCTGTGAATAAATGTGCTTCAAACACTGATGGGAGACATTTAAAATATACATTCATTCAGGGAAAAATCATTCACATCGAGGTTTGAAATTTGATCTATGCATCCAGTTTTGATCAATTTGTGAAGGAGATGAATCCACGTCAATTTTAATATCCAGCGATACATGTAAACAAAAAAAAAGTTTCCATTTCTGAATGTTCACCACTATATTTTAGATGGGGTGCACAATAATTATTTAAGTAGCATCAGAAAAACGATTTCTCAATAAGGAAAATCAAGAATACCCCCTCATGACACAAAACAACTTGTTAACTCGGTCATAATTTTGGTAGTTGCTAACTTGAATTTATATTTGCAGCATTTTCCCACATGTTACACATAAAAAATAGAAAAAATAGAAAAGGCGGAAAGAACGACAAGCAAACGAGGGAACGGAGGAATTTACGTTACACCTTGAATGCAGCCTGCAGCACAGCGTGCTGATAAAAACAAACAAACTTGGCGTCGATCGTATGAAAACTCTTTAAAGTTTTCGAAGAAGATAGTTTGCTGGTTATTTGTGACAAATGCTCCGAGCGAATTCCACGAGGAGGGAAAAATAGCACAAGCTTTAATACGACAAACCTGATCAGCCATCTGAAACATAACCATCGCTCTTCAAAGTTTTGAAATCCTGCTAACTTGAGCTAATGCTAACATGAGCTAACGCTAACGTGAGCTAACCTGAGCAAGCCAGCAACAAAGAATTCACCAGGACGTACACACATCGGTGAGGCTTTTGAAAAATCCAAGAAATTTGCCAAAGATGACCCACGGGCAAAGGTGAAATGAGTAGAAGGTAAAATGTTTGAATCTAACTTGTGTCAGTGCATTAATTTTCTAAGTATATTTACTTTTTGTAAACTTCTGGAATGCACTTTTTCAGTTCGTAATTCTGATGCATGCATTTCCATCAGTTCAAGGAGCCTTTATTTTTTATATCAGTAAATAATGCACCTTATTTAAGTTGATGTGAGATAAATAATTATTTGATAGCTTTCTGAAAATGTTTGAGTTGGAAAAAATAAATCTGTTCATTTAAAGAGTCAAAACTGTTTTTGCTTTTGTTCATAGTATTGATGTAATGATCTCAGGTATGTGTGTGTGTTATTGGTATCAGTTTTAAAAACAGTTATCGTGAATCCCTAATTTTAGATAATATTCCCATCTGAGTAATTAGGATTACCAATTATGGGATCCATAGCATCTGCTCAAATTATAGCAATGCTTTAATCATGTTTTATCACCTCAGATTATTAGGATGTAGATGAAATATGAGAGCAATAAACAGTCAATAGAAAACTCATTTTTTGGCAGCTTTATATGCCGTTATATGAAATCTTTTATCATGATATACTCAAATAAGGTTGTGGCAGCTCCCAGAATTGCTTTCTCATTAATCTCTCCCTTAATTTGCAGATCATTACAGTGTTTTTAGTATTTCTGAACAGAAGTCTGTTTTAATGATCGTGGGCTTTGCTCATTGAGTTGAATTATGATGCTCCACTAAAATATGCTTCAAGGTTTTTGATCAGAAGCATCATAAAATACACCAAGTGTGTGACGTCGGACTTGAAAGCAAACATCCTGAACTAATCAGAAACTCTGAATATGATCATACTCTGCCTGCATGAATTGGAGAAGCAGTCTAATTTAAATGACAAAAGGGCATACACAATGTCTACGAACAATTATAGTTGACTTAAAGTGGCATAACTAACACAAATCAAGTTTTAACTCTCATCAATTTCACAGATTAAGGTTCTAAAAGCTCAAAAGCCATCAGGAGTACCAACCACAACCCTGCCATCTCACTGTAATAACTTCATATTAGGAAACAAGAAACCAATTGTGCTCCCAGATCAGAGTTTCCAAGCCAGGGATTTCTACAAGTGGCTCAGCGTACCGACCCGCTTTCCCGTGAACGGAGGCGGCTTCTGGCCATGTGACACATCCGTTCACAGCCACAAGTCCCGCCTACAGCGCTTTGAAATCAAGATGGATCTCAAACAAGACCTCCAGGTCTCCCTCTGAAAAGAGATTTTGAGGATTCTTGAACAAATAAAAAGGAATAAGATTGGCCTGGCCTCTGAATTCCAGTTGATCAAACCGTTATTTAACGGAGCTGGTTAAATGAAGGCATGTGGAGTCTGCAGTGGCAGATGAACCGAGCCCAGCAGCACAAAACCATCAGCCCACAGTCAGTGTGGCCACAATAAAATGGCAATAAACAGGAGTGAAGGGGGAGGTGGGGTGGGAGGGGGAACACTGCCAACAACATGGCCTTCCCATTGGATGAGTCTAATTACACGATTAGACCGTTCCGTTTGGATGAAATAAGTGGTGTTTTGTTAATGACTGTAATGGAAAATATCGATACTGTGTTGTGGTTTCACTGCCGCCCAGCATGCACTTCACACAAGACTTCCAGAGAAAAACACCACGTTCCCAGAATGCATCACAGGAGTGTTTCATCTTTATGTTTCTGTAAAAACAACACTAATGTAATATTCTCAGACGAGACAAAGCTTCCAGAAATGTCCCTGAGAAAAGCAGATGACTGTTTCACACGATGAATAATGTTCCCAGTGATTAATAAATTGATTTTAAAGTCTGAACATGTCAGTTCCCTATAAATTGTATTGATATTTAGATATTGTGCAAAGCAACAGGGGAGAGAGTGAAAGCCTCAGATATAACTGAAACGTGACTGATAAGAGATAAAAATACACAACACACAGGAAGTCGACTTCAAATAACACCCAGCCGTTTGGAAGGGCAGCATATTTGAGTGAACTCCACCTTTCTACTTCGCATTTGAATGCTCATCTCTCTAAAAACACTTCAAAAAGAAGTCTTTCAAGAAAATGAAAAATCATCAGGCCTTTGCTTTTTCATTCACCTGCATTAGTCGTCTTCTTTCATGTCAGAGCAGCTCATCGCTGCGACTGCGTTAATGAAGCACATTTGTCAAAGAGATGCACGCGAAGAAGCTTTTTGCAATGTTCACTGACAATTTATAAAGCGGTGAGAATAATCATCTGAAAGTCGGAGCATTGGTACGTGAAGTGCCGAATCAATTTGAATCAAAGCTAGAGGAGCTCTTTGGTGACATCCAGGCCTAAACGGCATCGTTAAAGACTCCTGAGCACTGACAGGATGAATTAAAATAAGCTTCATTCAAACAGACCACGATCTTAAGTTTTGAAAGATCAGTTACATATATTCATACGCAGTCCCAACATGGAGAGAAAAAAAAATAAGCTTGGAAAATGTGAAGGATTAGTAAAGGATTGGCATAAGCGCTTTGAGAAATGAATGACCAACTAATTAGAAATCCCTTTTCAATTGTCAGCCTCCAGTAATCTTAAATGATGGATTAATTTCTCAAATCGATGGCGACTGCGTCGACTGAGAAGCGTCGAAACTCAGCAGCAGCAGCACGCCGAGCACCTGCTGCGAGAGGAAACACGACGTGTGCCGAGCCGAGCTTATCAGCACGGCGCAGCTGCAAATAATTGCGCGAGTAAAACATTTCTACAAACTGGATTAGAGCCGGCTTTGATTTGCAGTTTAGCAGGACAATTCATCCGAACACTTCCCGTTGGAAATCTCTGAAATCTCCAAGTTCCAATTCTTAGACTGGATATTGATTAGTGAAGTTTTAAAAACCCAGCTGTTGAGTATGTGGACATGAAAACAGAAGTCGTAACCTTTTCTTTCCCCCCTCTTCATAACAAAGCGCTACCAGGCTGTGACCAACTGCACTCTGTTTTGCAGTGAACTCTCACAATGAGTTACGGAGGACAGAGACATTTACAAAACAATGTCACTCATGCTACAAATATAACAGGACTTAACAGTCACCAACCTGTCACAACCACATGCAGGTTTAGGCAACTCTCAACGGCTAAATGTCTATTATGCAACTTCTCACAGTTCAGAAAGACTGCACGTTGAACCACTGTCTCGCTGTTAATAAGATGAGCTACAGTGAGATATTCTTTCAAAAGCGTGCTATTTATCACAGTGTTTGATGAAGTTATTTAAAAAATAACTGTGCTTTGATACAGTCCGTAGAGAGGACTGTTACTGCTACAATAAGTATGTGGTGCTGTTTTAATCTGGGATCAAAGTGAAAATCCCCTACCAAAGGAGTTCAGTCAAGGTCATACTGGTGATTAAACACCGTCTATGGAGAGAAACTCAGAGAATAAATAAAAAAAAAATGAGGTGCTGCCATATACACCTCAACAAGGTTCTTTACTGTGATCTAACAGTTAAAAAAATTTAGGGAAATGGTAATGCTGGGCGGTATACCGGTTCATAACGAATACCGGTGTTTACTTTTCTTATGATATTAATTTTTCATATACCGTAATACCGGTGAGTATGTACTGTAGCGTACACAACGTTGGGAACACCGGCGGCGGAACGTAAGTGCCACAGAACGTTGTTTGACAGGGGACTGTTTTGCAGTTGCACTGGAGGCACAACACGCTACTAGTTTCTGGTTAAACGGTGATGGCTGCAAACAGCGAAAGTCCCGAAGTGGAAGCTCCAGAACGGCAACATGAGACTGAGGAACTTCTTCCTAAACGAGGAGCCGAGTCTGTCGTGTGGAAGTTCTTTGGATTTAAAAAAGACGACGTCCAACAAACTACAATAATCTGCAAATGTTGCCGAGCTAAAATTGTAGCCGCGGGAGGCTACACCAGCAATCTGCTACACCACCTAAGCCACAAACATTTGTTAGAATTAGGGGTGCACGATAACTATCAGATAACAGGAAATTATGACATCATTCCAATAAGTCCGATTTCACGACGAATAGCCCAGATAACATATATATTTTTGTCAACACGGCAGTGCCTCGCTCCCTCTGAGTCTTAAATGACCGGCAGTGAATGTTATATTCAAGTAACATCGGCATAATCAGAAAAACGATTTCTCCATCAGGAAAATCAAGAATGCCTGCAGCACAGCGCTGATCACAACAAACATGGCGGTGTGGAACTTCGTTAAAGTTTCAGAAGACGATAGTTTGGTGGTTATTTGTGACAAATGCTCCGAGCGAATTCTACGAGGAGGGAAGCACAAGCTTTAATACGTAAAACCTGATCAGCCACCTGCAACATAATCGCTTCCATGGAGTTTTGAAATCGCGCAAACGCGAGCTAATGCTAATGTGTGCAAGCCAGCAGGAGTTTTCCCTCTCCTCCCCTCTGCTCTCCCTCATCTCTATCATTTTAAAGCTTCCATGAGATGAAAACAAACAAAAAAAATCACTGAACCTCATTTACTTTGATTAAAGCTATTAATTTAAATGGAACCACAAGTCAAAATCCTTTAAATGTTAAATCCTTTTCAGTTTGTAATTTTGACGCATGTATTTCCATCAGTTCAAGGAGCCTTTATTTTTTTTTATATCGCTCAGTAATGAACCTTATTTAAGTTAATGTGAGATATCAAATAGGTTTGTTTGATAGCTTTACAAAAATGTTTGAGAGGCTTCCTAGTAGTTTTTCAATGGAAAAAATAAATATCTGTTCATTTAAAGAGTCCAAACTATTTTTGATTTTGTTCATAGTATTGATGTAATGATCTTAGATATATGTGTGTGTTATCAGGTATCGGTATCGGCCTTTAGGAGCTGATAGTTATCAGTTATCGGTATCGGTTTTAAAAAACAGTTATCGTGCATCCCTAGTTAAAATACAAGGAATGCATGAAGCTGAGGTCTATTGTTTATATGCTTTTACAAGATAATCCTTTTCTTTTTTCAAAACTTGAATATTGCAAGTTGCATACTTTGTTTACTATTTATTTGTTGAAATATCTCGAGAGCGTTGTTTACATTGTGTAGTTAATGCTGATTTTTTACAAAATATGTTTTTTCAAGTTGTTTGCTAAATTTGAAAAAAAAAAAGGGTTCTGTATTTTAACTGCGACTATCATGCATTCTGATTCCTTCACTTAACTAGAATAACGAGTGCCACCTCTTTGTAAATAGTATCATTTTGTGAGGCCATGCAAACCTGTATCAATACTAGTGTAGATATGAATGTTTTTCTACAATATTCACTCCTCCTGACAGTAAAGTAGGTCATTCTAAGACAATTTACTGCAGCAATTCCTCTCTAAATGATTAGAAAATGTGGTTAACACCCAGTTGTGCCTTCAAAAAAAAATACCGCGATATACCGTGAAACCGATATAATTTGGGAAAATACCGTGATATAAATTTTTGGTCATACCGCCCAGCACTAGGAGATGGTAACACAAATGACCTGCACAAGTCACATTAGCTAAACTCTTCAGTCATCTTCATTAAAACGATTACTCCTCAGCCGCTGAGCAGAGCCCCTGTTTTGTCCGCCACACGTGGGACGGCGGCCCGCCTGCAGACTGGTGCCGTGCCCGGGCAAACAGCTGGCGCGTCTGAAGCCGACACGCGGAGGCATGGCACACAGGCACAGAGGTGAAAGGAGAGGGGGGGGGGTGAGGGACATATCCGCGAGGCCTTGAAATAGACCAGGACTGGCCCGGGTCAGAGTCAGCCTGCCCGGCCACCTGTCTGGCATATGAGCGTTTCCAAGGAAGCGATGTCGAGGTGGAACACATAGCTGGTGACACACCTCCTGAGGTATTTGTACACCACGTTATCATTCCAACAGCACTCATCACTGGCACCGCCATCAAAACGTACTGAATTTAGTAAATGGCTACTTTACCGTCTATAGGTGATGTTTTTAACCGGTTGCAGAGTCCTTGAGTATCCCCGTATGATTCCCCGATTTTGCTTATTGCCTCGGCGCCTCTCAGTTCCATTAAGGAGCGCAGTTCTTTGAGCGAGCAGCCAAACTCCGCATCGTGGTTGGCCTCCACCAGGGAGTTCTTCACCCCACTGTACGAGTTGTTCGCCATTGTCTCGGTGCTCCCCAGTCTTCTGCAAAGCGCTGCTGCTTTGACTCGACAGTGGGGGTGAAATAGAAAAGTGTTTTGGGAGGGGAGCTTAAATCCTCAAGAGTGCAAAGAGAGTGATAGTTCCCATAAACAGCTGAGAGGCTCTTCACAAGCAGCTGCAGTCATGTGCCGGGTGGTAGGGCAGGGATATTATAAAACAAGCCATTTCCCTTGGAGAGCTGAGTTTCTAGTCGTTCATTGCGACTAACCCACAGAACCAGAGATCAGCATGCAGGCAGATCTGAAAGAGAGCAAACACACAAGGAAAAATGTCAGTTTGACTACCAAGTTCAATGTCATGTACATCAGGAGTTTCCAAACATGATACTCATAACTCATATTTTGGGAAAACTATTAGGGATGCACGATGACTGTTTTTTAAAACCGATACCGATAACTTTCAGCTCCTAAAGGCCGATACCGATAACTGATAACACACACATATATATACCTAAGATAATTACATTAATACTATGAACAAAATCAAAAATAGTTTTGACTTTTTAAATGAACAGATATTTATTTTTTTTCCATTGAAAACTATTGGCAAACCTCTCAAACATTTTTGTAAAGCTATCAAACAAACTTATTTGATATCTCACATTAACTTAAATAAGGTTCATTACTGACTGATATAAAAAAATAAAGGCTCCTTGAACTGATGGAAATACATGCATCAGAATTACTAACTGAAAAGGGTTTACATTTAAAAGACTTTGACTTGTGGTTCCATTTAAATTAATACCTTTAATTAAAGTAAATGAGGTTCAGTGATTTTTTGTTTTTTTATCTCATGGAAGCTTTTGATGAGAGAGACGAGGGAGAAGAGACTGCTGCTGGCTTGCGCACGTTAGCATTAGCTCGCATTAGCGCGATTTCATCAGGTTTGACGTATTAAAGCTTGTGCTTCCCTCCTCGTAGAATTCGCTCGGAGGATTCGTCACAAATAACCACCAAACTATCTTCTTCTGAAACTTTAACAAAGTTCCATGCCATCGCCGCCATGTTTGTTGTGATCAGCACAATGCATGCTGCATTCAAGGTGTAACGTAAATTCCGATGTTCCCTTGTATGCTACTCTTTCTTTCAGCCTTTTCTATTTTTTTTCTTTTTTATGTGTAACATGAGGGGAAATACTGCGAATATCGATTCAAGTTAGCAACTACCAAAATTATGACCGACTTAACAAGTTGTTTTCTGGCATGAGGGGGCATTCTTGATTTTCCTTACCGAGTAATAATTTTTCTGATTATGCCAACGTCACTTGAACATAACATTCACTGCCGGTCATTCATGGCTCAGAGGGAGGGAGGCACTGCCATGTTGACAAAAATATATGTTATCGGGACTATTCGTTGTGATATCAGACTTATCGGAATGATGTAATAATTTCCTGTTATTGGCCCGATAGTTATCGTGCACCCCTAAAAACTACTATTATATATATCAATTTTTCTCCAAATATGAAACATTAAATCATTTTCACGCTCATTAATTGACACAATCAACACAAACTATAATAATGCAACCAAAAAAATAGAGAGAGAAATTGGAACACATTTAGAAACAATCAGTGAGTGAACAAGGTTTGTGGCTGCATCCACAGAAGTATGTTTCAATACCATCTACTTAAATTCTGCATAGAAACAATATCCAGAAAGGCCGCTGTCCTCTCTGTGCTCAGGCTCCGTTAAGATCGACTCAGGTGAAGTGGAAAAATCGTCCTTTCGTTTGATGAAAAATATGAAATTCTTTTTGCAAATCACAGATGCTTCAGCCTCCAGGGCTGAGAGGAGAGGGACCATCTGGCTTATTATCAGTGCACGGTTCAAAAGCTAGCATCTGTAATGGTATGTGGGTGCATTAGTGCACGTGATGCATTGGGAACTCGCGCATCTATGAAGGCACAATTTAGGCTGAAGGTTACGTACGGCGACATATGCTGGCATTCAGATGTTGTCTACTGAGGGAAGGCCTTGCATATTCCAGCAAAACAATGTTAAACCTCATCTGCGTGAACAACTGACTGCTAAATTGACTTGGCCCTGCGTGCACAGAATTAACCCATGGTGCATCATAAAAGAAAAAAAATAAATAAAAATGTCTCCCACTGTTCAGCACCTGGAAATCTTTATCCAACAAGTAAAAGAGACACTTTACTTTCAGAGCTGCACCAGCTGGTCTCAGTCACAAAAGCTTACAAAGTTGTTCAAGGCAATAAAGTGAGAAACGTGCGTCAACTCGTTGGCAAACTACAGTCATCAACCTGACAAATAAAATGATAAATATTTGTCAGCTTTAAACATGCTGCATTGGGGTTGTATCATTTCTCTCCATGTCCATATAAACTAGTGAAAGACCAGGAGCATCTTCTTCTATCTACCCAGCTTTTGTGTATAATATATTTTAATCTTCTATCAAGCAAGATGCAACCTTTACCACAGATCAAAATGTATTCACTGGTCAGCGCCGTTCATACGGAAAATCCCACAACAGAAGAGAAGTTTCTACCTCACAGAAAGTAAAAAGGAAACACACAAGCAACTTTCCCCTCCGAGCTTCAGCGTTTCCCCGTCAAGACCAAACTCAACATGCTTGTATCTCCGTCACCAGCACTGACGGAATGCACGTTTCTTCTTTTCAAGCCTAATGAAGCAGAAGTGCTGCACCACGTCACTTTAGAAAAAAAAACTTTTCAAATAACGCTTTCAAGGGACTTTTTAAAATGCTACTTTAGCTCTGAAGGCGTTAAGAAATTTTACCAATTCTGCCATGAAGCATGCATCTGAAACATCGTACTGTGCAGGTACCAGTACGGTCAAAAGATTCACTAACATGTGCCTGATCAGCGTTAAACTGAGAAAAGATAAAACATCTTAAAAAAAAAATGTTCCCAAGTCTTTATTTCTGGCAGGACAGTGGTACCTCTACTTACGAACGTCTCTATATACGAAATGTTCAGGTTATGAAACGCCTCAACAGGAAAATATTGCCTCTCGTTACAAAAGAAATTTCAGGATACAAAAGGCAAAAATACAGTAGCGCTGCTACTCGCAGCTCCCAGAGTTTACTGAACGTAAACATAGCTGTCGGCTCTGTATCTCGGTCTGAAAGCGGTGCGTCTGAGCTGCTCTGCCATTGGCTATCGCTTAGCATCTTCCTGGTATCTCATTGGCTGGGAGGGCCCTTGTCTGTATGAGCGTAACCCAGCAACCCAGATAAATGAACTATTTTTACCTCCGCCAAAGAGGTTATGTTTTTGCCGGCATTTATCTGCTTGTCTGTCTGTCTGTGTTCAAGATAACTCAAAAAGTTATGGATGGATTTTGATGAAATTTTCGGGAGTTGTTGGAAATGTGAAAAGGAAGAACTGATTTCATTTTGGGTTTGATCCGGAAGAAATCCTGGATTCACTTTCAATTTTTTGATAATTGTTAGTGGGGGTCTGCGCTCTCTGAGTGCTTTTACTAGTTCTAACGTGTATTTCTTACAGGTTTTTATGTCATTTCATGCATTATTTATAATTTATTAAAAAAATTATGTTCTAATTTCGGGCGGTTTGGAACGGATTAGGGCATTTACATGGAAAACGCGTTTCTACTTACGAAATTTTCAGGTTACAAAACTACTTCCAGAACCAATTAATTTTGTAAGCAGAAGGTACCACTGTATTTAATATAATATAAAATAATTAGATAAAGGTGGACAGAAACACTGATTCTGAAGGCCGACTACAGAAGAGTGCCATCTTAAGCTACTATTTAAGCAGCTTTTCTTTATTTTGGTCCGTATTATTCAGTTTTGAATTTAACTCACTCCACAATAAGCTTTTTTAAAAAGCACCAAAAACGCTTACTCCAACAAATGTTTTTAAAACAATGAACGGTGAGTGGTTCTTATTCTTCCGTCAGCTCATATCCAGTAAAGCTCTGACAGACCAGCATCATGTACTGCTGTTATGTTGGACTGTCAATACTCTGTGGTTTTAAACAACATGCAGGTCTGTCAATGAGGGGAAGGGGAGGAGAGAAATAAAAGCCAGCAGCTTCACTTCAGCATAACCGGGGAAAAACCAACTGACTGATTACCCCAGGAAAAGCCCTCTGTTTCATCTAATTAAGACTATCTGTGGCAGGAGGGAACTCCATGGAGCTCTGCATGGAGACGCTGATGTCCATTGTGCTTTAATCAGCTCCACACA
This sequence comes from Hirundichthys speculiger, assembly GCA_018398805.1. Lineage (NCBI taxonomy): Eukaryota > Metazoa > Chordata > Actinopteri > Beloniformes > Exocoetidae > Hirundichthys > Hirundichthys speculiger. The sequence goes on along the minus strand of JAGFBZ010000342.1, from coordinate 2,888,333 downwards.
ATGACGCTGATTCATTCATGATAACCGGCGAGATAAGAATTTGTCTCCAAACAGCTCGGATAAGCATAAATCACTGCAATGTAAAATTCAGAGGGAAAAACTACATGGACCACATGCAGGTCACGTCAGGGTTTAGACATCACATCCAGCAACAAAGGTGGGTTTGAAAAGTTACTGATCAAATGATTGTATTAAGAAATTTAGAGGAAAGATTAGACAGTCTGAGCAGCGCTTCTAAAACTGTTTTTCCAATGTGTCACATTACATAGTGGCTCTGTTCCAGCAGTGATGTACAGGTGATGTAGAGGTGATGGTGAACATCTGCAGCTGTGAGAGGAGATATCGGTCTTCTGTCATTTTCATCGCTGTGTATTATTGTGTTCGTGCACATCGTACAAACTCCAGCCTTTGAAGACATGCGCTCCCAGTTTTTTTGACCAGACAGACTATTCAGGTTGTTTGACTGAAGGACCTGTTTTGTAATTAATACTCCAGTATTGAAAGATCACTTCTTTTTTCGCAAATAGCCCAATAAGTGCTGGCAAACCTGACAGGACCGTGAAAACAACGCTAACTAGCATTGTCATTAGGGCTGTAGCGATGCACTAATCTCACGATACGATACACGATATTCGGCTCACGATACGATATACAGTGATCTTTTTCACGGTTAATGGGGACCGGCGCCCCCCGCGAGAATCAAAATCCGCGAACTGTAGCCAGAGCCCCCCGAGCCTCAACAATGTGTTTAAAATATGTTTAAAAACCTGCAAAAAAGTAGCGAGACACTACAGCGAAACAAAACAAAGGCTCAACTGTGGTCTTTCTGTTACCTTCACAGCCTCTGGTCTCTGAACCGTAGTAAACAAACTGCTCTTCCATCTAACCTCGTTTTCATTCTGCCGTCCCCCGACACACACACTACATTACCCATAAGGCCACCTTCTTAAAGGGGCCAGGCTGGCTCACTACATTTCTTTGCTGCGAGAGAACGCGCACAACATCCTGTGATGTTTCCGCAATTTTTTTCTTGATTTTTTTTTTTATATTATATATTTCTGAAAAAAATCAGCGAATAACTAAAACCGCAGAACTTAAAGTGCGAATTGGCGAGGCATCACTGTATATCGATACTCATCTTACAATACATTTACATCATTTATAGAAAGATTTTAAAGGGACAAAGTGATTTTGGTGACATCTTGTGAGTGTTCCAATGAATTTGTTTGAATTAATTGAACTGAAAGCATCAATGACACATTATATGGCTGACAGGCAGCTTGCAAATGCTGGACAAAATGAATAAAAGATGTGTTGAGAAAAATAGTTTCATTCATTTAAACAGTGCAAATTGTTGCTTGCAAGCTTTTAAAGGTGGGACACGGGGGTTTTGAAAGAAGCTTAAGCGGCTGGAAAATCGATACTCGATACAATATCGATATATATCGCAGAATCAATAAAATCGCTCAGCTCTCATCATCAGGCTGCTGCCCACAATGCGCATTTCAAAATTTACATGTAAAAATTCTAATATTGCACAGATCTGCATCAGGACCTTGTCCTAGTTCGGCAGCTCTCTATTATCCTGGCTAACAGATGAGCCGAGTCTAATGTATTCAAATCCCTGACATTAAAACAACTCAATTCTCTCGTTGGGCCTGTATCCACTGTTTAAAAAGTCAATTAACCTTCAGGCTCAAATTTAAAGGAAATACAATATGTTGTCAGTGTTTTGCTGTTTATTCATTTGAGCACCACAGTGGACGAGCAAAGAGCCTTGATGTTTGCTCAGTGCACAACACTTGCAGCTTATTCCATTGAGATTGCTGGAAACTATTCGGTCACATGTTGAGATTTTATTTGGAGTCATCTGATATGGAAAACAGGACAGAATATATCCTTTATTACAAAGCTTCACTGCAGGGTAGATTTACTGCAGATGACTAAAATCCCTGCTTTCAGAAGGACATACCTTTGCATGCAGGGTTCAAAATTATATATTAAAATAATCCAGCAGTCAAACAAAAAGGTTGTTTGTCAAACACACATCTTCGTATTTCACAGAGATTGTGAGGTATAGTTTTTAATGCAATTTTAAAAGGAAAAACAGCTAAATATTAAACAGCTGCAGTATAATAACTAATGCAGAAAAGCAAACTGACAGGTTAAAATTGTGCCTATAAAAAAAAAAAAAAAGATTTAACTGTGTATGTTTTCATACCATTAGCACTAAATTAATCCTTTTAACATAGCAGTGAGGCACTTCTGTAGGCTCAACTGTCTATCCACTAACGAAGCATTTATCAGTAATGTAATTACCGGTAAATGAGATTTTAAAGCCCGATGAGGGCCAGATAAATCTTTTAGCACTGACAAAAACCATAACTGAAAGAGGGTGTTGATACTTTTTTTTAAATGACTGCAACACATTTCCACAGAGCCAAAAAATAAATAATTCAGCATTGAAAAGAGTGATAAGACCAGACAACAGCCGAGCAAAAACAAAGCCGTGTCTCTGCAGGCTCTCCTTTCTATACTGACCCGTTAAGATGAACAATATCAGTCAAAGCTGCACATAAACATTTGCAATGATACGAGGCAAAGCAAAGAAGACATTTAGAAACATGCACCATCAGACGTCACATAATGTATATCTGCTTGCGTAGATTTTTGCGCTTATGAATAATTTATAACCAAAAATGAGAGCAAACAGGATCAGTTTGAAGAACTGTGTACTTGTCCTTTAAAACGGAAGGTGGTAAGTTTATGGAAAGAGCTGTTAACCTTCACAGAGTGAAGAGACTTTTAGTCACACAGTGACTCATAATGAACAAATGCAGTTTCTTTAAACTAAAGTCACAAATACTGAATATTTAATCAGGGCATTGATATCAGGTGATCAAAGGTCCAAATTACGTTACGTGTTTAGAGGGTCTAAGTTGTTACTTTAACACTGTAAAAAAAAAAAAATAAAAAAAATCTAATCTTAGCTTTTAAATCAGATGTGTTAAATGCATTAATGCAGTGGTCCCCAACCCCTGGTCCCCGGCCCAGTAGTGCTGGGAAATATGACGATACATATCGTGGGGACGATAGAAAAGTGTGTATCGTGCCATTTCTCTTCTATCATTTCTAACCTAATTTTATCAATTATTACAGCAAATATGTAATTAAATAACCTGCAATGATAAATTTGATAGAATCATATCTACTTCTACAAAGTAGCCTTTTATGTTTGCACTTTTATTCATGGTTAATGCCTTAAACAGAGTTCTCTTCAACCCGGATGTTTACTTTAGACACTTTATATTGGTTTGCAAACTTTGCACTACAAGGTTACAGATTTCAGAAAGTTGAAAAAAATTTGTGTTTATTTTTTATAGCTGAACTTCAGTGCAAAAATGTGTTTTCCTCTAAGAAACTGTAAAAAAAAATGTGAAAGCTACTGTACCTCTGTACCTACCTGTTTTTGCTGCACTAAAATGTATGTTTGTGACAGTTCAGCTAAATGTCCTTTCAAAATAAAGTTGAAAAGTAAGCAATGAAATTTTTGTCAAACTTTTCAGAGAATAACTGAAAACATACTTTATTATGGTATATCGTGAAATATGTTGTTATCGTGATATAAAATAGTCCATATCGTGATATATGAATTTTTCCATATCGCCCAGCACTACGGCCCAAGTACCGGTCCGTGGGTCATTTGGTATCGGGCCACAGAGAGAAAAAAAAAAAAAAAAAAAACTTGCATTATTACTGTTTGATTTATTATCCGAATCTAAATTGTTTTATTTTGAAAGATGACCATATTCTCTCCGTTACATCGGTTTATGTCTTACTCATAACACATGACAAGACTTCAAGACCCGTGTCTCGGTCACCTGATACGTTAAAACTCCAAAGCTCACAAAACGAGTAAATAACTAATTTTTTCGTTAAGTGTCTTTGCGCAGACAGGATATTACTGATGTTCTGTTCCTGGTGCAATGTTACAAGGACGCTTCTAATAAAGTTGCATGTGAATACACAGCGGATTTACGTTTATTAGAGCTGACCGATTTGATCGATTCTGCGATATATATCGATATTCTATTTCCCCAGAGAGTATCGATTTTTCAGCCACGGGTATCGATATTCTAAGCTTCTTCCAAAACCCCCGTGTCCCACCTTTAAAAGCTTGCAAGCAACAATTTGCACCGTTTAAATAAATGAAACTATTTTTCTCAACAAATCTTTTATTCATTTTGTCCAGCATTTGCAAGCTGCCTGTCAGCCATATAATGTGGAATTGATGCTTTCAGTTCAATTAATTCAAACAAAGTCATTGGAACACTCACAAGATGTCACCAAAATCACTTTGTCCCTTTAAAATCTTTCAGAAAATCATGTAAATGTATTGTAAGATGAATATCGATATATATCGTATCATGGGATTAGTGTATCACTACAGCCCTAACGTTTATCATCATATATAGAAAAGACCACAGTTTCTATGTCGGCCGTATCATTTTATTTTGTTGTATTGATCTGTGGCACATTTTACAAACCGGTCCATGAAAATATTGCCTTACAGTTCACCGGTGCGTAGCACAGAAAAGGTTGGAGACCACTGCATTAATGCATGTGCTATTTATGGCATGCCCTTGTTTTTCCACATTCTGTAATGAGAAGTTATCTTAATTAGCTTTTATTTATTTAAAAAACAAAAAACAAAAAAAACCGAAGCCAAGATATTTAATTTCACATCTTACTGCAAGGCTGTACACAATAAAATTAAACTAATTTCAAAGCAGATGATGAACATTTTTTTCTTTCTTTGAGAAAGTATAGCTGAATCTACTGGCTTCTATTGTCAGTTCAAAGTTTGGCCTTGGATTCAGCGAGTCGACGGATTTCTTAGCAGCACATTTTGTTCAGATATTCAAACAGAGGAATCAGGGACTTTAAGTACCAAGCATGCCTTCTTACATTTCCTCTCTTACAAATACTTATTTAGCTGCGTTATTGGCCTCTAAAGGACTCGTTTCACTTGCTCCGGGTACCGAACGGGCACATAGGCAGCAACCTACAGTAAATAATGCGATTCTCCAGTGTCTCGTATCGCAGCGCCTCGCTCTAAAAGTGGTCCGCGGCGTTCACACTTCCTAACCCCCACAAGCAGCCGCAGCGCCAAGATGAAAGAAGTGCCAACATTTGCTGCGCCGCGTCAGTTTAGGGTTGCGGAGCAGGTCACATGTCACAACAGTGGAAAATCATTGTGATTGGATCTCAAGCCAACAGCTGGCATGGTATGGTTGAATGACAGAGGCTACGCTTAACCCTTTCCACACCACAGCAGGAAAACCACAGCTCAGCAGACATTCGCTCGACCAAAGGTCCCCTCCAACCGCCGCTATTAAACGTTCATGTTCAAGACGCTCAGTGAACCCTCCACCCAGAGGCTGCAGCGAGATGAAGCTAACAGATAGCACAACGGTCAGGAGTGTCTTAGACGTATACTCTCTTTATGTGTCCACTCGAAGGAAACCCTCTGGCAGTTTGAACACCTCCACGTGCCAACAGCTCCGTGCAAGTCAAGGATAGCGGTTCTAGGGATCCCTCTGCGATGGAGGCACCGAATGCGAGATGGGATATTTTTAGCTTCCCCCAGACTGCTCCCTCCCCCCACAGGCAGCCATAAATGAACTGGGTCAGGCCATGTAAATGTGGAGGGTACAAAGCAGAGACACCCAGCCATCCTTGTGCAGCGTGGCTCGCGGCTAAGAGCAGCACTTCACTCCAGACTGGAGACTCGACGCAGCTCTCAAACGCTGTCAGGCTGCCAGTTCGTGAAAGCGCACAGTCAGAGGTGTCGAAGGAAACGCCATCGGATCCTCCAGCTACTCTTTAACATGTATGGAGGAATGTATGGTGGTTTCCATAATGGAGATCGATGTTTTTCCATCTAGATCAGGGGTGATCAGGGGCCACATCAGCATCATGGTTGCCCTCGAAGGGCCAGATTGACAGCATGAATGTAACAAAATGCAACACAAATCAAAATAAATTAAACTGCACCTTATTATATTGTTAATAACTGTTTCTGTATTCATTATGTATTAAAGCTTCAAATATTTCACTCATTATTATATTAAACTCAGGGTTTGTGGTCGTAAACCTACTCTGGCACAGGTGATGTTTACAGAGTCTGTTGCCATGGTAACATTGTAACATTTCTAAAGTACTACAATTTTACTTCTTTGTAAATGGGTGTCAAACCTGATCAGCCACCTAAAACAAAACTATCGCTTCCATGGAGCTTTGAAATCGCACAAACGTGAGCTAATGCTAACGTGCGCAAGCCAGCAGCAGTCTCCCCCCTCCTCTTCCTCATCTCTCTCATCTAAAGCTTCCATGAGATAAAAAAAAAAAAAAACAACAACATAAAACTACTGAACCTCATTTACTTTAATTAAAGGTATTAATTTAAATGGAACCACAAGCCAAAATCCTTTAAATGTTAATCTTTTTCAGTTTGTAATTCTGATGTATGTATTTCCATCAGTTCAAGGAGCCTTTATTCTTTTATATCAGTCAGTAAAGAACCTTATTTAAGTTAATGTGAGATATCAAATAGGTTTGCTTGATAGCTTTATGAAAATGTTTGAGAGGCTTGCCAATAGTTTTTCCATTGGAAAAAATTAATTTCTGTTCATTTAAAGAGACAAAACTATTTATGATTTGTTCATAGTATTGATGTAATGATCTTAGGTATATGTGTGTGTTATCAGTTATCGGTATCGGCCTTTAGGAGCTGAAAGTTATCGGTTATCTGTATCGGTTTAAAAAAACAGTTATTGTGGATCCCTAGTAAAAACCAATGAAGGTATCAGTCTAATACTTGGGCAGTGTTAGTCTCTTCAGTGAGCTTTAAGCTTCCCAACAAGCCCTTGAACCTTGAACCTTCAACAGAAGGGTACTCTGACATCTTGACAATGAATAAAACACCAATTTAAAATAATAAAAAAATCTTCTCAAATATGATTTAGCTTCAGTATGCCTAAGTGAAGTTTCAGATTTACGTACATCTCACAAATTGCAGTTGAAGTAAAAGCTTGTCTAATATATGATTAACTTGAAATTGGCAGATGAGCCATAAGTCACAAACCATGAATTAGTTTCTATTTGAAAAGCCTGGAGGCGCTTTGAGGAGTGTTCACATGACGGCAGGCGTCTCTTCCACCAGCTGAATGCCTTCAGGCTTCAAAGTCTAAAAATTGTTTTCGGCAGAGCGCTTTGTTCAGATTATTAACACTTGCGATCCAATGTTAGTGGAAATACTGCTACATCATTATTTATTTTACACTTCAGGTATTCCTAAAATAATCTTGTTAGACTGACGGGACATCCAGGAGAAATGTTTGACTGAAAATCCTCCAGAATGTATTGGACCACGTTAGGATGGACACATAGATGAGGGTTATATTACTCTGTCAAAGACAAAGGATGATTCTTGTTTCTCCTCCATATATATATAATTATGTCAGAGCTTTCAAAACTAATGATAAATCTACTGTATATTCATTTGGACTACCTTTGAATGTTAAAAAAAAAGGAGGTAACCACCTGCACTGAGTGAGACTAATCCACCGCTGTGATAGTTTCACTAGATGGACCGAGCAGATAAAATGTTCTGGACACTATATCAGATATTTAAGCATTACAAATATGAAGGGAAATAAACAGCTCATGATGAGATTTCATGGAAGTACGCTTTAAAGCACTTTCTCTCCTCAGCTGGGAAACTGCAACGACAAATTAAACGCTGTGTATCGTATTCCACAGGTGAGACTGTCCACCTGCCAGAAGAAGAGCTTTGCCATGTGGAGGTAATGTCTTCAAAAACTAATGATATTGCAAAATATATTAAAAAAAACCTCCACCTTCCACACCATATTTGCTGAATCACCAAAGCCAACATACACATGACACATTTAAACCTTCTGGCTGCTTTAAGGACACATGAATGATACTTTGGGTTATTTCAGAGAGCGGGATTACAGTTTATCATTAGTTACATAATTCTTTCTTTTTTTTTTTCCCAGTCATAGCCCCTTTCATTTGTCTGCAACTGTGATGTTTCGGTTAATTAACTGTAGCCAGACCTGTGCAACCTATACCCCTAAGTTAGGGAAGATTTGAATGAATGAGTAGTAACGGGTCACCACGCGTAACCTAATCTGACTGCTTGGAATAACCTTGGCCTTGAAGTCAACACAGAACAAGACAGATAAGCAAAACTCCATCACTACTGCATGAAATAATAAATACACTGTATGTCACGGAAAAAGAGGTCACATTCAAATTTCAGCGCTGGTTTACATAAGACTCATGTCACCTTCCAAACAACAACCAGGTCTTTAAAAATAAAGCTTCGTAGCTGGCCCCGGCAGAGATGGAAGAAGAGCCGGTAATATTATTTCTGATGGTGAACTGGACTCCAGAGGAGAGCATATCTCTCTCACTCGCTCATCACAAACAAGTTCCCCTAAAGGCTACATGACAAGTGAGAAGCGTCTGGAAGACAGCAAACTCCCTATTTATATGATTTTACGCACTGGCTTCTCAGAACCTGTCAGTCACGTGAAGTAATCAACAGAGATTAGCAGGAAAAAAGAAACACATTTCTCACCGAGCCCAGTGCAATTACACAAAAATAAAAAAAGACGAACGCGGTCTCCGGTCGAGACAATCGCCGTCCTCGTCGAGCCATTAGAAGGAGGATTGTATAGCAAAGGGGATGAGAAAGGATATTTTCGTCAATCGTGACTGACAGCAACAGTCTTGGTTCAAAGGGCTCGCACACCAGAGCAGACTTTTACTGATGCTTCAAGTGAATCATTAAACAAACGCTGAATTTCTATACACTGACCAAGACATTCACAGACAAACCTTCATTCCTGATCTTTTTCTTTAGGACTCATTCAGCCATCACGGTTCTGAATTGACACCGAATCTCAGACTCTATCGTTCTTATTCCACAGTACGCAGCAGGATAAGGTGTCTATAACGTGCTGGTGAAATGGCCCGGCTGCCATTAAATTATGTAACGAGTCCACAGATAACTACTCCACACCAAGGTGATCTTGCGTGACTGAATCGCAGCCTGTTCCCCTTTCAGACTCGATTCTGCATTAATGTAGTTTGATTTCATTACAATAGCGGCCGCAATTCAGTGTAGGATCACAAGTCGTTACAAAAAAAACGCAGGGAGACACTGCTGGCGCTGCGGCGAGCTGGGTGCCTTTTTAATTGGATAAAGAGTGATCCCTTCAACTTAACACCAAAAGGTGGCCAAAAGCTGCTTTCTGTACAAACCTGGATGATCGTAGACGCGTCTAATGTAAATGTATCTGCAGATACTAAAAATAGCTCCGGCGTTACTATTCATGAGTGACATAGCCTGAATTACCGTCTCATGCTACTATGAAATAAAAAGATTTTCGGTCAGAAAGGTGCACCGTGATCGGGGCGCGATAACCGGATGACGGACCGATAAGGAGAATTTAAGCCGTTGAAGGAGTACGTTCTCCTGCGAGGCTGGAAGGCGTTGCTGGTCGATTTAACGAAAAAAAAAAAGAGGAGGAAAAAAAAAAAGGACTTGCATAAAACACGTTTACTGCGTCCGCCGCGTGGTGACCGACAGCTGAGAGTTGAGTCGGAACAGAACCGTCCACGAAACGTTACCCATCGGCACATAAACAAGGGGTTACGAGCAGCTTTAATTACAAGTCGCAGTGCAAGTCTGACTATTATTTTTTATTTATTTATTTTTTATTTTTTTTGTCTGTTCGAATGAAACAGGGAATCGTTTTAACGGTCAAGTGTCGCCGACGACCGTTAAAATCCAAACGGCTGCTGTCCACCACCAACATCGTTCCTGGCTAGCGTTCACCGTTAGCCGACTAGCTCCCTATACACTTAGCTTATGCCTATTGTAACGAAGACGATACACAGAGAGAGAGAGAAAAAAAACATATCTGCTTTTTAACAGACTGACAAGTGTGAAAACTTAGTCCGGAGCAAAGCCGGGGTGTTGTTAAATGAAGAGCGAGCAAGTGAAATCTGGCAGCATCCTGGCACATTTGCTACCTGGTGTCGGAAAACGAGACGCCCAATGTCAGTTTCTGACCAAGATATAACGTCAGCTAACGTCGCTAGCCTCGAATACGGCTAACTACCCACCAGAGGCTGGCCCTCGTTGATCACTGCACACAGAAATTAAAAAAAAAAAAATGTAACCGACCATGGCTTTGCATGCAACATCCAGAGCACCTGGAGGACGCTCTCATCCCGTGGTGTTTCGTATCGCCGTAGCGGAGGAAATAAAACAAACAAAACAAAAAAAAATACTTACTCCGCTCTCTGGAGAGCAACCCGGGTCCCTTTCTCTCATTAACTCCCCCTCAGTCTCACCAAAGACTAGACTCTCTCCCCTGATCTGAGGTAAAGCCCCGCCCACTGTCGCTGTCACAGCCACAGCCAAAGGTTCCGGCCTCATGTGTCAAGATGATTCCCGTCCGACCGACGTCCGCGGAAAACCCAAGTCCGCTGCGCCGGAAATCATATGACACACACCGTCCCGAAGCACGCCGCGGTGACTTTGGACTCGCGTGATATTTCTATGACTGATGGAACCGCATAGCTATGCGGTGAATCTGTTTGTCAACAATTTGAAAACAACAAACAACCGCTCTTTTATTAAGCGATGGAATCGATGTTTTGTGACACGCTTGAGACTACGCGATGATTTCGAGACTTAAAATGAAACTAAAAGAAAAGATAACGGACTCGGAGAGAAACAGATACGGTTCCTCCGGCAGATTTGAGCAAAGCCGGAAGTGCATCGCCGTGAATTGTCTTGCCTCGCGTCGTTCCCTTCTGTCACAACACCGCCGGGGACATGTGATGCACGTCAAAAGGAGGATGGGTACTGACCGCTGGTGTGGATTCCCATTGGCCCAGCCAGCATATCAGTCGCCTATGGAAACGGTTACGTCATGATCCCCTCGTACTCCCTCTTTGCTCCCGTGTCGCTTTATAATAACAGGATTATTGAGCAGCTCCTCCATAATATGTTGCAGCCCGTGAAAAGCACGCAGCGACACATCAGCGTCGTTTCTGCTGTTTGCTTCCCTGAACTCCACCAAGGCAACACGAGGCTCTTCCCTCAGTGCCTAATCAAACCTGACGTCATTCTTTCCATGACGTAGCGCGGTTTTTTTCTTTTCTCTTTTTTTTTTTTTCCTTCTTCTTCTCCGGATTCAATGCCTGTATTATTTGCGATTCCTCAGTGGGGCTGAGAGCCTCCGGTAACCAGCCTCCTCTATGAGCAAGTCGGTTCAATGCAAAGAGCAAAGTAAAAGCCAAGTCTGCTATTCATCTAAAACTGAATAGCACGTGCATACTGGCTGGAGTGAAGGAACTGCTAAAAAAGCTTCACTCTTTCAGGGAAGCAAAAATGTCTGATGAGAAGCTTCACACAAGTATGAAGTGCAAAACCTCTGCTGCTACCGGTGACTTAGAAGCACATATTTCAGTCTGTGCAAATACGACACAGTTCATCCTGACCCACATAAAATGAGGCGGAGAGGAGAAATCTTAAAATCACACGATCTTAAGTTTTTTTTGTGTTTTTTAAAACTCATCTTTGGACCCCAGGTTTGACAAAAAAAATGTCACTGGTGGTAGATGATATACCAAAAACAACTCTTGTTAGGGTCAAACCTCAGTGTAATACACTGACCCTCTTGACATAATGGGATTTATTATTAACACAATAGCCCTGAGTGTACGAAAGCACGCGCCTCTTCAGATATGTAAACAGGGAGAAAGGTCAACATGTTTATGCTTGCGCTCAACTTAAATCTTGAGAAATGTCCTTTCAGACTTTCCACATCTGATAGATGTGTCAAGCGGAAATATTATTTGGAAAAAAAGAAGATAAGCAGCATGGGAAAACACGCACGAGCTGAATTGGGCAACAGTTTGGCCTAATTCTGATGGGATTTTTGACTTTGATGGTTTCGAGCAACGCAGAGTGACGAGCGATCGGTTGGGATTCACAGACAAACAGAGAGACTGGACTTTTGACCAAGATGTGAAATGCTGCAGCCTTTTCACCACAACTTTGTGTTGTCTATATAAGAGGAGAAAAAAAAAAAGAAAGCCATTTAAACGAGGCGATAAGGTTAGTAATCGCGTTCTCATCGCAGTTGACGCTGTTGTTGCACTGTTCCCGCCACGTTAGCAACTGCGTGTTTGGGCCTGTACATTTGTGGAGGACGGTAGCTGCGCCTTGCTCTGTTTATCTTTTCTGTACCATTTGTATTTAGCTGTGTAAACTGTATAAAGATGCCGTGGTTTGAGAACCACAGATGCTGAAAACAGATAAAAATCACATACACAAACATACACAGACATGTTTGATGCTACGTACCTCTTTGTACAAATGACCATGTTTAAGAGTTTGCCAGCTTTAAGATTTAGAAGTTCTGCAGCCATCCGTTTGGAAACTATGCAAGCGGGCAAAGAGGTTGTAACTCGGACTGCTCGGCCGTTTGTGCACACAGGAAAACACGCTGGGCGTCTCAGCAGGTGGAATCAGCAGTAGAGCTGAGCGATTTTATCGATTCTGCGATATATATCGATATTTTATCGAGTATCGATTTTTCAGCCGCGGGTATTGATATTCTAAGCTTCTTTCAAAACCCCCGTGTCCCACCTTTAAAAGCTTGCAAGCAACAATTTGCACTGTTTAAATAAATGAAACTATTTTTCTCAACTCATCTTTCATTCATTTTGTCCAGCATTTGCAAGCTGCCTGTCAGCCATATAATGTGTAATTGAATGCTTTCAGTTCAATTAATTCAAACAAAGTCATTGGAACACTCACAAGATGTCACCAAAATCACTTTGACCCTTTAAAATCTTTCGGAAAATGATGTAAATGTATTGTAAGATGAATATTGATATACAGTGATCCCGTCGTGCTTTTAGGTCCGTGGTTTTAGTTATTCACGGATTTTTCAGAAATTTATAATATAATAAAAAAATTAAGAAAAAAATCGCGGAAACATCACAGGATGTTGTGCGCGTTCTCTCACAGTGAAGAAATGCTGTGAGCCAGCCTGGCCCCTTTAAGAAGGTGGCCTTATAGGTAATGGAGTGGCCTTATGGGTAATGTAGTGGCCTTATGGGTAATGTAGTGTGTGTGTCGTGGGACGGCAGAATGAAAACAGGGTTAGATGAAAAGTGTAGTGAGCATCAACAGCAGCCCAGCGTGTATAGATTTACATTCTCTGTTAACCGACAGGAGCCCAACAATACAACCTGTGTGATGTTACAAGTTCCTGCAGTGCCACAATAAAGTGCTCATTCCATGCAGAGAAAACCGACTGTTTCTTTTGTTGTTGTTAGCGTGTTAGCCGCTAATTACGAGCCAAAAATAGCACAATACCAGTGGTTTCTTTACTACGGTTCAGAGACCAGAGGCTGTGAAGGTAACAGAAAGACCACAGTTGAGCCTTTGTCTTGTTTTGCTGCAGTGTCTCGCTAGTTTTTTACGGTTTTTAAACATATTTTAAACACATTAAGTATTAAGTACAGTAAGTACTGCCTTCCAGGGGACGAGGTTGTCTAAATGACAGCAACGTGAGGGGGAGGCATAAGAGCTGTGGTGGATCAGTTTCTGATAAACTCATCTTTTCTGACATAATTAGACTATTATTTTTAACTGGACTCTTGCTCCACACGGCCGCCCAGAGACGGAGCTGCCAGCCATCAGCCGCCAGCTCAAACTGGACTGGATTTTTTAGTGAAGACCAGACTGGGCTTTATAATGAATTCCAAATTAATACTGACATGAAGTCATTTGTTTCGGTCATCGTGCAGCCCTCCTGAGCTCGGATGAGGCAGTAAGTGTTCAGCACCTCCTACGACGAACTAATGTTCAGTTGTTATTAGGGCTGGGCAAGTTAACGCGTTATTATCGCGTTAACGCATTAATTTATTAACGCCGACATTTATTTTATCGTGCGTTAACGTATGTTGCTCACATGCTTTTGTTTTGAAAAGTCTGTTACTGGCTGCTGCAGGACCAGAAAACAGTATAACATAAGGAAAAGCTAAAACAGACATGGAGAACGGTAAAAATCTGTGAACTTTACAGTTCAGGTAGCAACTCAGGTAGCAATATTAACAATTTTGCTATCTGATAACAAAAATTCAGGACTGCAACAAAACTTTGGCGTCATTCCTCCATGTTCCATCAGATCTGCTCCATGTGTTCACTGTCCTGCTGTTCTCTAGCATTTGTCTTAGATTTAAAAACAAAAAATGTAATAAAATGTCACTTTTTAATTTTTTTTTAATATTTGATTGACGATTGAAAATGGAAAGAATGAATGATACATGGATTGGTAAAGTTACTGAACTTTAACATGGACATTTTCATTTTAAAGTTCTCCCAGACGGAGGATTCAACAGAAACAAGGTTATTTGTAACAACTGACAAGTTAAACTCCCCGTTAAAAGTTTCTGCTGTTACCTCAGAAATTACCTGTTTTAATGTTCTGATTGTGCTGAGACACAATCATTTTGTTGGATTTTGTTTGTAGACATATTTTATTTTTCATAAAAACAGGATGCTATTAATGCCCTGGCAGTGGCCATAAGTTTTATTTTATTTTACATTTTTTAAGATGAGATTTACACTAAATATGTTACTGACAAGTGCTGATGTTAAAAGTGTTTGAACAACAAATCTTTTGGCACTTTAGTTTATCTGGCAGCAGAACATTTAAATAAAAGTGCATTTTACACTACTTTTGAATTCATTATTTGATTTTTCGTAAACAATGCGATTAATCGTGATTAATCAGGGAAATAATGCGATTAATCGCGATTAAAAATTTTAATCGTTGCCCCGCCCTAGTTGTTATAATGTTATAGATCCGTTCACATGGACCGGTTTACTCTCAAGAAGTCCCATCATGGGTTTTATTTTTGCCTTCTGGTTGAGAGGAGGGAGCGGGGAGGACAAGGTAACGAGGGGAGAACTGGAAGTAAGAGGATCCAGATGAGGTTGTGGATGCGGACGTTTGCGATGCCAAAGCAGTTTATTTCATTCAGAGCAACTGCAGCGGATTCAACAAAGAGTTTCACACAGCTAAAGGGAGCTGTGGCCACTCACGCAGGGCCGAGCACTGAAATGCTGGTCAGAGCTGCATAACCCAGACTACTGCACAATCATTTTATGAAGTAATGAGTACAAATTTAACCTTAATCTTGCACTCAAAAGTCAGATATTAGCAGGTGCAGGTTGGATCTTTGACCAGTGTGGAAAGGGCTCATTTCTCACATATGCCTTCGTCATTTCACACCTTTTTAGCCGTCAATTTTCTGCTCTAAAACTTTAGAGCTGCATCGCAGCAGCACACAGATGCCCGATGTTTTTTGTTGCACAACCAGCAGCTGATCTAACGGGGCTAACAAGCTTCGCTCCGCAGGCCTTTAAGCACTCTTCCACCAGAACAGAAACCTATTTTTATGTCAGATGTTTTATTCCCCCCCTCTTTCCTTTCCAGTTCACCATCACTGGTCATGGTGGCTTTCTGAGTGGAAGCCTGCAGAGTTTGATGCCGGCCAGCCCTGAGCAGATGTCAGATGCCTCTCCGAGCTCAACCGCAGCGCTGCGCATTTCTCCGTCTCTCAGCCTTCCTCTTTATCTCTCGTTAAGATGCAGCAGGACTCATTGAAGAAACTGACTTCAGGAAAGCAAAAACTAACATCTGCTGCAATATTAAACTAGATATTTATATATAAGATAAAAACAATCAATGTTTTTTTAAATTAGGTCACTCACCATTAATATATACAGCGGTACCTCTACTCACGAAATTAATTGGTTCTGGAAGTAGTTTTGTAACCTGGAAATTTCTTAAGTAGAGACGTGTTTTCCATGTAAATGCCCTAATCTGTTCCAAGCCCCCCCAAAATTTGAACAGAATTTTTAAAATAAATTATAAATAATACATGAAACGACATAAAAACCTGTAAGAAATACATGTTAGAACTAGAAAAGCACTCAGAGAGTGCAGACCTCCAACAATTATCGAAAATTTGAACGTGATCCAGAATCCAGGATTTCTTCCGGATCACACCCGAAATGAAATCAGTTCTTCCTTTTCACATTTCCAACAACTCCTGAAAGTTTAATCAAAATCCATCCTTAACTTTTTGAGTTATCTTGAACACAGACAGACAGATAAACGCCGGCAAAAACATAACCTCCTTGGCGGAGGTAAAAATTGTTTGTTTACCTGGGTTGCTGGGTTACGCTCAAACAGACAAGGGGCCCTCCTAGCCAATGGGATGCCAGGAAGATGCTAAGCGATAGCCAATGGCAGAGCAGCTCGGACGCACCGCTTTCAAACCGAGATACAGAGCCGACAAGTATGTTTACGTTCGATAAACTCTGGGAGCTGCGAGTAGCAGCGCAACTGTATTTTTGTCTTTCATATCCTGACATTTCTTTCGTAACTATAGATATTTTCCTGTTGAGGCGTTTCGTAACCTGATAATTTCGTATGTAGAGACGTTCGTACGTAGAGATACCACTGTATGCAGAAAAAACAAAAGGAAACCAAAAATATACTTAAAACAGACAAGGATTTTTTTTTTTTTTTTTAGACTGGATCAGTAAAATCCGATGATGTCAGTGGATTGACTAGTTTGAACCACAGGAATTTCATCCATTCATCCATTAGCTCCCTCTTGGTCCGGAATCGGGTCGCGGGGGCAGCAGCTTCAGCAGAGAGGCCCAGACCCCCCCCCCCCCCGGCTGCTTCCACCAGACCAGCTGACAGATATAATCTCTCCAGCGGGTCCTGGGCCGGTCCTGTGGTCTTCTCCCAGTTGGACATGCCCGAAACACCTCTCCAGGGAGGTGTCCGCGGGGGTGGGCATCCTAACCAGATGCCCGGACCACCTCAACTGGCTCCTCTCAATCTGAAGGAGCAGCGGCTCTACTCTGAGCCACAGGAATTTTTTACAGATAAAGTACAGCAATTCACTTCATTATGAACAGTTGAGGGCAGCACGGTGGCTTAGTGGTCGGTACTGTTGCCACACAGCTAGAAGCTTCCTGGTTCGGACCGCGGCGGGGGTCTTTCTTTATGGAGTTTGCATGCAAGCCGGAGTACCCGGTTTCCTCCGGGTACTCCGGCTTCCTCCCACAGTCCAAAGAAATGCATGTCAGGTTAATTGATGGTTCTGAATTGTGAGTGTGAATGGTTGTTTGTCTATATGTGGTCCTGCGATGGACTGGCGACCTGTCCAGGGTGGACCCCTGCCTTTCGATAGACTCCAGAAGATCCCCGTGACCCTACGTAGGATTAACCGGGATAGATGATGGATGGGTGGATAAACAGTTGAGGTGGTTAGATCCTATAGTAACATCATCAGGGAGGAGAAAAGATGAACCACCGTTCGTTTTGCGACATAAGATGACCAGCAGCCGATAAACATGAACCTGAAACCACCGCGGACCACAAAGAGGATGACAAAGAGCGCACGCGGAAAGCAACTGCTTTATCTCCACAACGTTTTCCATCCCAACAGTTGCCAATGCTTGGAGTATTTCAAAAATGTCAAAATAAACCGAAATTCCACCTTGTGTCACCACTGAACAAACACCTCTTCACAGGCAGCAGAGCAGTTATGTCAAAAAACGTATGATCTCCAGATTAACCCACCTTTAAACCGTCCATTTCTTTATTTTTATTTTCTTTAAATTCATGAGGAAATTACACCCCCAGCCAGCCGCGCAGAGACTCTAAATTAGCTGCGACTGATCATCTCCCTCCACAGCTGCTGTCGGGATCTCGCTGTTGACTCAGTTTCTCTGTGGAAATTTGCCAGATGCTCCGGAGCATCTTGTGAACTACAGTAAATGTCAAGAGTCACCAGCCTTTGTGCATGCTAATGTGTCGTTCCTGAGGGCTGAGTCAGCGCTGGCGTTGAGGATCGCAGCGTTCTCGGGAAAGGTGCGCGGCGCCTTCAGGGTTACTCAGAAACAGACTCCAAACGGAGCCTTATTATTAATTTTAGACGATCAGTTTAGGCTAAGGGAGAACATGTAGATATCAGAGTGGGGAAGAAACCCATCTACAACAAACAAGACGGCCTTTCATGTGCGACTCTGCTCATCCCAACATAGAACTTTAATTGCAGGGGCAGAGCTCGACGCGCCATGAGACGAGATAGCTTGACAAATAATTGCAGGTTTGGCTGAGAGCCGTCTAGCGAGTGACAGCGTGAGCGCGTCCGCTGCTCTGAGGAGAACTCTGTCGCAGCATCTTTAGGTAATCAGCCACAGCAGCATACCAACGTACACCCGGGAGGCTGCAGGGAGCAGAGAGAATTAAAAAAGAAAAAACAGAGAGATTATCTGGTTATTTCCGAAACATTTTGAAAACATGACTGTAGTGAAAAAATGCCCACAGTGCCACCGGTGACCGCGTCTCTCCAGTTGAGGCAAGTGGAAAATGTGACCATGAAGACGCCTCATGCTTTCACAACCGCGTCCCTATCAGCGAGGACGTGATGTATGAATATTGTTTCCTTCGGTCATCTGATCTTTCCGCACCGCTTTGTTTCTTCAACATTTTCCACTGGCTCAGCACATTAGTAAAAGGGCTTGATAAGGGGGCGGGGCTTAGGGGCTTCCTCCTTTTGAAGAGGAAAAGGAGAAAAAAAAAGCTGAATTTTTTTTTTCAAGAAAGACTGCACCGATGTGAGAATTTTCCAATTCCAAGAAAGCAGTTTTAGCAGCGCTTGCTTTGCGTCTCTCAGTTTGCATGTGATAATATGTCATTTTGTTAGTTAGTGTTAGAGGGCTGCATGACGGAAGACCTTTCAGACCCACTCTTCAAAGAAGCCAGTAACTATATTAGTCAAAGTTGATATTAAGGATGGGTACCAGACATTATAATAAAGCCTTCTTCATCCAACACGTCATTAGTCTGCCACGATTACTGTAATCACATTTTTCCTTCAGCCCAAACATTGGTGGTTCACGTCTGCTGAAGGAGACCCCAATTATGTGATCAGCAATCCCACCGTGATGACGGGCAAAAACAACCAGAGACAGACGTGGATTACAGCAAGCAGGAGAAGATCTGGGAGAGGTGGAGGTAAGGGTTAGAGGTTAGGGGTTAGGGTTAGGGGTTAGCGCTTGCTTTGCGTCTCTCGTTTTGCATGTGATGTCATTTTGCCGGACCCACTCTTCAAAGAAGCTAGCAACTACATCAGTGAGACAAAGTTGATATTAAGGATGGGTACCGGACATTATGATAAAGCCTTCTTCCTCCAACACGTCATTAGTCTGCCACGATTACTGTAATCACATTTTTCCTTCAGCCCAAACAGTGGTGGTTCATGTCTGCTGAAGGAGACCCCAATTATGCGATTAGCGATCCCACCGTGATGACTGGCAAAAACAACCAGAGACAGACGTGGATTACAGCAAGCAGGAGAAGATCTGGGAGAGGTGGAGGTAAGGAGGGGTTTATCCCCCCCCACCTCCTCGGTTTGGTGCGTGTTTGTGTTTCCTACCACCCCTGGAATTTACTGCACGGGCACTGGCGAGGATGGCGGCGGAGAGGTGAGCGGCCCGCAGGACAAAGGCCGGAGTTGTTGGGAAAAGGGAGCCGGGTGGGGAGAGAGAGAGAAACGGAGAGACAGAGAGGGAGAAGCAGGAAGTGAAAGATGGAGCGCACGGACAAGGAGTTATTGTAAAAGGCAAAGAGTCAGCAAATAAGCGTGAACTGGAAATAGAGATGGTTAAAAACAAAAGCACACACACATACACACACATACATGCACACAGTGTGTGCAGGCAAAGAGACAGTGGTCTTACTCAGCCCTGAGCCGGCGGCAGCGAGATTATCTGGCCAAGTTTCCACTCGCAAACAATAATTCACCTCAAGTACCCAGTGAGACCAGACTGTGCAGGGACGGTGACCCCCCCCAGAGCAAAAACGAGTCTGTACAGTTCTGGTGTGTTATCACTAGGGTTGGGCACCAAAAAACTATTCCAAGTAGGAATCGGTTCCTAACATCCGGTTCTGGAATCGTTTAGAAGATTTTTGAATTTCGATTCCTTTTTTCGGTTCCTAAATGTCCGCGCTATTTACTACGCTAGTTTGTTGATGTTACTCCGCCCGGCGTACTCAACTCCGCGCTAGTGGCGACGTCACGTCCGTCGCCGACGGGACTTCACTCGCCACAACATGGATCCCAAGAGACGCCGCTCTCGAGCTTGGCTGCATTTCAGTCCGGGAAATGACGGCTACCTGGCGCAGTGCAACACCTGCGGGAAGCGTGTTACTGCCAAAGGAGGGAGCATGACTAATATGGCAAAACACCTCCGCCTGCATGGCATCAGAAAAATAAACGAGTGTAGCGTATTTAATTCACTGCGTTGCTCCCGTCACTTCTTCGACTGCAACAGAGTCCGTCTTCATCCAGAAACTCTTGCCTTCTCATATACAGTGGTACCTCTACTTACGAACATTTATACATACGAAGTTTTCAGGTTACGAAACATTTCAACGGGAAAATATTGCCTCTAGTTACGAAAGAAATTTCAGGATACGAAAGGCAAAAAAGTTTACCCAGAGTTACCGAACGTAAACATACTTGTTGCTGCTCTGCCATTGGCTATCGGCTAGCATCTTTCTGGCATCCCATTGGCTAGGAGGGCCCCTTGTCTGTATGAGCGTAACCCAGCAACCCAGGTAAACAAACAATTTTTACCTCCGCCAAGGAGGTTATGTTTTTGTCGGCATTTATCCGTCTGTTTCTGAAAGAGCATATGTGGTCATCTTCCTAAACAAAAAGGAGGCCAACCGCTAACTGTAAGTTGTTTAACATTTATGCATATGTGCATGCAAGCATGTGTAAGAATAAAAATGGTCTGTCGCCTGTGTAAATGTGTCTCAGTTTTTTTTAATGAAAAAATTCTACTGTTAGATAAGTCGCGATCTGTTGACCTACACATCAAAGAATCGAAATCGAGAATCGTTTTGAACAGGAATCGAAACAGAGAAGCGGGATCAGAATCGTTAAAATCCAAACGATGCCCAACCCTAGTTATCACTGCATAAACGCGTGTGTGAAGACGATGAGGCTGCCGGTGTGTGTGTGTGTGTGTGTGTGTTTTTCCATCAATATCCTCTGTATTTACATCCAGCTCGGCCAGCGGTGAAACTGGAGAGTGTATTTCTGGCCAGCGGAGCGTTTTACATGTCATAAAACGTAGAGCGTATAAATAGTGTTGATTCAATTACCGCCGAGGCAGCTGGGAAGGTGGGGAGGGGGGGCTGCCATCAGAGTCCAGAGGGATTTAAAAGTGGAAAACACAGCAAACAAGACAAAAAATATTGCAGCGACTGTTATGAAAGTGAAAGATGATCCGAGTGTAGTCGGACGCTGCGAGTTCGTTGACGCTTCTGCAGAGGTGACTTTAGGTGATGTGGCGGGAACGGGCGGCAATTAAGAACCACTTTCACTGTGTTTTTTCGTGCAGTTAGGCGTGGAGCCCATCAGCCCAATAAACGTGCCCTTTCCTTCCCCCCGTAGTCTGAGCAGCGCCACCAGGGACCAGGCAAAACAATTAACGGCAGCTTAATTACACAGCCTCGTCAGATTTTTTTTACTTAACCCACAGAATATGCAGAGTGCAAGCGATGGGGGACATTAAAGGTTTTTATATCCTTTAGATGACGCAGCGCCTGAAGCGGAGCGGCACGGACCGGGGCACAGACGGGGCACCGAGGAGGAGATCCAATGGGAACTCGGTGCCCTTTACGACCCATTTCTTCTTTCGCATGGGGGCTTTTCCCCTGGGAAAGGGGGAGAGCAACAGGGAGAAGGAGGGGTGGGGTTACGGAGTAGGACCTGAGCCTCTCGGTGCAACAGGAGCCACGGACCTGTTTAAAAAAAAAAAAAAAAAAAAATGCAAACCCAGACCTTCATGCAAAAAGGAAACAAGTGACATGTGTCAGACAGAGGAAGGTTCTGGAAGCGTCAGTCCGAAATAAATCAGCCTCATCTTTAATTTAACAGGCCACATCTGCTCAATAGACAAACGGTCATCAGCTGGGAATTAAATACACTCGTTCACGACATACGCAGCTACAATTTCAAAGCAAAAAGTCAGAGATATTCACAGCTATGGATGTTCTATTTCTTTCTATCAGATGGTACGTACAGTGGTCCCTCGCCAATTCGCCCTTTAAGTTCCGTAATGCGTAATATAAAAAAAAAAAAAATTTTAATGGCGGAAACATGACAGGAGGTTGTTCTCTCACAGCGAAGAAATGTTGTGAGCCAGCCTGGCCCCTTTAAGAAGGTAGCCTTATGGGTAATGGTGTGGCCTTATGGGTAATGGAGTGTGTGTGTCGTGGGACGGCAGAATGAAAACGGGGTTAGATGTAAAGTGTAGTGAGCATCAACAGCAGCCCAGCGTGTATAGATTTACATTCTCTGTTAACCGACAGGAGCCCAACAATACAACCTGTGTGATGTTACAAGTTCCTGCCGGTAATGGCAGAATAAAGTGCTCGTTCCATGCAGAGAAAACTGGACTTTTTCTTTTGTTGTTGTTAGCGTGTTAGCTGCTAATTACGAGCCAAAAATAACACAATATTAGCGGTTTCTTTACTATGGTTCAGAGACCAGAGGCTGTGAAGGTAACAGAAAGACCACAGTTGAGCCTTTGTCTTGTTTCGCTGCAGTGACTCGCTACTTTTTTGTGGTTTTTAAACATATTTTAAACACATTATTTAAGCTCGGGGGGCTCCGGCTCCAGTTCGCGGATTTTGACTTTCACGTGGGTGCGCCGGTCCCGATTAACCACGAAAAATAAGAGATCGCTAGTCATTTTCTGACCCAGCAGTTCGAGGAGGGTAACTGGGACGGAGACGTCAGCCACGGGCCCTTTCTGCGACAACCTTCACGCTGCAAGAAGAGCGCCGACCACCGCTCCCGAACTGGTTTAAGTCAACCACAGAGACGTTCCTGGACCTGATAACAAAGCAGACTGTGAGCCTAACCCAGCCTCTATCACACGTCTTCTTTCTGCTCGGCATCTTCTCCAGCCCTCTGTGAGACTGTCAAACGTGAGTAAAAAGGACGTGTTTATACGTGGAAAGGCCTCATGAAAAGAAAGTACGGCGCCCTATTTTCACAGACTCGTATCTGACCGAGCTTTGACCCACTTTCTCACTCGCAAACTTGTCTTCAGCGAAGCCCCGAGCCACTGGCCTGCACGCATTCATGGTTTATGGGAAATTTCTTTATGCAGATGCCTCCAAAACCGTAAAAGTTCTCGTTTATCTCTGGAGCCGCATGTTTTCTGATTTTCAGGGATGGAAGCGTAATTTGTTCCAAGCTGCTGTTAACAGAAATTTCCTTCCAGCTCCGGCTTTTTGAATCCGTCTGTAGCACCAGCTAAGGGTGAGTATTTGCAAGGACCTCACAATACGATATGTATCATAATACTTGGGTCATGATACGATATTATTACAATATTAAGATATATTGCGATATTCTACCCAGTTAATATCAAAATTAAAAGTAGAGATGAAAAGCATTGTAAAAAAAAATCGATATTAGGAGCTGAAAAATTGATATTATATTGGCCGGCTGAAAATCGCGATATATTGCCAAATTAATTTTTTTTCACACCCCTAGCACCAACTATCAGCTGAAGGACTGTAATTTATTATTCAGAGATCCTGAGCTAAACCAAAAAAAATATGTCCATGAGATCCTCCACAGATAGAAGTTTGTTTGGATCCTGTGCTTTTCTTTAGTTCAAGCAGGATGGATGTCGTCAGTGGCTCAGTGCTCGTTTATTTCGTCATTTAGGACTCTTGACGTTGCATCTCCTCGACAGTTTAAATGGTGTTATTCAAAGCCATAATGTCTTGAGACTGCTGGAATAAAAAAAAACCCTCCTCATCTTTGCCCTGCCTCCTCGGCTCTGCAGAGTTTTTTTAGGAGATCTTTAACTTCGGGCATGTCATTCCCGGTCTTCTCCGGCCACTCTTTACTAAGGGTGTGAAAAAAAAATCGATTTGGCAATATATCGCGATTTTCGGCCGCCCAATATAATATCGATTTTTCAGCTCCTAATATCGATTTTTTTTTACAATGCTGTCAGTATGTTGTAATGGTTACTTAAATGTGCAAAAACACTAATAATAAACAATAAATAGGAGCAAATAGTTTTGACTCAATTTGTCCTCTGAATGATCAATATCATCTGATGAACATATACAGCAACTTGATTTTTCATCTCTACTTTTGATTTTGATATTAAGTGGGTAGAATATCGCAATATATTCAGTATCATGATACATATCGTATTGCGAGGTCCTTACCAATACTCATCCCTACTCTTCACATGTGCTTTGTTCACGTCTGGTGGCATTTTGTTGGAATAACAGGTAAATTATAACGAGCCAACAGGCCTTAATTCGTTCTTTTACGGCAGGACTGCCAGGCTCAGTTTGGTTTGGTGATGTAAATTCATGCATGGACTGGTCCTCAAAGAAAAAAAAGAAGCAAATATGAAGCTATTTTAAGTCGTGCCGAACTCACACACATGAAAGCAGAAAGTCATAAAAACAGGAGCACTTGGAAATGCATTCAACAAGAACACGGAGCATTAAAAGGAAGAACAGAAGCTGATATTTTGCTCCCACAGGTCGCTGAGAGAGAGATGTAAATGTGTGTAAAAATCACAGCCTTGCTTGGTCGCCGCAGCCATCAACCCTGTGATTATCATGTCACGGTCCATCATCATTAGCGCCGGCAGGTCCCTCATCCCGATTCAGAGGGACCGACAGAGGCAGATCCACCGTAGCAGATGGATATGTCAGATACGACCGCTCGGGCTTGTGGAGATGCTTGACAGTAAATGTAATGACCTGCGTGGGTTTCTCTCGTGCGCGTTTGCCCACCGCTCAGTCCAGTATTCCAATTATACCGGATCTGTCTGGGGGGAAACTGCAGCAGAGAGCCAGAGCCAGTTATAACTTAAATTCTTCATTCCTGATTTAGAGATCAGAGACGGGGAACGCTGGGACGACTGGGACAGAAATGGATAAATATAACCTTGTATTTGGTCCTTAAAATGGAAAATCTCTAACCGCTGAGGCCAATAAGATGGAGAAACGGTTTTAAATTGTCCTTTAAAAAAAAAAAATGTTGAAGAGCACAAACTCTGGCTCTCTCTGGGAGTGTTATCGGCTACGTGTTAAACTTGAAGGCTTCAGCGTTGTGGTTTAAGCAAGAGTTACTCCTTTTTAAAAATGCCCCAGAGAGAGAGAGAGTAAAAAAACTCAGCCTGTGATGGTGGTGACCTGGTTCGCTGCAACTCAGGAAGTCAGTCTGGTCCAGTCTAGTTTAATAAGAACACGATGTGCGATGGAATTAAATTACTGAACTCACTGACAGGTTTCGACAAGGCGTCTGAGCCGCAGCACGTGTTAAAGTCGACCGCCTTTTCATTCCCGCCGCTTTCGGATTTATCGAGACTCAGATGTCTGTGACCTTTTCGATCATATACCTGAATTGGAAAGAGTTTCAGAGGTATCGCTGCCTCCAGTCTCCTTTCCGCCAGAGTCTGTTAGGATCTTTTCCTGAAAAGATTCTAACTGCGTATTCTTTGCTTGGTCGGTAGTACAAGTACAACGCAGATGTTTAATTGCGATAACGTGATCACGGCTCCTTTGCAGAGGCAGTCTCTAGCAGAAGAAACCCGAGTAAAACAATACAATAACAATTTATACAAAAATGTGCATCACTAGATGGGGAGGAACCACAGTTTAGACTTGGCTCTCCTATTGGCTGGTGGGGTCCTCCGTTTGTTTGTCCAATCCGTTGTCTTCAGGTGGTCCTCTTCTGGTCCAATCCACTGCCGGCGTTTTCTTAAAAAGAAGAATGGTTACCTATCCCACAATGCTATTCTATCTACCTGGCCAGGTCTTTGTTTCCAATCACGTGTTTCTAACTGGCTACAACTGAGCTAGTTTGCTACATTTTTGATATAAAGAAAAGACAAAACATACACTAAGAATGATCTAAGACAGCCTTTCTCAACTTTTTTTCAGTCACGACACCTTTCAAAAGTGAATAAACTCTCACGACACCCCAGAGTAAAATATAATCCAAAGCCACACTACATCACTCCGACTGTAAATGCATACGTCCTGTTTTATTTAGTTTAAATAACCTGAACAGGATAACTGCACCAGAGTAGGCCTCAGCAGGAAAGCTTCTTTTCATCTGTGATGTGCTTGCTTCCATCCATCATCCTTGTATTGCCTCTTTTTAGCCTTATCGCTAGCAGCTAGCTTTGCTACCTATGGAGCAGATTCAGAGCTGGTGGATGAAGGCTTGATGAAGAAGTCGGCTCATCTGTGATGTTCCGTTCCTGTGGGGCTTTTCTTTTTAGAAAACCATCCATGATGCTGCTAAAAAGTTCTCTTTGCTATCTGTGAAATAAAATTCCAGCGGTTAAAAGATATTACGACGTAAGCTAACTGGGCAGTCACGTTGACCTTACGCTGACCCCGTACTGACGTTGTTAACATTGGGAAATGGGCATGTGAGACATATTTTATTATTCATTTCATGTCCAGTTATGTATCTTATTTATTATTTATTTATTCATTTATTCATTCATAGGCAAAAAGTATGTATTTATGTATGCATTCATATATTTATACAGTGGTACCTCTACTTACAAAATTAATTGGTTCTGGAAGTAGTTTCGTAACCTAAACATTTCTTAAGTAGAGACGTGTTTTCCATGTAAATGCTCTAATCCGTTCCAAGCCCCCCAAAATTCAAACATTTTTTTTTTTTTAATGAATTATAAATAATACATTAAATGACATAAAAACCTGTCAGAAATACATGTTAGAACTAGAAAAGCACTCGGAGAGCGCAGACCTCCACTAAACGCAACAATTATCGAAAATTTGAAAGTGATCCAGAATCCAGGATTTCTTCCGGATCACACCCAAAATAAAATCAGTTTTTCCTTTTCACATTTCTGACAACTCCTGAAAATTTCATCAAAACGTTACGTTCGGTAAACTCTGGGAGCTGCGAGTAGCAGCGCTACTGTATTTTTGCCTTTTGTATCCTGAAATTTCTTTCGTAACAAGAGGCAATATTTTCCCTTTGAGGCGTTTCGTAACCTGAAAATTTCTTATGTAGAAACATTCGTAAGTAGAGGTACCACTGTATATGAAATATCAGAATAGGTCATTTTTTTGACAACACCCCTGAAGCAGTCAGACGACACCCCAGTGTGCCGCGACACCCTGGTTGAGAAAGGCTGATCTAAGACACTGTGATGTGGACATATGGTTTATTAAACAAAACTGTGTGATAAAAACAATGAGCAACAATAAATCAGTGTGATATAAACCAAGGGGTAATGTCATTTATGTTTCCAATACTAGAATATTAATAATGCTATTGATAACAATACTATTACCAATATGTAACTAATGTGTAACCTGTACAAAAATGAGAACCACTAGCTGCACTAATTCTGGACCTGAAAAGTTAAGAAAATTCTGACCTAACAAGTCACAACCTTTAATGGAAACTTTGCTCTGTCATGTGAAGGGCACGGCAGGAGTTTTCCAGAGCTCTGTCTGTTTTAAAAGAAATTAAAAAATAACATCCACCCGTCCCTGAAGTGATGCTTCAGTGGGCTGGAGGAGAGAGAGCACGTCAGTCAAAGCTTTCTGCTGAACGGGGAGGCGTCTGCATGTGCAGATTCAGGTGACGTTTCTGCATCAGAGCCCGTTCATTAACCACGACTGCACCTCATTTCACCGATGAGTGACACGGTGACACGAATGTTATCCGCGGAACGGTTCGCAAAGCATTCACGGCTGAACCCCCCCCCCCCGTCGCCGTACCCCTCCTTGGTATTTGTTAAATGTCGGCGGGTGAAGTCTATCCATTAGCCTTGCCTATGTAAAATTCCACTCCGATCTCCAGTATGTGAGAAACCATAGAAACAGACTGGCCTTTGTTTCTTGCAGTCGGAAAAGTGTCCTGTGAGCTGCACTGAGTAATGCTGCTGTGGCAGATGACTGGCCCACTCACACACACTCAGAGCTGCAGAAAAAAACCAGCGGTGAAGAATAACATTCATAAAAGGTGTGACATTTTGAAGGGCTGAAGATGACTTTTCCATCAACTGTTCATTTATATAAACTGCCTTCTCAGACGCACTCTTTGTGCCAGTGAGGATCACTAAACTGTGCAGGAATGCAAGGCTGACGCTATCTCTGTTTGGTACTCTGCTGTAATTCATCACCAAAATGTGATTCCAGTTCTCACAGGTAACATCATCACCTTTCACAAGTTGACAGTATTTTCTGTATTTCTTGGACTCCGTTCCATCAAAGATGCGCCTGTTTAGGGATTCATCGCACAGCTTTGTGCAGCTCACAGCACCAGAAACAACGACACTGAACGTAACACAGCGCCGTGAAGACGCATTCGCCTCCTTATGGATGATCTCAGATCATCGAACAAATTTTAACATCAGATGAAGACGACCGGAGTAAAAAATAATTTCAAGGGGAAAGAAAAACAGCTGTCCAATTGAACCCGGCCAGATGCAAAAAAGTACCTGAGAAACAAAGTACAGTGGTACCTCTACTTACGAAATTAATTGCTTCTGGAAGTAGTTTCGTAACCTGAAACTTTCGTAAGTAGAGATGTGTTTTCCATGTAAATGCCCTAATCTGTTCCAAGCCCCCCAAAATTCGAACATAAATTTTTTATAAATTATAAATAATACATAAAATGACGTAAAAACCTGTAAGAAATACAAGGGGTCCTCCTAGCCAATGGGATGCCAGGAAGATGCTAAGCGATAGCCAATGGCAGAGCAGCTCGGACGCACCGCTTTCAAACCGAGATACAGAGCCGACAGCTATGTTTTCGTTCAGTAAACTCTGGGAGCTGTGAGTAGCAGTGCTACTGTATTTTTGCCTTTCGTATCCTGAAATTTCTTTCGTAACTAGAGGCAATATTTTCCCGTTGATGCGTTTCATAACCTGAAAACTTCGTACGTTCGTAAGTAGAGGTACCACTGTAATTGACATCCATCAGTCTGGAAAAGGTTACAAAGCCATTTCTAAATGGATGGAACAGTGGCGAACCTTCCCAACCCTACCAACGTTACTCATCACTTACCAACGAGACAGCACCGGCGACTCATCCAGGAAGTCTCAAAAAAACCCAGAACAACATCTGGAGGCCTCACCGGCCTCAGTTAAGGTCAGTGTTCATGGTTCACAAAGGCCCGTCTCACCAAAAAGACATCTCGATGATCCCCAAGACTTTTGGGAAAATATTCTGTGGACACCACATTAACAGGACAACATGGTGGTGGTAGTGTGATGGTCTGGGGATGCTTTGCTGCTTCAGGACCCGGACGACTTGCTGCGATTGATGGAACGGTGACTTCTGCTCATCACCAGAAAAACCCTGAAGCAGAACGTCCGGTCGTCAGTATTGTGACCTGAAGCTTGGGTTCTGCACCAGGGTCTGGACTTGAATCCAACCGAGATTCTGTGGCGAGACTTTAACCAGGCCTGGAAACCCTCCCTCCACTGTGGACGAATCAAAACAGTTCTTTGGAGGAGAGTGGGCCAATATTCCCCCCACGGTAATGAGAAAGACTCACTGCCAGTTGTCACGAGTCCTTGATTGCAGTTGTTGCTGCCAACGATGCAACAACCAGTTCTTTGGTTTAAGGGGGGATTAGTTTTTCACATGGGGCCACTTTGGATTATTATTTTTCCCCTCCTTTAATAAAGAAAATCAACTACTTCTTGCATTTCGTCTGGTTACCTTTGTCTGACTGACATTTGTTTGACAATCTGAAACATTTAAGTGTGACAAAAACAACCAACCAAACAAACAAAGAAGAAAATGAATCTGTAATGGGGAAGATAGCATCCAAGCTTCCCAAAACATTAACATCATTGTTTTCTATTTGAGCCAAAGGCTCATAAATCACCCGGTCGTGAGCACCTATTTTTCACTTTTGCACCAAGCAGACGTCAGTACAATATGGATTTCTTTATGTGATCATCTGCTCCGAGTGCAGCACACCCACACAGTCAAACTGTGGTCCTCTCTGTAAAACTGAGAGCACTTCTCATAAAAAGAAAAAAAAAAAACACAGTCTCGAGCAGCATTACAGGCATTTAGTGTCCTCCAGCCTGCTAATAACTGACAGTGCAGGAAGCAGCCTGTTTTCACTCCTAATTTATTAGTCAGGGCTCCTTAGCATCAGTTTTAAGCTCATATGAAAAGTGTTCTTTTTGTTTGTTTGAAAGGGGAACAGCTTCTGCAGGGAGCATCACCCTGACACGAGTGTAAACCCGACTAAGTTCAATTCAATTTTATTACTTCCAACAAGGAGGTCATGTTTTCGCCGGCGTTTATCTGTCTGTCTGTGTTCAAGATAACTCAAAAGGTTATGAATGGATTTTGATGAAATTTTCAGGAGTTGTCAGAAATGTGAAAAGGAAGAACTGATTTCATTTTGGGTGTGACCCGGAAGAAATCCTGGATTCTGGATCACTTTCAAATTTTCGGTAACATTGCGGCCAATGGGGCCGAAATTTTTTTTTCTCAATATCTTCGTTAATTATTGCCCAAAACTCATGAAATTTGACTCAGGGATTGACAATGGGAACCAAATTTCAAAGGCTGATCCGGATCTGATCCAGAAGGCGGATTTTATAGTAATCTGTAAATCGCTATACGGGAGAACTGTTGTGCTTGGTGGAGGTCTGCTTTTCTAGTTTATATAGCGTCTGTTACAATGTCAGTTGTCTCTAAGCGCCTTACAGAGAGCATGACCCCCCGAGCAAATATCATTAACTAAAATTATCATATGAAATCCAAATCAAGGATAATGGCAAGTAAAAAACTCCCACAGCGGGAGAAAAAACCCTTTAAGCCAAAGAGTGGCAAGAAAAAACTCCACTTTAAACATACAGAAAGAGAAGAGAAAAGAGGGGACAAAACAGCACAACAAAACAACAGGAAAGAAAATGGAGCACAGTTACAGTAACAAGGTGCTCCTAAGTGGGACCCGAAAGCAACAACAGTGCAGCATCTCCAGTTTTAAGACAAACTGAAACCGACAGTTATCCCTTCAAGGACCAAATAAAGACTTTACTTAGTCCTTGGAAGTTCTCATCCTGCCAGTAATAGGTGTAGATCATGAGGCTGTACGTCAAAAAGAAAAAAGTACCCGATTGACGCTGTACGTCACCAGCTGGAGGTAAGATTGTCCAGGAAAATACCACCTTTGATGACCAAACAACAGCCATCTTCAACGATCTTGAACATACTTATGCAAATAAGTTTTCCGATTCACTTCGAGGGAAACAGAGTTTAGCCTCATTAGACTGACCAGACAACATGGAGCTTTTTTTGAAGTAATCCACAACGCTAACCCAGTTCAGATGCTAGCCTACTTTCAGCTCCAGTAGCCCAGTTAGAAAAAGCACCCAGAAGAGTCACACTCTCCACGAGAACAGGGACTAAATAAGTAATGGCAGCTCTGAGCTGATGTTGGAGCCACCCTTGCCCTGAAATAAAGAGGGAGGACCGGGCTGAGTTCGTCAGCGGGAGCCAGAGCCGGGATGGGAAATATTGCATTAATATTTCAGGCTCCTATCTGACAGGCTCGTCCTCGGTGACTTACGGGATCCTCATCAAGGACACCTTGGCAGGACGTGCGCTAATGAGCGCAGACGGCCCTCCAAGAAGTGAAACCTGTGACTGAAACATTATGGGATGTCGCTGCATAAAAAGATCTGGTGTCAGGCTGGCCTCACGTTCCTCCGTGAGCTTCAAAAAAAGGAAAAAAAAGTTAAAATACCGTCAAAGCAGTTTTTAAACAAAGGCAGAGTGTAGCTGACACAGTAAATGTATCACAGGACTGAGCCGTCCCCTTCAGTAACAGCACGTCCTGCTCCTATCAGGGTTAAATCTGCAAACATCGACCGGCTGTGTGGTCCGGGCCGGAACGAAACACAGGTTCCCTTCGGTTTACTTCCCAGTGTCAAACAAGTGCCTCTCGACTGTCAAATGCAGGTCAGCGGCGACCGAAAACACTCCCCAGAGCAGTGGCGTCGAGGAGCTTCTGGCTATAAAAGGCCAGAAAGAGGACAGAGGGGGAGCTGAGGTGGAGTTTCTGGCGAGAGGCTGCAAGTCATCACTGTAGTTATTATCTGGAGGTCAGTGATGGGAGCGCCGCAAACGGGCGCCGTGCCGGTTTTAGCGGACGCTAATGCTGCTCCGTCTACGGACGGACTGTTTGCTTACGTTGCAGAAATGCTGCGGTGACGCTAACTGGGGAAAGACCCGGAAATAAATGTCGGGGTCAAAACAAGATCTTGTCCAACTCCCTTTGAATCACCACTCTGCATAATTTCAGCCCTCCTTGTTGCTCCTGTTGTTTTCTGCCCCCCCCCCCCCCCCCCCTCTCCAAGATGCTGTGTCTATGTAGGTCACAGCTCAAACATGTCAGAAAAGCTCCAGCCTGGTGGAGGATCCTGGCAGGATGGCAGGAGCACTGGGAGTGGTGTTGGCTGTGGAGGTGGGGGAGGGGTGGGGGGGGTGGGGGTGCATCGGGAGCATCGGTTCCAAAGCCCTGTAGCATTGTACCTGCTAATTCATTATGGATGAGTGCCAGCAATAATGGATGAGGCCGGTGAGTAACCTGAGGATGCCGTGAGACATGGAGACTTGCTATGGGTTTAGCCTCCTCTTCCTCCTCCTCCTCTTCTTCCTCCTCCTCCTGTCGTCAGCCAATGAGCCTTTCTCAGAAACGTGGAGCACAATGCTCGTCCAAACACAGCCGCACCAAAAACAAACAGCGCACTCGCATAAAAACCCTACAAGAGATACACCTGAGAGAGGTAACAGCGAGTGGTAAATAGGTGTGCGTGTGTGCATATATATATATAGAAATATACATATATTAAATAAAAACTTAAGTAAAATTAAGGCCACATTTATTTAAAGTCAAATACTGTTGCAAGGGAGCACTTTAATTTTACAGTTCACCCTTAACAGATAACTATCGGCTTCATTAAACACCAAAGTTTAGTGAACGGAAAGCCGATTTATTATTCATCAGCTCATCACAGATTGTATTTGTGACATTTTACATGCTTTAATGACGACTACTCCTCAGTATAATGTTCACGTATTGTTTTCTGCCGCCCGCTTTGAAAATTAATTGTTCATACTTCAGTGCTGTGATCATTTTTCCACCTTTAAAGGTGCTCAAAGTTGCTATTCTGGGATGTAACAAAGTGACCTTACATTTTATAATAGTGGAACTTTGTTCGGCTTAGAGTTTGAAACACTGTGCGACAGCCAGAGGAAACAAAATGGTTTTATTTTCTCTTTTCACCATGGAAAGCTGGCTAGTCTTTGAATCAAATGTTGACTTACAGGTAAAAGTAGGCGTCAAGAAACCCGTTAAAATGCACCAGAGTGCAGGAAATGGCATCAGCTTCATTAAAAAGTTTGCACCAGTGTGACAACAAAAGACTGCAACAACGACAAAGGGCTGCCGGTACTCATGGAAGACGTTTGCAGGAAAGTTACCTTTACAAAGGAGCTTGAATCAGCAACAGACCCTCTGCCCTGGAAAAAGCCTTGACCGCGATTGTCAAGGTCGCACTGTAGGTCAAGTGATGCTGTAACATGTAAAAGTTGTCCCCATCTGAGGATGGTCTTTAAAGGATCTTTAAAGGATGGTTTTTAAAGACCTCTGAGCTGTGGATGAGGTCTTTAAAGACTTCGTCCACAGCTCAGAGGTCTTTGAAGACCATCTAAGTATGGCTGAGTCATGGTTCAGCTGGATGTCTTTAGACCATATTTCCGAGAAACATTTAAAAAACCAAAAGTGATCACAAACTATTAAAGATTGTCTAACTTTATCTTTGTTAAAGAGGACTTTGTAGCGAATTAGCCTGAGGCGGGAGCTGACAGAGCAGTGGCGAGAGCTTCTCGGGGATTTCAGCATTCAAATCTCTGGACCGAGCTTCCCCGAGAGCATCAGAGGAGGTCGCAACCGTAAAACACTTTACTCATTTTGACACGACCCGTCTGAATCTGAAGGGGTCGAAAGATTCACGAAAAAAGGTGGACAGTTGGAGCTGGGGTCAAAATCAGGGTGCCACTCCTTAACACAGAGTCGGTTTGGAGATGGCGACAGAAACGTGAGTTTGGCAGGTTGTTCCTGGTGCTTAGCTGGAGAAATGAGGCAAAATGACCACCAGTGACAAGATTGGAGAAAGATCTGGTGCCCCTCTCCCTCTGAATCCTGCTGACCAGGTAAAAACGTGGTTTTGGGGAACAGAAGCCCACAAGGGGCTGTGATGATTCGATTTAGCTATTTGGACCGTACTTTCAAATAGGGGTGAGTATTGGCAAGGACCTCGCAATACGATATGTATAAAGATACTTGGGTCATGATGCAATATTATCACGATATCGCGATATCACAATATATTGCGATATTCTACCCAGTTAATATCAAAATTAAAAGTAGAGATGAAAAAATCAAGTTGCTGTATATGTTCATCAGATGATATTGATCATTAAGAGGAGAAATTGAGTCAAAACTATTTGCTTCAAAACAACCTATTTATTGTTTATTATTAGTGTTTTTGCACATTTAAGTATTTTCCTAAAAAAATCGAGATTAGGAGCTGAAAAATCGATATTATATTGGGTGGCCGAAAATTGCGATATATTGCCAAATCGATTTTTTTTCACACCCCTACTTTCAAACAAGAGGCCAGTAATTGCAATGTTTCCTACAGCAGCAGCTTCCAGTCATGACCGCGAGACAACGTACGCACGAACGTGCATCCGCTCTGTCCACACCTCCACGGATGTCCATTCTTAAAAGAAGAACACCCCAACTTCTGCTGTCGTTTCGCATCTCTCTCTCTGGACGAACCGGCCCGCGGTCCTGCAGCGACTGCTCGTGATGAGACCTTTCAGGCGGGAGCTCGCCCCCCGCACAAAAGGAGCACTGTACCCAAACAGCTGCCGCTCCCCGCGTCAGCGGCGTGGGACCGGCTGCAGTCATCTGACACCCGCTGCCACGTTACAGTAGCAATCAATGACCAGCACTTTTGACAGGCGACACTGCTGTCTGCTGAGTGGAGGGCGACAGATGGGAAACAGGGCCGGCTTTGTGCGTGAGCGTCAATTGTGCACACGTGTTTGTGTTGGAGGGGGAGTGGGGGGATGGGGGCTGGGGGGGACCAGGGAACTGGTGAGGCTTATCTCCAGTCACGCTGACAATGGCAAAGCTCAGTCACACACCTGATGGACTGTGAGAAAAGGGTGCGGGCGAGCATCTGTGGGGACTAGGGATGTAATGGTTACCGGTATTACGGTAAAGCGCGGTAAAATTTTACGCCATAACGATTACCGTTTATGTTTGACTTCATCTCATTATCGCGGTCGATTACCAGGATATGTAATATCAGCCTCATTCAAGTCTGCGATGGACTCGCGACTGTGTCTCGTGTGAATATGTAGCTTGTAACATCGGTATCATAACGTGAGCATGGTGGAAAGTGGTGATAGCACGCATGACATTTACCAACTCACTAAAATGATGAAAACCGAGGTCTGGGCCTTTTTTTTTTTTTTTTTAAGAATGCATAGGGACAACTGGTGGAGGACAATTATCTTGTCTGCAGAGCACTTGTTTACATTTTATTGTAATTTGTACAAGCAGCTTGAAGGAGCTAAGGCTAATGCTTCAAGCTACTGAGATATTTGACCAGGAGTAACCTGGTCGACGCGCTTTGCTAACTCACATTTCGTAAACGGTACTGTTGCGTGTTGATCAAAAAATGATCGGAACGATGTTCTTCTGATGCAGTTAAAATATTCATTTATTCCATTAACTGATCCGACAACCATAACGCCGGCAGTAGCGCCACAGCGGTCAAAAACCTTTTGCTCTTCCGGGGTCAAACACCTAACCAATAACAGGCAGCTACCTTTATACCTGACCCTCAGGTAACAACACAGCGACAGCCACAGACACACAGAGTGAACTACAATTCAGAACAACATATTTGGCTCCTTTACTACTGTTTCTTTATTTGGACATTTATACTTATTTAAGGTTCAGCTTAGTCCAAAGTCCAAAGTTTATTTCATTTGAACTTGCACTATAATTTTTGTTCCCATTAACTGTTTGCATATTTTGACCTACTATGGTTGTTAAAGTGTTTATTTAAATTTGCACCTGACAAATAAGCTTTGTTCCTGTTATTTATTTTTTTTAAAATTTAAAATAAAACCTCTTTCTGTGCCAGTTGTTTGCCTGTTTAATGTGAAAGTTTCATTTTGATAAGATTTTGGCTTCTGATGTTTTAGTATGACAAGAAAATCACAAGATTTTGTGAAATTATTTAAATGTATGTGTTTTTTGGACATTTGTACAGCAATTAAGAATACCAAGATAATATCGTAAACCGTGATAATTTGGTCACTATAATCGAGATATCAAATTTTCCATATCGTTACATCCCTAGTGGGGGCGTTCCAGCGGGCGACCGTCTCACGGCCCGGCTAAAAACGAGCTCTTCCCCTCCATGCTGTCCTTCTGTCCCTTTCACGCCCCTTCCCGACTCCGACGCGCTCCATTTGTTAAATCAAAAGCGTCGCCGCTTCTTCCGATCGATTTCAGATCACAAAAGTGGAGGTGATGTCACCGGTGAGCGGGCCAAGCGCCGATAAACCTTTAGGTGTTAAAATACAAGGACTTCCATCGTTCTCCGTGTGCTCACATGGAAAAGGTTGCGGCTGAGTACGTGGGTGTGTGTGGGAATGAATCTGCCGGAAAAGTCAATAATCTGCTGGTTGTAACGTGCTCGAATGATGACTCAGTCTGACAGAAACAGGTGTCGGTACAGTGAGCGTGCTTTTCAGAAAAAAACGAGTGCGATGGGGGAAAAACCCACGTAGGATCACGTCTCAGTAGATGAACAGCTGAGACATTCAGAAACGTCTGGTTTTTATTAGGGGAAACTCTGGAGAAGGACGATGACGCTGCAGACATGTGACACTTTTCTTAGCTTTTCCTTTCTTAGCCACAGCACATCACCTGTTTCCATTGCAGCTTTTCTTCTGCATCTGCCTCTGTAATGCCAATCCTCCCTCTGAAATCTTCCCCCTTTTTTTTCTCCTGCCCTGCAGCCTCATTGTAGTACTGGGCAGTATACCGGTTCATACCGAATACCGGTGTTTATTTTTCTTATGATATGAATTTTTCATATACCGTAATACCGGTGAGTATGTACTGTAGCGTACACAATGTTGGGAACGCCGGCGGCGGAACGTAAGTGTCGCAGAACATTGTTTGACAGGGGACTGTTTTGCAGTTGCACTGGAGGCACAACACGCTACTAGCTTATGGTTAAACAGAGAAAGTCCTGAAGTGGAAGCTCCAGAACGACAACATGAGACTGAGGAACTTCTTCCTAAACGAGGAGCCGTGTCTGTCGTGTGGAAGTTCTTTGGATTTAAAAAAGACGACATCCAACAAACTACAATAATCTGCAAATGTTGCCGAGCTAAAGTTGTAGGAGGCAACACCAGGCTGGTGTTGCCACCCGCGGCTACAACTTCAGAACGTTGTTTACATTGTGTAGTTAATGTTGATTTTTTACAAAATATGTTTTTTCAAGTTGTTTGCAAAATTTTTAAAATAAAAGGGTTCTGTATTTTAACTGCAACTATCATTCATTCTGATTCCTTCAATTAATTAGAATCATGAGTGCCACCTCTTTGTAAATAGTATCATTTTGTGAGGCCATGCAAACCTGTATTAATACTAGTGTAGATATGAATGTTTTTCTACAATATTTACTCCTCGTTACAGTAAAATAGGTCATTCTAAGCCAATTTACTGCAGCAATTCCTCTAAATGATTAGAAAATGTGGTTAACACCCAGTTGTGCCTTAAAAAAAAAAACATACTGTGATATACCGTGAAACCGAGATAATTTTGAAAATATAAATTTTTGGCCATACCGCCCAGCACTACCTCATCGCATCTTCCTCTTCGCGTCCACGCCACGTTGATCCCGCTGGGTACTTTATCTCTAAGACATCTAACCCTGACCGTTCCTCACTTGTGCTCATTTTTAATCCCCGTCCAACCTAATCACTCCCAACACCTGAAATGCACCTGAACACACAACACAATCCACTACACAACACCCCTCACGCTTCACAACCCAGCACACACCACACCCTCACTGCCGTGTCTCTTTAACTGTCTTGTTTTTAAATGTTTCACTGCTGGTGTTTTTTGGTCCTCTCTGACGAAATCAGGATTTAAAATGTTAATAAAGACGTTAGAATTTACTGCCAGAGAGGACTGGTGAAGGACATATTCACCCTTCACACTCCCACAAAAATAAAAGTCTGCTATAAGATTAAATTGCATATACATACTAGATGGTTTTGCTAGATGATGGCACTAACCATGAATGTAAATGCAGACACACACAAAAAAAAAAAAAGAAAAGAAAACCTGAACACCTTCAACTCCGCCACCTCTAGTTTCTCGGTCCAGGGCACCGAGGAGGTCCGGTGTCTCGCCACAGGTCTCATGAACCCTTTTTTGCTTCACTCTCGCTGCTGCTCTCCTATCAGAGATTCACAAACCGGCAAAAACACGAACCGGAGTAGCTCGAAGAGACTGGAGTCTTTGCTTTACGTAAAACGTGTGCTACGGCTGCAATAAGCTCCTTCCTGATAAACATGCGCGAGTCAAATTTCTGTTGTGGCTTTGATAACTCAAGGCCATGAAATCTCACTCCGACACCCTCAGACAGCACATCCAGTGTCGTGTCATGTCGCTGTGAATCCATGGCTGGAGGCTGGAATCACATCGTATGGATGACATTTCACATAGCAGCTCTGAAAAGGCTCTTTGGGAATCAGCAGGTGAGTAATCTGTCCTCAGATTCCTCCGGACCTGATCAGGTCCCCGATCTCTCGGGCCAGAGGCAGAAACCAGGGTAACGTGACTCAGCGGCGCGCCGCATCATCTCAGTCATGACTAAACGTGAGTCATTGTAGCAAACGGCTACCTTCATTAAGTCACTCGCTCCATAACTTTAATCAGTCGTTATGTAAAAGGGAGAAATGATGCAACGCGTGAATATATAAAGAGATAATGTGCATCTTTGAACAATCATGAATCCATGCAGTGATTGTGAATCTGGACGGTTTTGCCCATCTAAGCATATATATATATAAAATATATATAATATAGACGAACAACCATGCACACTCACATTCGCTCCTACGGGTAATTAAGAACCACTAATTAACCTGACATGCATGTCTCTGGACTGTGGGAGGAAGCTGGAGTACCCGGAGGAAACCCCCGGAAGCATGGGGAGAACATGCAAACTCCACACAGAAAGACCCCTGCTGAGCTCCATTTATCTGAATCAAGGGGAGATGAAGGTAAATCAAGCACAGACTTGTTAATGAAACAGCTTTTTTTTTTTTTTTTCATTTATCAAATTGTGATTGTGTTTAAACTAATTGCAGTTGACGTGAATTAATAAATAAATTATCCATTTATCAGCCGCTATCAGCAGCTGGTTAAGTGTTTTAAAACAACATGCTCTCCTCAACTGCCCCGCCGACTCTGGCTTTTTTATTTTTTCATTTTTTGGGGGAGAGGGAGGAGGGGATCTGAAAAATGAAATATTTAGACCAGAGAGCTATTTGCCGTCGTCCCCTCTGATTACACAGCAAGATGAAAAATTCTGCCATCAATTGGGCTGAATGTGACACAGACAAGGTCTCCCTGATTAACATCTGGCCGTGATTGACGAGCCTCCCCCCCGCTGATGCAGACCCCCCCCACCGGCACCTTCGTCCCCAGAGCTTCGGCAGAAATGCTCGTAAACGAGCGGGGTGGCGCAATTAATCATAAATGGACCAGGTTTGATTGAATCACCAGCCTCGGTGCATGTGCGGTAAAACACGGACAGGCCGCCGCTTCAAACAAAAGTCTTTTCGTGTCTGTAGTCAGTGAGGGGGGGCGGCTTAACGTCCGCGAGCTTAGCTGCCTCCTGCACAGCCGGTGGGATGACCCTTCCCCCCACCCCCTCACCTTTTTACAGAGTGGAGACACACAGTATAAATGTTTCAGAATAATACAATGAAGACTTAATTAGGAGTAACGTGCACGGGGGGGGGGGGTTGAGTGCCCGTCTGTGATTAGCCAGAGCCAGAGATCCATATTTCACCGTGAAATGTTTGATCCGTGCAAATCTTCCACGTTAGCGAGACCAAAAGTGGTTTTCTGAGGCTTTCTCACTTTAGAAACCACCCCCCCACCCCCCCCAAGGAAAAGAAAAAAGCTTGACAGCATCCTGACAAGCATGAAGCTCTGCATCATCTGAACTGGAAACATTTTCATTGTCGGCAAATCCTCCGGTTAACTTCCAATATCTAATGTCCTGATGGGCCGCGGCCGCTAATCCACAGTGATGTGATTGGCGAATATCTCAATACAGTGACCTATTTTCCTGGATGTTAACTGACATGCCGGCGTGGCTTAACCGGCCGCGTAAGCCCGTAACTGAACGGCCTCCTGTGCTGTAATAACATCATTTTGAATTGCCGTTCGGGGGGCCACGTAACCGAGCAAATGCGCCCGAGGTGTGTGTGTGTTTGTGCGACAAATGCGGCTTATTGCTTCGAGGAGGAGAGGAGCGTCGTCTTGTTTCATTGTATCCAGAGTCGCTATGGCAACAAGAGAAAGCGGCGTGCCTGCAGAGATGACCTGACCCCCGCGGCAGAAACAGAAGTAGCATCACTCGTCACTCACAGACCCACAGCTGTCCTTCACTGCTACACACTCACACAACCATGACGTCCTACATAAACTGAGATGCTCGAAGATTCATCGTTCCTGCAAATCATCCAGTTGCTGAACCTCTGAGAACTTCTTCACGTCTGTGTTCGGGGAGTCGACCAGCTTCTGTCACCTGTCTACGGATGGGAATTGATAAGATTTTTCCGATTCCGATTCCATTATCGATACTGTTTAACGATTCGATTCTTTTATTGATTCTCATTTGGGGGAAAAGGAGAACAAACTGTTTTATTAGCATCAATTTTTTTTACTTAGAAGTCACGACCTTACAAACTCAACAGCGAGGTCAAAAGAGGCCCAAAGCCTGGATAACGTGTTAACTGTTGTAATATGTAACTGTGCAAATACACAAGAATGTGTAACATTTTACTAACAGATTTTTCCTAATAGAAATGAAAAAATCTCCCTTTTAAAAGGATATATGAGCTCATTAAGCACTCAAAAATAATGATAAATAAAGATAAATACTATCAAATACAACAGACCAGTGCATAGCGCAAATCTGCAAATACTATGAAGAATTAACAATTCTTTTGCAGAAAAATAAGCATCTCTCTCTCGTCACGGTCATCTTCTAAATGTAATGCAGAAGGCATTCGTTTAATAGCATAGCGTTAATGTTATAGCGTGTTTTACAAAGAAGCACATAGGCAGTGGGATAGCTACTTACCAGAGTTACCAGAGGTGATCTTAACTTGGCTGCTGCTGGGTTGAGATCCATCAGTCCGAAGCGTCAAAAACACGACACTCGTTATCACATGTTGTGTGTTCAAATGTTTCTGCATGTTAGCCGTGTTCCCTCCCGACGCTGTTATCTCCACTTTACAATGACTGCTAGTTGCCTTGTTGCCATCTTTCTTTGTGAAGTGAAGCCAAACTTTGGAGCGTTTGAACCTGGTGGGCGCCATTGTTGTTTACAACTGCAACGCGCGTGCTAAACCGACGTAACTTAATCACGTAAGTGCTTTCTGGAATTGACTGTGCGTAAATTACGTGAGATTCGTGCTGGTTGGAATCGATAAGAGAATCACTGGATAAACTGCCAAACGATTCCATAGAATTGAAACACACGGAACCGGTTCTCTACAGGAACCAGTTCTCGATTCCCAACCCGACAGGTGTTGGGTAACCCATCCACCATTCCTCTGCATTTACCGGTTTTTCCACATAAATGACATTTCTGACATCGCCCCACCAGTTTCCTGTCGGATCCAGGTCTGGCCAGCCCATAATGTGTCAACTGGTTGGTCTGGAACCAGGATGCTGCTGCCGCTCACTGGTGCGTTTAAGGTCGTTGTCTTGTTCAAGACATATTTGGACAACATGACTTCTTCAAGTATTTTTTGGCACTAGAGGCCTTTTTCACAGTGAAGGCAGCAAAGGGAGTCGAACCCGCAACCACTGCGCCACCGGGCTGCCCCTCTTTAAGTATTTTGACGTATTCAAACTGATCCAGGATCCCTGGTGTGTGATGAATACACCCGACACCATCGTATGAGAAACATCCCCATATCATGATGCTTGCTCCACCGTGCTTCACTGTCTTCACAGCTTGAATTCAGTGTTTCTCGCTTTAATCAGTCCACAAAATGTTGTGGTTTTCTCTGGAAAAGCGTAACCGCTTCAGAACATGTCATTTTTTTCAGCAATTGGACTTTGTGGGGGCTTCCTGCCGATATCTCGGCTTCACACAGATGTCTTCCAGTTGTTCCAGTCTTCATGGGTGATCGACGTGGGGCTGATCATCGTCTAAGTCTTTGTCTTTTGTCTGTTCTGTCATCCATTCAAATTTAAAAAATTATCATGTTGAAGACATAAACTACATGAACATCACAAATATAACTGCATTGATTTAGAAATACGACGAAGCAGTGGATGACCTGATTTTACAGTTGAGTAACGCTTTTCTGCAGACGTTGCACAAAGACCAGGTTTTCTGCTTCAGCGTCGGTTACATGAGAACGGATCCACATCACTACGTTCTGCTGCGCTGAACCGCTGAATCAGCTGTCCCGCACAGGTCAGGCAGCGACAGCAGCGTGCATGCACCTCCATCGTCTTTTGGTAAGGTTAAAAAAACAGAAAAGAAAAAAGTGAAGCACGTCTGGGGAAAATAGTGAGACATCAGATAAATGAACTTCCTCCAACTACAGCGAAACCAAAATTTCAATATTTACTGCCCAACTTATTCCTCAGGAACCACAAACTCATCTTGGCTCTAATTTCACGCTAATGTCAAAAATATAAAACATAATTGAGAGAACATCTTCTGAAGAGCAACGAGGCGAAGGCCACCTTCATTCAGGGGGAGGGAGGGGAAGAAAAGTGAGTTAAAGTGAGTAATAAAAGTGCCCAAACGGGAGATGAAGCAGAACTTCGTTAGCACAACTAACGCTGGGGCCGAAAGGGGAAGAAAAAGGGGAAGTGGGTTTGTAAAACATGAGGGTTTAGATGGCAACGCGTTTCCTCCAGCTCAGTCCGAAACAAAGACTTCAGTACGAGGAAAACCACCAGTTTTATTAACGTGAACAGCGAGCGCCGATGCGCGACTCCCTCGTGGTGAAATGAGACATGCGGCGGGAGTGAGGGTGCAGCTGTGAGAGTTGCGGGGGCTGGCGAGGGAGGGGGCATGCAGATGGGGAAGATGGGGAGTTGCACCGTTGGCAATAATGCAAGTGGTGAGTGATTGACGGGTCGAACGACTGCAACGGGAACTGCAGCAGATGAAGAAAAGAACAATCCACTGGATTTCTTTGCAATCTTTTCCTTTTACATTCTGATTTTAAAGTATTTGGTTATTCTCAAAGACGAACAAATTGTCTCAAGCGTGATCAATCAGACCAATGGTTCTGTCTGAAAACAAACTTCTACCCAGCCTCCATGACGCCCACCGAGTGCTGAAGACATTTGCTTGAATGACAAACATTCATGTGCAATTGAACTTGAGTGGATTCATTTCCATCCAGTGCTGCTGTAGTTACACAAACTGCAGCAACTCTCAGAATAATGAAGTCGCTTCACAGGGACGCTGCAGAATGATGCAGCTGTGGGCGGCAAGGATCTCCTGAAGTGGTCTGAAGGAGCCTCTGACTGAAGAGCCTCTGTAGCTGAATCAGTGCGTCATGAAGAGGACGTGGAGTGTCGTGCATTATATTTCTTATTCTGTTTAGCTCAGCTCCGGCGCACAGCCGGCCTTCTTTAAAACTATATGTAACGTTTCTTGAAATCAGTGGGTTCGATGCTGCTGAACCCAGGGGCGAAAATCCCATTTCATTTGAGGGGGGGACAATAAACAGTAAAACTTCAGAGAGTAATTCCTGGGGGGGACATGAAAAAAAAAATGCTCTCTCGCTCTCTCTCTCCTGCTCCTTTGGAACTTGCATTGCAGGGTTGAGCCCACAGCCTGTTGAATGTTAGAAAAAGTAATAATAGTAGTCGTAGCATTGTTGTGTATCAGTGCATATTCTACCTGTATACAGGTTTTTCAATGTCAAACTGAAAAATCAACAATGGTATTAGGTGGTATTATTATATTGTAGTGTTGTATTTTTTGACAAACAAAATACAACAACATATTACAACTACACCATTAAATATGACAACTTAAAAATCAAAAATAAAAT
Organism: Hirundichthys speculiger; assembly: GCA_018398805.1. NCBI lineage: Eukaryota > Metazoa > Chordata > Actinopteri > Beloniformes > Exocoetidae > Hirundichthys > Hirundichthys speculiger. The sequence goes on along the minus strand of JAGFBZ010000342.1, from coordinate 2,843,576 downwards.
ACAATTAAAAATCCCTTCTACATTTAAATGATCAATTGTAACTGTATATTGTAAACGTAAACATTTTGCATCTGCATCAAACTAAAGTACAGTGTCAGTGTCAATCACACTTAAACATTTCCACCTTACAGAAGTTCAGCACCACTTTTCTAAACAAAAGAACCAAATGTGCTTCTTCTGGTGCAGCAGAATCCAACAAACTCCTGGCAGATCATGTTAATGCTTAGCTTGATCGTTTGCTCGCTGACACTCAGAGCTGCCGGTAGCCTCGCCCGTTAGAAACAGCATGTGGACTAAACCACTTTGAGAAATAGCGGGGGTCACAATATTTCAACAATTAAAAAAAAAAGGTTTTTACGTTTATAATTTGCAGCGTTTGTGTTGTACTTTTATTGAACATGACTATATTATTATTCAATTGTTTGTTGACAATTGTTTGTGTGCTTACAATGATGTTTTGGGGGGGACAACTTTATGGAAGGGGGGGACACGTCCCCTGTGTCCCCCCCAGGATTTCCGCCTATGGCTGAACCAACCACAGATGTAGAGGCTTCTAGAAGATATGCAACATCCTGCACCAAACATTAAAGGACACGAGTTTATGGTAGAGGTCTACGGAACAACCCAAAAACCTGAGGTTCCGACCCGACCCGAATTGGGTCTCGGGTCCATTCAAAAGATGTGACTCCGGGTTCGGGTTGGGATCAATACAGTTAGTCTCGGGTCCGGTCGGTGCTCTCTGACAGGCTGGGTCCACGTTTACTCCATAGAGGTAAAGATATTGGTGGTAGCAGCCAATGTCAGGACTCGGGGCAGTTTAATTAATTATTCATTAACGTGGTGTGTTTGTCATGAAACAATCGTGTTGCCGTAGCGTGTTATTAGCAGTTTGCCCGGCAGCTGTAAAGCACAACGGATCGCCAACATGACAACGTTGGATGAGAGAACATATTTACGACACGTCCTGACCGGTGTAGGCTATTAGTGTTAGCAGTTGCTACAAATAGCATCTGTATCCACAAAGAAAATAACAACGTGGATTTATTGTTGTTTACATCACGTAGCCTATGTAGCAACTGAACCGGTAGAAGAAGACAACTTTAGGTAAGAAAATCAAGTTTTATTCAACGCTAGACAACTTTAACATGAGCAACTATGGGCTGGATTGTCTCGGTTCTATTTGGGTAACTCGGGATTGCAGACAGCCCGCAATGTAAACTAAAGATTCGGGTCGAGTCGGTTCCGGGTCCAAATATTGTGGGTCCATTCGGGTTCGGACCCCCGGATTTATGATAATAGCTCGGGTCGGGTCAGTTTCGGGTCGAATTTTCACTGGTCTGTTCGGGTTCGGGTCCATGAAAGTGGACCCGTGAAGACCTCTAGTTTATGGTCATGAGCCGTAATTTACGACGCATAACTGAATGCAACTTTCCCATCCTAACGATGTATTGTAAAATAAAATCTTTCCAGAAGTTGTCTGGAAGCGCAGATGTTTCAGTTTTCTTATCTGTGCATATGAAGGCTTTGTCTGGGGGGGGGTGGGGGGGCTACTTTAGCAGGAAGAAGTTTAAAAAAAAGCACCACAAATATGCCTTTTGACAGGGTTATCAGATCTCTTCACCAAACATCGTCACAAGATGCTATTTGCAGCGTCAGGAAGAATTGAGCCCTTTGTACCAAAAATATTTTGTGTGCTCTGTGGCTTTTATCTTCGACAGTGAGAAAGGCGGTGGGGGGGGGGGACTTGAACCTGGGCCCACCGTGGAGAGGACCCACCGCCTCTGTAGCGCACGGCACCCATTCATTTGCTAATGTTTGACAAAGCCCCAACGTTTAGCGGCTGACATTATCCCTATAATGAAGGGAAGGTAAACACATATTTGTGTAAATCTGCACAAATGTGGCATCAACAGAAGCCGAGAGAGTCATGAAGCCTCGAGGCGGAAAACGTTATCACGCTGTAGCTGCTGGAATATGCAGCACAAACGGCGTGTAATACATTTCTGACTGCCCCTCGTCCTCCCTCCGAGCATGCCTGCAAGCTGCTGATACAGGAATTCAGGGGACATTTTACAAGCTGTTGTGCTGACGCGAAGCCTTTTCCACTCAGAAACAGTTTAAACTCGTCCTACACTGGTGAGAAGCCAGTCATGAGTGTATCTGAGCGAGTGTGGATCAGGTTGGTCCCACGAGGTCTGCAGTTAACGGGAACCAGGCTGCCTGAGTCGGGAAAATAGCTACAAAGATACGGTCCAAGATAAAGATGTTGCTATCCTACCATTTCATTTCATTTCCATCCATTCACCCATCCATCCATTCACGTGTCCGTCTGTCCGTCCAGCTATGCGCCCACCCATCCACCAATCTACCCACCCAACCAACCATCCATCTGTCCACCAATCCGTCTATCCATCCACCAATCTACCCATCCAACCAACCATCCATCTGTCCGTCTGTCCATCCAGCCAACCATCCATCCATCCACCCATCAGTCCGACCAACCAGCCCTCCATCCATCCACGAATCCACACATCCAACCACCTGTCCATCCATCCATCCTTCTGCCCACCCATCCACATATCTGTCCATCCCTCCGTCCATCCACCAATCCACACACCCATCCAGCCATCCATTCATCCAGCCATCCATCCATTCACCAATGCATCTGTCTATCCATCCACCTATCTGCCTATCTAACCAACCATCTATCTGTCCACCCATCTACCCGCCCATCAGTCCATCCAACCAGCCCTCCATTCATCAACCTATCTATTGATTCATTTGTCCATCCCTCCATCAATCCACCAATCCATACACCCATTTATCCATCTACTCACCCATCTATCCACCTACCGTCCGTCTGTCCATCCACCTATCTGCCCATCCAACCAACCATCTATCTGTCCACTCATTAACCTATCTGTCCATCCCCATCCATCCACCAATCCACACATCCATACATCCATCCACTCATCCATCCATCCACCTGTCTGTCCATCCATCCACCCAACCATCCATCTGTCCACCCATCCATCTGCCCATCAGTCCGACCAACCCGCCCTCTATTCATCCACCTATCTGTCCATCCCTCCATCCACCAATCCACACGCCCATCCATCCATCCATCCGTTCACCGATCCATCTACCCATCAGTCTATCCATCCACCTATCTGCCCATCCAACCAACCATCCATCTGTCCACCCATTAACGTATCTGTCCATTCCCCATCCCTCCACCCATCCATCCATCCATCCATCCGCCCATCCGCCCATCAGTCCATGTTTCATGTTCGTTTTTAGACGGAAGAGGCTTTTCTCCAGGCCACCCTTCCAGTCAAACCACGCTGGTTCAGTCTTATGACTGTGCTGCTGCCACGGACGTCAACATCTAACATCCCCACCGAGGCCCTACAGGCTCTGAGATGTAGCTCTGGTTTTTCTTTTCTTTTGTTCTCCCTCTGAGAAAGTTACATGTGGTTCACCTAAGGCTGCATTTGTCTCATAGTAAGACACGCTACTATCAAAGGTACTAAATGTCACTGCGAGTCAGCAGAAATCTTATTCCATCGCCTGTCGATAAGAGCGTTGGCTTCACAAAGTGGTATGATAAACCTGAACCGTCTCCAGTGCAGAAGGGAAACGAAACGTTGCCTGTGTTCAAAGTGAAGGAGGCAGACTTCAGCACAGCAGGTGCAGCTCTATTTAATGTGAAGGCCCAACTGGTGCAGCCTGACAGGTGCAGTTACAACTTTGTTCCCCAAAGTTAACAGTAAATAATGCTCCTACCCTTAAATGTACCAACTACTGGCACTTTTTTGAGTAATCCTTATGAAGACTAGTATCCTAACGTGTGACATCACCCTCAGTGAAGCAACGGCGTCTACCTCAGCTTCCTGTGATGGCAAACATTTCATATTTGCTTTTGTTTTTTTACAGACAAAGGTCCTCTCTTTTGTGTGCGAACAAAGGGGTCTTTCAAAAATAAATGTTAACGCTGAATATTCAGGCGTGCGTGAGCAATCTGTTCTTGCCGATTCAAACAATGCACCTTATTAAAGCGGCTTCTGCCTCTGGACAGGCGTGTTTACCTCCACACATCCTCCCCGTGAGTGCTGGGAAAATGAGAAAGTGATGACTGTTATGCAAACAAGGAGGCAGCAGGAAGGAAAAAAAAAAAAAAAAAGACACACACATCCAAGGTTGGGCAACAGCCAGGCATCCTGGGATTGATGACTCCGCGGCAAACAGATGTCCTTCAGTGGCAACAGTGGTATCAATCTCTCACTGAGCCCTGGGGATATTGGCTTATTTCGTGTCGCCCAAAATAGACTTTGAGCTGCAAAAGCAATTCATTTGCAAATTAAATGAGCATTTTTCTATTTCAGATCTAGATCGGTCATTCTGCAACCGAACGTAGAAGATAAGGACGATAATCCTTTCACCCTGATGTCACAGTTTGACACAGTTTACCTGCGTACCCGCCTTACGAGCTTCAGAGCAGTTGGTTGAAGAAGTGCTGCACGATCTTCATTCAAACAGAAGCACAAGGTTTGCATAAATAAATAAAAACAACGACAAAACAAAAAGGCCCGGCGAAGAGGAGCAGCGGAGGATTTCAGATTTGTTTCGGGCAGCAGATCTGTGAAGATGCAGCCCGTGGTAATGTCCCGTGGACCTCCCACACAGCCAGGAGCCAACTAGCTGTGTAGGAGTTAGACTGATTGAAATGCATCTCAAAGCGCCACCCTGCCCTCATTTACATGCAGAGTTTAGACTGTGTCTGGTTACTTTATAAGAAAAAAAAAAGCCTGCACAGCTGTTATGTGTTGCTGTCTTACTCATCGGTGCGCCTCAATCTTTCGGTTTAGCATTATTTGATTCCAGTTTGCGAGGTTGAAACTGCAACCTCAGGAATCGAGCGACGCGGTCCCGGCGGTGTCGCCGAATCAGGCCACGGTTCTCAACCGGAAAAGACTGAAACGCCCTCTCTGGGTTGGGAGTGATTTTCCGGGTCACTTGGAGGAGTTTAAGTTATTCAGGGCCTTGTTCACTGCTGGGGGACTCGGAGTACAGTCTCTGCTCCTCCACATGGAGAGGAGATAGCTGCAGTGGCTGAGGCATCTGGCTGGCTTCCCCGGGGGGGTTGTATAGGCATGTTGAACCAGGAGGGGGCCCTGAGGCGAACCCATGACACGCTGGAGAGATTATATCTCTTGACTGGCCTGGCTGGGAATACCAGAGCAGCTGGAGAAGGTGGCGAGAGAGAGGGAGGATGGATGGATTTTTTTTATCTTTTTAAAAAAGTAATAGGATGAAAATTGTTGCAGTGCCATTAGATAAATGTAGCAACTTATATCTCTAAATGGAGTCTTTGAAAAGATGCCATTTTTGGCCACCTAAAAAGAAGAGTTAGAGTCATTCATTGGCAGTTTTTGGCCTAAATGTCTGAATGGCTCTCAAATAACTCTGCACAAATCCAAGTAAGGCTTCCATATGACAAGAACTTCAAGATTCTGTTATCCCTACTGTCAAACTGTGAGCTATACAGCCATCCTCAGTAAGTAAATGGAGAAATTATGTTCATTTTTTTGATTGATCAGTTCATGAAAACTTAATCCAACAGGTCACCAGTTCATTAGAGATCCCAGTAGCTAATGGATTTCAGTTAAAATCATCTAAAGTTGCGAAAAGCTGCTTGTTTAAACCTCCTGGTCCTGCTAACTTCATTCACAAGTTCTCCTCATAACTCAAGGACTTCAAAGACCGACTGAAACTAGGGCTGTAGCGATACACTAATCTCATGATACAATACGATACACGATATTCGGCTCACGATATGGTATAAATCGATATTCATCTTATAATACATTTACATCATTTTCTGAAAAATTTTAAAGGGACAAAGTGATTTTGGTGGCATCTTGTGAGTGCTCCAATGACTTTGTTTGAATTAATTGAACTGAAAGCATCAATTCCACATTATATGGCTGACAGGCAGCTTGCAAATGCTGGACAAAATGAATAAAAGATTTGTTGAGAAAAATAGTTTCATTTATTTAAACAGTGCAAATTGTTGCTTGCAAGCTTTTAAAGGTGGGACACGGGGGTTTTGAAAGAAGCTCAGAATATCGATACCCGCGGCTGAAAAATCGATACTCGATAAAATATCGATATATATCGCAGAATCGATAAAATCGCTCAGCTCTAACTGAAACTATCCTGGTCTTGCTGGTCATTCTGTTTATTCATTAGTCTGGGTTGGGGAACAAACCCAGAAGTGACCCAGAGCAGTTGTAAAAAACCAGCTCCCTGCAGCGATGCAAAAGACCAGGGAACCAAAGTAACAGGACTGAGCCACGGGCGTGAGCGAATCCCTCACATGCCTCGGAAAGGTTGGGCTAATGTCGCAGAAAAAAAAAAAAACTTTGGGCGAGACTGAGCGGAGGGTACACGAGAATGTGACTGAAGAAAGAAATGAAGCCATTACTCAGCCGTCACGCAGCCGAACACACCGACCGCCGAGCTCACAGCTGCTGCAGACAAACGCTGCAGCGCGGGATAAGTCTCGCCACCAAGTATTTGTTCAACATCCGTGCTAACAGTTCCTTTCTGGGTATATATCGTTTTTTCGACACCGTACATTTCAGCAGTCATGCCGTGTTAAAACGCTCTGTAACTTGAAATAAAAATAAAAGCAAACCCTAGACCGGGAGGAGTCCGAATCCAGTCCAGGAGGACATGAATGGATCGCCATCAGCTTGTCATCAAGGTCTGCACGCGTCTGTTAACGAGCCATTCATTTGAAACAGGTGTGCTGCGACAGGTAAACATCTACGACATGCGGGACGGCGGCCCTCCAGGACTCGATCCGGGCACCCCTGGCGTGCCACTTTTAATTTATTTTTACTTTTGCACAGACAAAATACTCTTAAGCAGGTGAGGCCTGCACACGTGTTGCTGTCATGCTATTTACCCTCCTGTTGGGAACAGAGAAACAAAAGTTTAAACTCTCTACGTGTATGTAGCAGGACTGACTAAGCTAGCTATGACTTGACGGAGACCGACTCATCCAGCGCTCTGCAGAAAAGCCGCTGTCTTTCAATCACTGCGTCAGTAGCTGATTAGAAAAGCAGTCATCCATACCTGGAGCAGAAAAGAAGAAAAGCTTTTTGCTAAACATGGCATTTTGCATCATGGACAAATATTTCCACGTCGCCTGTTCAAACATAAAGCACAAGCTTTTTTTGCACATTTTTTTTTGCAATGTTCAGGTGTAGAAGTTGCGTTTTAATCATTCAACTTTTTTGGGATCCAGTCCCTCTGGGAAGTCTGGGGTTAAAAAAAAAATGGAAGTGTGAGAAAAATTATCCTAAAAAAAAAGAAATAAACAAATAAATAAATCTACATTATATAATATTTTAGCTCTGGTTAATTTGGTTTCATGTTGACTAGATAGGCTTTTATTTTTTAATACATCCAGCCCGTTCCTCCACATGGGATTAATCTAATTTCATTCATCCAATTTATTTCCTCTCAAATACAGAGCATAAACACCTTTTATTGGGTCTGGGGAGTTCACGGCGGGCTCTTTATTAAAGTATGGTTTACATTAGAGCGTTGAGTGTGAAAGTGAGCGAGCGCGGCAGAAACGGAGCTCACGGGGGAGCGAATATCGTTAGGCGTACTTCCTCTCCGCGGGCCCTTCTGCTTCCTGTTGTGTTGCCATGGCGTCGCGTACAAAAGAGGACAAGCTACTCGTCTCCGGGAAGCCGTGAATAAAATGATTGGCAAGCGGCTTAATCGGCCCCGAGGCCGGTCGGCAACTCCACAGCTGGCTATAAATAACTCATTACACTAATTACGGCGCGCGGGCGCGCGGCTAGCCCGGGTGCACGGGCGCAGTCGAGCGTCACACCGCGGGTTCAAACATGGCGGCGTTCACGTCAAACGATCGGCAGCCGCCGGCGCTCTCTGGTGAAGACGATGGGAAGGAAAAGTGCTCTCACTTGTGCCCGGAGCCCTTTTTGAAGCTAAATGTCTCGTCTTCCTCGTGGCCGCGGACGAGGGAATCCTGGCAGATTGTGTTTTACTAAAGATAAACTGCTCTGATCCCCTCACGCTTGACGAGGACAGTGAATGTGATTCCTGGTGACGCGGGCCCATCAGAGCACTCGGGCCGTGACGGACGTCTCCCGCTGCGACTTTGACACATCTTTATGCGAATCTTATTCTGATGGTTCCCGTCTTCTGGGCGGCCGGCGGTGACAGGACCGTTCTGATGACGGCGAAGTGGAGGGAAAAGCACTTAAGAGACTTGAGAGAGGTCTCTCTCTCTCTCTCTCTTCTCTGGGCAAAGCAATAATGGCCGGACCGTCTCCGTCTATGTCAGTAGCAACGCAGCGTCCGTCCATTTCAAATCACATCCAGACTTTCTGCTAATGACAGGAAGCGTTGATAATGCACAGGAAGAGAGCTGCCGCGTAAATGCTGCATTTTTGGAAAGTGCTGCCAGCTTGTTTGCTGCACAAAAACGTGCTGACGACAGTCGCGTTTGATGGACGGGAAGGCGGGCGAGGAAGACGCAGCGCATTACTTTCAGTACAGTCGGTTCCTGGGGGCAGAGTTGTCCTCCTTGGGTCGGGACTGAGTGAAGAGCCTCCATTGTAATTTGCCGCCACAACTGCAGGGTTCTTGCGCAGAATAATGAATTTGCCAACTCTCTATATCAGGATCTCGGGGCAGAATCTTATGGGCCACGGAGCACTGCGTGCCGTGCGGTTTAACAGTCTCGTGGGAGGAGTCGTGGATTTGAATCGAGCTGCGAGACACGAGCGAATTCTCAGGATGTAGAATAGATTACGTCAGAGCGTAGACCTGGTCACCGGCTGGCTCAATGGAATAACTTACTTGGCTTTAGAGATGCCAGTGCTGGACAAAAACCCTCGCCCATGGTAATGAACTGTGGGTGGTTTCCTAAAGGAGCGAGACTGCAGGTACAAGCAGGCCCAGGATACCCCGGGGTAACCGCACCCCACAGCTGGCCTGGCAGTGCTCGATGGCGGCCAAAGAGAGGCTGCTCAGGGCCGCCACCCCTGCAGCCCAAACCCAGATACACCAGTGGATGGATGGATGGATAGATGGATGAATAATCAATTATTTTTCCATGCAAAAAACATATCAAAACCTCTCCAAACCTTAAAGATTATTACACATGTGCAAGATTTAACTTTCCCTCTCCACTAAATCAGTACCTCTTCTCACCAAGCGCTCCCTGAAGTGCATCATTGTGCATATAAATGCATCCATTAAAAGGGATGTAACTCCAGAACCGTATCCAGAACGTTTGGAGGAGACATTTTTATTCCCGTTTCCCAAGCCAAAACAAATGTTAGTGTCAATGACTTCTCCACGATGGACCAGAGCTCGCTAGCCACCTATAAGCCTACCTCGTTGTCTACAAATATATATGGCCCTGGATATTTATTTTGTTAGGTATAAGGTGAGGCTTGTGATGTTAACATCACTTTATTAATTATATTAATATAATGCTGCAGCTGTCTCATGTTAACATAGCTCTGGTGTGGGACAGACCTATGGACCAGAGCTAATGCTAACAGAGAACTCACCACCCTCCCTGCTGCTAAATCATATTTTACTAAACGGTGGTTAAATCAATCATCTAACAAAGTAAACTTACCTTGGAGTAAATGTAGATGTATTTTGTAACTTTCCCCACGTTCAGTTGTGGATGGACACAACTGAACCACAGCCTGTGTTTTTTCACTGTTTGTTTTGGTTTGGGAAAGGGAATAAAAATGTCCCCTCCAAACGTTCTGGACACCTCGAGTCACTGTTGCAGGTCCCCAGCAGCAATATTTCACCACAACGTTATTCTAGTATAATATTAACACTGATGATACACATCGGAAAAATAGCGAATTAACACAGTCCTTAACGCAGGAGCAGCAAGTTTGTCCGACCTAGCAACAGTAACTAGGAAGGGGGCGGTGCTTACCGAAAGGTCAATTCTGATCATTTGATCCGACAATGCTGCTGCGCTGAGTGAAACTCCGCATGCACGCACGTCACATCTAAGTAACCAGTACAGCTTTCTTGCGGGTAGAGTTGTGAAATCAGTCAACGGAGCCAGTCAGGTGATACGTGAAGAAGCAAAGAAGACACATCCGGTCTTTGAGGCGTGTGAGCTTTGTCATGAAAGAGGGCGGCAGAAAACCAACAGGATCCAAAGACGTGCCATGAGCCTGGCATCGCTCAAAGGACTTGATACCGAGATCTTCTGAGGTGGGTTTTGTGAATGAGACAGAAGGATACACATGGATGAAATTAAGGTTTCTAAACTTCAATTAAAGCTCGATAACTCATTGCTGTTGCACAAAGATGTCGGTCCCTCCAGCAGCCTCTCTGCTGAGTCACATACTGTCACTTATCTGGGACGAGGCCACAGGAGCAACAGCCTGAGTAGAGATATCTCTCTCTCTCTCCGGGTCTCTCTCTCTCTCCGGGTCTCTCTCTCCGGGTCTCTCTCTTAGCTGTCTTAGCTCTGAGGGGACGCCAAAGAATTCCAAAACCAGCTCGAAGAGCGTCATCTGTCCCCGGAGCGGATGACCAGGTCCTTCACCCCACCCTCATTCTTCCAGATGCCACTCATGAGTTCACGACCACAGATGAAGGTCGGAGGTAGATCGTCTGGTTAATCGGAGCCAGACGTCGGGCTGGGGAGTTAATTAAAGCACTGGATGTGAAGTGATGTTGGTTTGAAGACAAACGTGGCGGCACCTTTTTAACTCTGGACTATTATCTGGGCTGCCTGCATTCCTTGAGGATCACAGTCATTAAGTCAACCGACAAAGCGGCAAACGAGCTTTTTCACGAGTTAGGTTTGGGGCTGTGTGTCTTCAGGTATCGTCACGATTCAATTCCAGTTCCTCGGGCCGTGATTCATTAAAAAATGCTCTTTTGTCGACTATTTTACACGCCGCGTGCATTTTTTATCAAACTTTTTGCATTCTGGTAAGTCAATGAAACCTAATGTGTGTCCAGATGTCCGTTTCCAAAGCACGTTCTCACTCTCTCTCCGCCGTTTATCCAACGTTAATGATGTTAAGCGACGCTGGAGTTACTTAAAATGCCTTAAAAAACCTTCAATGAACAGTCGGCAATAATTTTGGGGCAGGCTGCAAGTGCAAGCCTCTCCGTCATTTGTGTCTGCGTTCAAGATGCGTCGCAGAGTCGAGATGTTACCGTGCCTCTGATAATCGGTGTAGTAAAAACCAGAAAAACAGACTGAGTGGAAGGGAATAAAAGAGCTTTGGCAAGCCATTGCACCACCTGCGCAGGCAACTGGACTGATTAGGAATTTCTGTTCGATAGCACATGTGAGACAGATGACCGAAAAATGTGACTGAAATGCCCCGCGTGTACACGGCTTAAAAGGTCCATAATCTCATCAACACACCAGAAAAGCTGTAATGATGATTACGAAATGATTGCATTACAGAATGAATCGATAGCGCTGCAGCTATCACACCGGCCAGTCCGACCATAATTCTGTTTTCTAATCGTTTTAAACGTGCGCCGTCATGCAGCGATATTCAGTGTGTTGGATATGGGAGGGATGAGTGTAATAGCTGGAACCAGATACAACCCTTCTGCACAACCTTGGACATACTTGCAGCTCTGCTGTTATTCACCGCGTATTCAGTTATTCCTGATCAACCGACCTTGGATCTTCTTATTCTACTTTCCTCATCTGACCATTATGAGCGTCATCGTGAAACCATTATAGGTGAAAGTAATTCTTGTTCTTATAGTCACAGAAAAGGCAGATCCTTGCGTTCTTCTGAGTTTTATGGCTCTATGTCTTCGAGTCCAGATGGTAAACAGCTCTTCAGTCCACAGTCCAGGAATAGGATGTCCCTAAAATGTGTTTATCAATGCTGTCACAGACGTCCTTAGAAAATAGCAGGTCAGGAAGTCAGAAAGTCCCAGTCTTTAGGTCATAAAACAACAAAACTGAGGACTCACCATCATAAAAAGAGACTGCATCCTTCATGGCATAAAATTTAGTTTTAACAGTTAACTATTCTGAGTCCCCAAATTCCTTACACAGGACTCGTCTCGTAACTGTGCTGGGAACCTGCGGTAAATCGCCCTGGTCTAACGTTGTTATGGTGGTGACGTGAAATGACTGCCACGGTTAGCATGGCTAAGCTAAGCTCCCTCCTCCGTGCTCAAATCCTTCCAGACCAGCCACAGCCAGTCACGGCAGTCCGTTTATACAAACCACGCAAGCACGAGAAAACATATTATCTTTAAAGTAAGACCGTGATCTGTTAGGAGTCAGTATAATGCTAAGTGCTAGGTTGCTAAAATCTTAACAGCAACGACCAGCTCTGACAGCCAGCGGAAATCTACCGACCAAATGGAGTCAAATGATGCCCGAGCATCTGATCAGTCAGCCACATTTAGTTTTATTGATTAATATCAATTTATCTGATGTGGTACATCCCCTGTACAGCTGTCATGGAAGTAATATTGATAAAAAAAATAATAAAGATTTTTGTATAATTTTGAACGTATGAGCAGTTTGAGGAATCGATGCACCCTCTGATCCAGAGATGATGCCTGTTTTTGACAGTGAGTTCTCACTCGAACCCGCAGCATCGTTTCTGACATCTGTCTTACTCCACATGGATGCACCTGCACCTACTGAGTTTGCAGAACTTGCAGCAGGTGAGCTGATGTGCACAGCTGAACAGTTCACAACATGGACAGAAACTCAATCAACCGGCGCCTTTGAAGTAAGACGTGCAGGGTCGAAACATCCGTTTTTGACAAGCACTGTTTCTTCAGGGAACTCTCTTGGATGGCCGCGAGGTACAGTGACCACGGTCTCATCCTGAGCAGGTGCAGCCAGCTGCTGTCACTTTCCTGCAGTGGCTTTTTCCCAAATTTTCTTCCCTCTCAAATGAGAATTAAGGAACGATGCGTCACATAATGAGCATGTCGTGATGTATATAACTGCACCGCCCGGTCACAAGGGGCTAAACGTTTCTTGTTTCAGACACGATGCGCTTTCAAAGATTAATCACCCTGGATGGACGCGCAGCGCCCGCTGGAGCACTTTGAAGGCATTCAGGTGGACCGCCGGAACCCTGAATTAGAGGCTGAAAGGTTGGAAAAGTGACCTGAGCTCCTGCAACAAGATTAACTCTTTATTTGATTGAAGGCCTGCAACATCTTTCAGCGTTAACCTGGCAGCAGCCCTGAGGTTTTACGAGATGTGAAGGTCTGGCGTCTAAATTCTGCTTCCACCGTCAAAGTTTCATGAACTGGGACGGGTGCACGTTTACGCCGGCAAACCCCGTCAGAACCAGAGAGCAGACTGTAAACACACGAGTCAGATATTATTATCTGGCGTTATTGTCATCAGTCACAGATTCAAATTCTGCCACCATCACAGTTTGTAGGGGAGCTGATTCGACCAGTTCAAACCCGGCGCTGGTTCTCGATGCCCATCTTCACCCATTCTCACACTCTGGATGGAGTATTTTTTTTTTTTTTTTTTTTTCCTCCCTGGAAGGCACCTGGGATGAGTACGAGTTGTTCTTTTTCCTCAGTGCCAGGATGCACCAGCCACAGGAATGTTCGACACCAACTGCAATCTGGGCAAGGCCTTCGTGAGCGAACTGGAATGTAGATAGTGGAAAGTCTGAGAACTCAAACATGCAACACAAGTTTACAAAAAAAAAAAAAAGCAGCTTGGAAAAGCTTCTCTTTCCTTCATCCGTTAAATAGCCTTTTTTTTCAGTCACCCGCTGTTCACTTTCAGGGGAAGTTGTTAAAGATGTAGTCCATACTTTCATCTTAAGGGGTCCAGCTGGACTGAATTGAAGGAGCTCAATAAAAAAGTCAAACGATCAACTGGGTCGATGAGTAGGGTTGGGGATCGAGAGCCGGTTCCTGTAGAGAACCGGTTCCTGTAGAGAACCGGTTCCGTGTGTTTCAATTCCATGGAATTGTTTAGCAGTTTATCTAGCAATTCTCTTATCGATTCCAACCAGCACAAATCTCACGTAATTTACGCAAGTTACACACAGTCAATTCCAGAAAGCACTTACGTGATTAAGTTACGTCGGTTTAGCACGCGCATTGCAGTTGTAAACAACAATGGCGCCCACCAGGTTCAAACGCTCCAAAGTTTGGCTTCACTTCACCAAAGAAAGATGGCAACAAGGCAACTAGCAGTCATTGTAAAGTGGAGATAACAGCGTCGGGAGGGAAAACGGCTAACATGCAGAAACATTTGAACACACAACATGCGATAACGAGTGTCGTGTTTTTGACGCTTCGGACTGATCTCAACCCAGCAGCAGTAGCCAAGCTAAGATCACCTCTGGTAACTCTGGTAAGTAGCTATCCCGCTGCCTATGTGCTTCTTTGTAAAACACGCTATAACATTAACGCTATGCTATTAAACGAATGCCTTCTGCATTACATTTAGAAGATGACCGTGATGAGAGAGAGAGAGTCTGGCTGGTTCAGAGGCTGGAAGACATGATTATTTTTCTGCAAAATAATTATTAATTCTTCATAGTATTTGCAGATTTGTACTATGCACTGTTCCCTTGTATTTGATAGTATTTATCTTTCTTTATTATTATTTATGAGTGAGCTCATATATCCTTTTAAAAGGGAGATTTTTTTTATTTCTATTAAGAAAAATCTGTTAGTAAAATGTTCCACATTCTTGTGTATTTGCACAGTTACATATTACAACAGTTAACACGTTATTCAGGCTTTGGGCCTCTTTTGACCTCACTGTTAAGTTTGTAAGGTCATGATTTCTAAGTAAAAAAAAAAATTGATGCTAATTAGACTGTTCTCCTCTTTGCCCAAATAAGAATCAATAAGAGAATCGATAAAGAATCGAATCGTTAAACAGTATCGATAATGGAATCAGAATTGGAAAAATCTTATCAATTCCTAACGATGAGGCTCATCCTCTGGGGAGCAGGGAGGTGGGCATCAGATGCACATTTCAGTCCAGACCGGTGCAACCAAACGAGCGTTCCCGTCGTCAGAGGCGGTCTGAAGCTGAACCTGCGCGATCGGAAACATCGCGGGCGATGGCCACGATGTCGGTGAAAATGAGCTGAGACCACAGCTGTCGGTTCTCACATGATCCAAATCTTCTCCCACCCTTTTTTTTTTTGTCGGCACTAATAAATAATAATAATTAGTTCTTGGAGAAATAAATCAGGGTGGCACCTAAAGCCACTACCCGGCTGGTCTTCATCAGGAAGGTCCCCCCATATGATCCAGGTCCTGCTCAAGGTTTCTTCCTCTTAAAGTGGAGTTTTTTCTTGCCACTTTTTGGTATAAAGGTTTTTTTTCTCCCTACGTGGGAGATTTTTACTTGCCATTATCATTGATTGGATTTAATATTATAATTTTAGTTAATGATATTTGCTCGGGGGTCATGATCTGGGTCTCTGTAAACGCCTAGAGACAATTGTCATTGTAACAGACAATACAAATAAAATTGAACTGAATTAAAGCATATATACGTACTGAATTAAAGCATATATACGTACATGATCCTAATAATTGTAAAAAAAAAGTGCTGAATAAGTGGTGCATACAGTACAAACAATTATGTAATCATACTCCTACTGCATGACATCCAGGCTAAACTTCCACTGATGCCAGCTGTTGGGGGGGGGATACAGTATCTGCATCTTTACCCTCATCTCCTACATCAGAGTGCCTCAGACTCCTCAGACCATAGAAGTCAATTTGTCATGAAAAAAAAAAAAAGGAAAAAGAAAAAGACCAAATTCGTAAACCATTTGATGTTTATCAAAGAGTACAAAAGAAGTCGAGGTCAAGGGGGCTAAAATAAGAAGGGAGGGCGAGGTGGGTAGAACTATTTCCTTTTCCTGAGGTTAGCACAGCACCAAATATGGTCACAGAGTTGGAAATAGGCATTTTCCAGCTCTTTTGGAGAACGCGCCATCGGTCGTTTGGGCAGAGTTGCATTAGAAACGCCGCATTTCCAGTCCGAGAGTTATTTTAGCCCTCGGCAAATTGCTGCCAGAGACTGGGGTCCAAATTGTGGCTCTCGACATGGGGCTGACCACGACTCCATCTGGCATTACTGCATCCTTTCCAGGGCAAGCACAGCAGCGCATGAGAGCTCAGAGTGGCGGGGGGGAGATCGCCGAAGTGACCTTCAGTACGCGCCGATATCTGGCAATCAGGAAGATACGCATCAAACGGGGCTGTAAACTGCGCACGCGGCGCACCCACACATGTGTTAACCCTCTCTCCGTAGTAACATTTGTTTTCCTCCGGGGCTCGCGACATGCCATGGTGGGTGTGTTTGTGTGTGTGCGTGGTCGTCTGTGTGACGTAACATAAGCTCTTACTATGCCCAGATTCAGCACAGCTGGGTTTCTCAGTATTCCAGATTACAATAACGTCACTGCTTTGCCTTCAGCCCTCCCTTCTGCTCAGCACACGCTCCAGCGCACACATCTACTTTCAGCACACGCATGCTAACACAAAACCAACTCCGATGATGTCACCGATTTTGCTTCTTTTTCGCCTCCCTCTCCATCTGCCTCCCCCGTCTCGGGCTTGTTATCACGCATGTCTGTTCTCAATCCTGTCGGGCTCTGCATATTTATTCAATCTCCTCTCATCTCTCCTCATTTCATCTCCCGTGAGCGCATCCCTTTTTTTTTTTTCTGTCTCTTTTCCTCCTTAACTCGAACAGATTCAATCAAGGTCTGCCCAGAAGCAGCAAACCACTGGCCAGATGTGAGCTGCATGTACCAAAAAAAAAAAAAAAAAACACCACTTAAAATCCAACCAAACTTCATTTTTGGCTGAAAGGGAACGAGGGCCATGAACGAGGCTTTTCCTGATTTAGTCGGTTCATAGTTACTCTGTTATTTTCCAAAAGAAGTTAATTTCACTAGTGCTGGGCGGTATACCGGTTCATACCGGTTCATACTGAATACCGGTGTTTATTTTTCTCATGATATGAATTTTTCATATACCGTAATACCGGTGAGTATGTACTGTAGCGTACACAACGTTGGGAACGCCGCGCGGCGGAACGTAAGTGCCGCAGAACGTTGTTTGACAGGGGACTGTTTTGCAGTTGCACTGGAGGCACAACACGCTACTAGTTTCTGGTTAAATGGTGATGGCTGCAAACAGAGAAAGTCCCGAAGTGGAAGCTCCAGAACGACAACATGAGACTGAGGAACTTCTTCCTAAACCAGGAGCCGTGTCTGTCGTGTGGAAGTTCTTTGGATTTAAAAAAGACGACGTCCAACAAACTACAATAATCTGCAAATGTTGCCGAGCTAAAGTTGTAGCCGCGGGAAGCTACACCAGACTGGTGTTGCCTCCCATGGCTACAACTTTAGAACGTTGTTTACATTGTGTAGTTAATGTTGATTTTTTACAAAATATCTTTTTTCAAGTTGTTTGCAAAATTTGAAAAATAAAAGGATTCTGTATGTAAACTGCGACTATCATTCATTCTGATTCCTTCACTTAATTAGAATCACGAGTGCCACCTCTTTGTAAATAGTATCATTTTGTGAGGCCATGCAAACCTGTATTAATACTAGTGTAGATATGAATGTTTTTTTTACAATATTTACTTCCCGTGACAGTAAAATAGGTCATTCTAAGCCAATTTACTGCAGCAACTCCTCTCTAAATGATTAGAAAATGTGGTTAACACCCAGTTGTGCCTTCAAAAAAAAAAATACCGTGATATACCGTGAAACCGATATAATTTTGAAAAATACCGTGATATAAATTTTTGGTCATACCGCCCAGCACTAATTTTCACACATCATCTTTGTAGTTCAGTCCAAGGAGAATAAACTACGGCTCGAGTGGGAATAACGCGGGGAATCTCAGAAACCTTGCTTCTGCGGCAGCGTTTTCGTAAATGGTGAAACGTCTGGAGCGACGCCAGTTTTAGCTGCCTTCCCCGGAGCTGTTAGGATAATCCCCGACAAGTCGCCGCAGACGCAAGGCTCCTTCCTCGCCGCAGGAACTCTCTGTTTCCGGTTTCTTCTGTCAAAGCGTCCGAGAACCGCCCGCTCGCGTGTGTTTTGGCGTTGTCCTCGCAGGAGTGTTACGAAGCCGTAGGCCCGTGGGCCAAATGTGGCCCACCACGTCATTTTATGTGGCCCTCGAGAACTTGTGCATCATTGTCTTAAATATTAAATGAATATTTTAAGACTTAAAATAAGCTTATACTTCTTTAAAGCGCATATTGACAATAAACTACATCTCCCATAATACATTTCGTCATTACGGTGTCTCACCATGAGCAAGTCATCAAGACGATTTTCAGAACTGATGGACTAAACAAAGACCTCTACAAACTAACCCCAACATGTCCAAGAAAAGTGTCAGCCGTGAAAGAGTTTAATCTACGTCGGCATTTTGAGAGCAAACATGGACCTAAGCATGCTAAATTACGCCTACAGGAAATACAAAGAATCGCAGCAGAATTAAAAGGCAGACTGCAGTTGCAGCAGAATGTGTTCACAAAAGTTACTGCTAAAATGATGCAGCAGTTAAAGCTAGCTTTGTTGTGGCTGTATGTTCAGCTGTGATGCTTCCTTTGCAGATGTGCCCGCTGCTCCATAGAAACTGAGTTTTCTGTTTCACAAAGCGAGGTGACTTAACTCCGTCGCCGTACGGCCGAGCGTCCAGAACGACGAGCGTCGCCTTTTTCGCTGGAGGCCAACTGTCAAACGGTACTGGGATTATTAAAGTTTGGATGTTCAGAGCGGCGGCAGTCTTGAAGTGCTTTGACGGTGGTTTATTGTGCTGCTTCTTAGTAAAAAAAAAAAAAAACCTAATTGGGAATAAGGCTTTATCAGCAAAGAAGCAAAAGACTGGCAAAAATGAAAACAATTGCAAAATGACGTCTGTTTTAGTAGCACAAAAAAAAAAACCAAAGGATCTTTCCAGGTTTTTGTCGGTACATTTCTCTTTTCAGTCAAATCGTTGGCGGCAGATTTACCGCTGCTTCAGGCCTGGCACAAACCAAGTTTTGCTACTTAGTCTGTTGCTGTTATTCACCTGGGGAGGGGATTATTTAAATAAATCGCTGCAGACTGATTTAATAAACTGGGCTCACAACTTGCTGCCAATTGGACCATTATTTACTGACAAAAACCACATGTTGTAAATTTTGCTTGACGAGGAAAAAAAATCAGAAAAGAAAGAAAAAGGTGTTGTGCTGCGGGCCCGAGGAGAGAGAGTGCGAAGGAAACAATCCTCTAATTATTTTAATTAACTGGAATACCAGAGTTGCTATCAGAAGATATTGCCAAACCACATTATTCTAAACTGTATGATTGTTAAAAACCTGAGATCTTCTTTGTTGTAACGTGTTGTTGGCGATAATCTTGGAAAACCTGATTGTTTCCCTTTTAAACCTGCATTTGTGGGACGAGCAGCAGAATAGGAGTTGCACCCATGAAAGATTTGCCAGATCTTTTTTTTTTTTTTGCTGTTGGTGGATCGGATGATTGAAGTCTGAAGAAACAAGACAAGATATCAATTTGAATTAATTTGTTTAGTGTTTATTCAGCAGTGTTTGGGAGAACCATCCACAACCACAACAGTCCGGCGCCTTATGTCGTCTCTGATGGACCCCGCTCTGCTGGGATGAGCACCGTCATCGAAGAGGACAGCTTGGTCTTGGACTGTGGTGATAAGGGATCACCGCTGGCTGCAGAAAGGAACACCGTCACGCCGCCTCCACCAAAAGACGTTACTCCGTCGGTGCAGCAGTCTCCAAAGCATTATCTGGTTGCTCAGGTTCCGGCGTGCATGCTGTCAACACCAGTGCAGACGGGCCTGAGGGTGAAGGGCGGCCCTGGCAGACCTCCCGGCAGCCCTGTGAGACCGGACGCTGGCAGACTGACTGCAGATCTGTAGACTGCCTGCGGTTCCTGAACGCTGACAGGATGAGGAAACGGTCTTCTTGGGACTCCCACTTTGCAGCTGGTCTCTGACACCCCAGCTTGAAGTTGCCTTGTCGCAAAGAATCTGTTCAGACCGGTCCAACGCCGCATGGCGATTCGTGACCACTGTGGTACTCACAAGACTGGAACTAGTCACTAGGGCAGCAAGGTTCCTGGTTTGAACCTCTGCAGGGGCCTTTCTGTGTGGATTTGCATGTTCTCCCCATGCGTGAGTTTTCTCCAGCTTCCTCTCACAATCAAAAACATGCATGTCAGGTTAACTGGTGGCTCTAAATTGCCCGTAGGAGTGATTGTGAGTGTGCATGACTGTTTATCTACACGTGGCCCTGCGATGGACTGGAGATTTCTCCAGGAGGGACCTCTGCCTTTTGCCCAAAGAGAGCTGGGTAAGGCTCCAGCAGATCCCCGTGACCCTAGATAGGACTAAAGGTATAGACTGAAAGTAATTCTCCATGTTCTTTTATCTGGTGCCATTGACGAGATTAGAAACAAAGGTCAATTAAAGAGTTTAATACAATAATGAAATACAAAGATTCAATATGCCATGCAGAATATTATAATCGGCCGATGGTACACTTCCTTGACACCACAAAGAGATGCCAGGGAAATGCACACTGATGTCAAATTGTCCTCAGTTCTTAAAAGATCCAGTGGAGGCGGATCCTTGGTTCTTCTGAGTTTATTGCTCTTTGTCTTTGAGTCCAGATGGTAAACAGCTCTGAATCGCAGGTCCAGGCACACACGGTTGATTTGTTTGTCTAGGAAATGAGATGTCCCTCAAATGTTTTTATCTATGCCGTCACAAACTGTTGGTCGCAAACTGTTGGGGGTCGGGGAGAATGTTACAGTCATTTAAGTCATAAAACCTAAAACAACCACTGAGGAACTCACGGTCATAAAAGGAGACTACATTCCTATATGTCATAAAGTTTAGTTTTAACAGTTAAACAGTCCTCAGGTAATTTTAATCCTAACAAGATGATGGATGGATGGAATAGTTACTAATACTTAGTGATAAGAACATGGCAGTATTGAGTGAGAAGTGAAACCTTTGTCTGAGATCTTCCTACATCATTAAACCGATATATTTCAGATGTCCACCCCCCCATAATAGCTTCTGATTGGCAGATTTTTAACATCTTGTCAATGAACTTGCATTACCTGATCGATGTGTAATGGACTCAGAGTTTTTATATGGTGTTTCTTTACTGTTAGTCTGCTCTTTAAGGTGCCATCAAGCTTTAACACTAAGAACCCCAATCACATGAGTCACATACAAAAAAAAAAAAAAACCTCAATGGACACAGCCGCTGACGTTCAAATAGACAAAGGGGCTCGCAAACACCCACTGAAGTCCAGACAGCATCCTGCAGAGCACATCCACTTATTACAAGATTGCACAAATTATTTGATAGAGAACTGGATCAGTCTAACCCAGCTATCATATTGTGGCTTACGCTCTTAGCTTGACGGGCCATTAAATTGCTGGCAAGGTCACCGTCTGCTCCGTGTGACCTGTTCGATCTGAAGACGCCGGAGGAGCGATGGAGGGAAGGAGGAGAGGATGCAGAGAGGCGAGAAAAGATGTAAGAAGTAACAGAAAAGGCTGGAGGAGCAAGTGGCTAAACCATGTTGCCATGCCAGGGAAAGGGATGATAGTGGGCTGCGGAGGGTCTGATGGAGGTATTTGGTCGGCTCGATCAAAGCGCGCTGGAGTCCGCCGTCATATATGATATAGAGCAACACAGCGCGCACAGGAACGAGACGGGCGGATAAGTCCTACATCAGACAGAGCGGGATTAGACTCTCCCTCTTTCACAAACGCACACAGATTACAGCTCCAACACAGCTCTCCCGGCTTCAAACGGTTTTCGTGGCATCAGTGAGATTCACGAGGATCCGACCATGACGCCACGTCCGTTGTACAACAGCACGTACAGAAAAGAAATGCAAGCCGACAAATGTTTTCTGTGTTTGAGCCCACTTTGCGCCAGAATTTGGACCATTGCAGAATGAAAACAGGACATTTCTGCCACCGAAACTGTCGTGGGTGTTGGAAAAATATTTGCTCCGTTTCAGTTTCAGTGCACGGTAATAATGCTACACAGACATTTACAGCCTGCACTTCAGCTGGCCGATAAATAGATTTCAATCAGTTACAGTGATCCCTTATTTTTCACGGTTAATGGGGACCTTTAACCTTTGATCCTATCTTATTCATACTGTATGATTACCAAAAACTTACTGAAACAACTCTGGTACACTCCCATTTAATAAGACAAATCACTGTATGATTATAGCAACTCCAAAAAAAATCAGTCATGGAAGAGAGGATAGGGGACAAGCCAAGAAAGAGACCAAATGAGTAATAAAAGTGTCATAAAAGCGACTGAACCTCCACGTTTATACACTGATCTGCTGGTAGCTCAGGCTGTGATGAAGCAAAAGACATAACCTGACTGTGCATTAATAGAGTTCACTGCTAGCAGTTTCAGCACAAATATCACCAATATGCAAAAACCCCAAATATATCAATAGACACAAACATGTATGCTTTTTTTTAAAGACATCTGAATGAATAAAGTAAGAGTGGAATTTGTCCAACAATAAATAAATGATTGAAAACTCATCTCACTAACACTTAACATACAATATTAATTAGATGACGATACAGTTTCCTAAGATTAGCGATGGGAATAATTTTCCCTTCAAGCTGAAACGAGTCGAAGATGAGTGTCGCGTCTTCCTCCGGCGGTTCAAAACTTCTCCCGGGTCTGGTTTCCCGTCCATAAACGCCGTGAAGGAAGATGATATCTCAACAAGGAGCCGCAGCCGCTGTAACAGCGTGTAGGCTTACGTCATTACCTGTTTAAGTGGCGCGCTCGTAGGGGAGGCACGAGTGTTAACGTGTTTCCATGAAGCAGTAACGCCACCGGGAACCGAGGGGATGACAGGCCTGTCATGCCCCGTCACACTCGAGTAGCTGAGCGAGAGGAATGCCAAGGCCCCCGTGATCCCCCCGCGGGGCCGTTTTATCGAGGGATAAAACGGCGGACCGACCGCGTGTGTGTGGTTTTTTTATGCATGTGAAAGAGATGGGACACTGTGGGAGTTCAAGAGCTCATTTTCTGCCAGAGAGGTAACCAGTGAGCACAGCGGTTCATGTGCAGTCAAGAGAACGAGGGCGGTGATCTGCCCACCTCCCACCGCAATCAGGCCCTTCACTGCACGTCCACAAAGAGCGTTTTTCAGATGACAGCCAGTGTTCTGAACCGTATCTGAACCATAACCCCTAACCCCTAACCCCTAACCTTCCAAAAAAATACAATGCATCATTTTAAAGCTCATGCAGTGCACAAATCAGGACCACAGCAGTCGTGTTTCTGCAGGCAACCGACTGGAAAAGCTTTTTCTCTTATTCAGCACGAGGCCAGATAGGGAACACTGATGAGTCCACTTATCCGGCATCGATCCGCCGCGAAGTCAAGCGGGTTCATGCCATCCAGTCACATCAAGTATCTTGCGGTTCCTTCGCCTCGCACGCCGGAGACGACGTCGCCCCGCTATGAGTCAACGGCAATTGGAGCAGAAGGATATTATGCGCGCGGTTAACTGGGTCAGCTGAGCACGGACCGTAGCTGTCTGGCCAGTTAGCGTAAAATTATTTTCATGCTGATTGGTGTTAACCTTCTGCAGACTCACACACACACCCACTCAGTTTTAAAAAGTCAACACTAACGTGCTGCAGCAGGGAATCTTTTGATGGCTTTTTGGAGTATGAAGCTTGAGCCTTTAAGTCACATGTGTCAAACACAAGGCCCGCGGGCCAAATATGGCCCGTCACGTCATTTTATGTGGCCCTTGAGAGCTTGTGCATTATTGGCTTAAATTTTAAACCAATATTTTAAGACTTAAAATAAGCTTACAGCGCTTTAAAGCGCACATTGACAATAAACTGCATCTTCCATAATGCATTTCATCGTTACCCACAAGGATAACAGTATATCACCATGAGCAAGACATCAAGACGATTTTCAGAACTGATGGACTTGAGAAAGACCTTTACAAACTAGCCCCAACATGTCTTTTTTGTCATGAGGCAGTGTCAGTCGTGAAAGAGTACAATCTACATCAGGATTTTGACATCAAACACGAAGCATTCTAAATTTGCTAAATTAGCCCACAAGAAAAACCAAGAATCGCTCCCGCTTCTGAAACCAAAGTAATGGATACTCAGTCACCTGTGCGAAAGCAGGGTTACAACCACAAACCCCGAGTTTAATATAATAATAATTTAAATATTTGAAACTTGAATACATAATTAATACAGACACAGTAATTTACAATATAATAAGGTGTAGTTTAATTTATTTGGGTTTACATTCCATTTTGTTACATTCATGCTGTCAATCTGGCCCTTCCAGGGCAACCATGATGCTGATGTGGCCCTCAGTGAAAATGAGTCTGACACCCATGCTATAAGTGCTTTTGATGTACTATATTAGCACACCAAGGCTAAATAGTACCGAGGCCGGACTCTCCTCCCTTCCATCCGTGATGTTCAAAGTTCAAAAGGACTCTGGGTTGCATGAAGAGGACCCAGTCTAAAATGATATCTGACTTGTAGCTTGAGGTTTGAGAAGGATTTCAGGAGGTCGGACAGTCAAATCTGCAGCTCCACTCGTCTCCTCCGCTATAACAGTTATATACTGTAAGATATATTTAACTGCTGAGAGCCCCCACAACAGAAGCGTTAACGTCAGTACGAGCACAAAGTAAACCTTGCGCCTCGTCTAATGGAGAGCACACTTTGCACCAAGTCACCTTTGGTCTTTCACACTTTATAAAGTACGAGATGGTCGAAGCAATTTGCAGCAGCATAGTGCTTAGCAGGCAATTATCCTGTCCCCTGATAACGGCTTTATGCCGCACGCTGGCAAGGTAATGTTTGTTTGTTCCAGAGGAAGGAAACAATTGAGTAAGCAAGATTTATCATGAGGGAAAGGGATTATTAACAGGGATGACCCAACTTTCCTTTTGAAACAATTAATTGCTTTGCCACTACAGAGCAATAAACGAGTGTTGGTTAGGAGAGAAAAAAACTCAGGAAACGCTACAGTCTTTACGACCTCCCTCCTGTTCTTTTTGGTTTCAGGAACCGAAAGAGGAAGTGTCTCTCGTAGCAGCTGGGGCTCTTTTCCTGCGCAGAGATCGGCCCAGCGGAGTGATGTAAGCGCCAAAAACGGCGCCTCTCGTTAGAGATCAGTCACAGAAGGAAGCTGAGCAGAAGAACATTTAACAGCTGACTCAACTCCTCTACCGGCAGGATTGTGTTGCTGAAAATCTCATGTTTTGAGTCAAAGTAAGCATTTGAGTCACTGCACAGCTGCGTTCCAGGTGCGAGCATTGATAGGTCACGCAGCATTTCCAGCGTGCACAAACAATCTACCAAATGTTGTTTAAGTCTGTTTAAGGGGGAATTCCAACTCCTCCCTTAACCTTCAATCTCAACCCTCAATCTCAAGAATGCGCGCTCCCGCTAAGGGCAAGTGCTGTCCCGATTCTAAGAACGTCAAATTAAGGGACGAGTTTGAGGGCTGTATCGCCCTCAAAATTGAGATTCTCCGGCACCAACCTTGGAAGTAAGGGCTACCCAGAAGGCATTGGGTAATTTAGCCAAGACATCTCCGAAAAGGATGGCAACAAAAAAAGCTAGCTACAAATGTAAGTATCTTCGTAGATCTTAAAGATATAAATGTTACAAAACCATCTTATTGTCTTTGTTTGAGACGTTTTTCATGAATTAACATCGTTGTTGCGTAACATTTATTTTTTTACTTTACGATGTTTGCTGCCGGACTGGCGGTCCCGGCCGGCTTCACGTTATTTGTATACCTTGTTGTGTAGCGACGGAGGACTGAATAATGTATCCTCTATTGTGTTATTTGATACATTTTAATAAAGTTGAAATGTCGAGAATAAAGTTGAAATGTTGAGAATAAAGACGAAATGTCTAGAATAAAGACGAAATGTCGAGAATAAAAATGAAATGTCGAGAATAAAGTCGAAATGTCGAGAATAAAGTCGAAATGTCGAGAATAAAGTCGAAATGTCGAGAATAAAGACTAAATGTCGAGAATAAAATCAAAATGTCGAGAATAAAGTTGAAATGTTGAGAATAAAGTCAAAATGTCGAGAATAAAGACGAAATGTCGAGAATAAAGACGAAATGACGAGAATAAAGTCGAAATGTCGAGAATAAAGTTGAAATGTCGAGAATAAAGACGAAATGTCGGAAATAAAATCAAAATGTCGAGAATAAAGTTGACATGTTGAGAATAAAGTCAAAATGTCGAGAATAAACACGAAATGTCGAGAATAAAGACAAAATGTCGAGAATAAAGACGAAATGATGAGAATAAAGTCGAAATGTCGAGAATAAAGTTGAAATGTCGAGAATAAAGACGAAATGTCGAAAATAAAATCGAAATGACGAGAATAAAGACGAAATGCAGTTTCCAGAATTCCAGAATCGGTGAAGTTTCTTTTCTGAATAGGTGCAATTTCTGACACAATCTCTTCAAAGTACGAATACTTATTATAATGTCTGTCTATGTGATAAAAGCACATAGACATGTGCTTGCTATCGGATTGATACCAATATCCCCAGTATCGCCCACGTCTATCTGTGAGAGATTATTTCAGGAAGTTTCCGTCTCGGGGGCGTGAGCAGGTAATGCCTCAGTTTTTCTGATGAGCAGCTTGAAGTGTGACGACGTCATGCGCAGCTCAAGCCTGCAGACATAATGCAGATGCAATTAGTAATCTATTACTCCCTCTGTGGGTGTCCTGTCAGGCTGAGGGGGACGCCAAATGAGAAACGAGACTCTTTTTTCGCCAGCTGCAGTTTGGGAAAGTTTGTGGGAAGATTTAATCGTCACGGTTGAGTAAGGAAGGGAAGTTGATTCACGGTGAACCGCAAACAGTTTTGAGGTTTGCGTCCTCTTATCCTGGATTCTGCTGCAGTAAAGACAATTTTTTTGGACAGCTTTATTTGCCGTTCTCACGGCCTCTTTGCTGCGCTGCTATCGCCACTCGCCTTTTCGCTCGCCCTGTCATCTCTCCTATATCATAACCGCGCTGCCTCCGCGGTGCCCTGCAGCGTCTTTACAAACTGGGATGCTGACTCGTCAACCGGGACATTAAACACTCTGGATTGTATCTATAAAACAGCCTCTGTGGAAATGTTCGTCCTGAGGTGTGCAACTTGGATTTCAAAAAGATGAGGACAGCTCATCTTTCATGCATACTCTAAGAAAAAAAAAAAATACAGCACACTTAACAGTTGCTTATCATATTTAAATTAGGGCTGGGCAACAGTTAAAATTTTTCATCGCGATTAATCGCATGATTTCCCTGAGTAATCACGATTAATCACATTGTATAAGGAAAATCATATAATGAATTCAAAAGTAGAGTAAAATGCACAATTATTTAAATGTTCTGCTGCCATATGAACTAAAGTGTCATAACATCTGTTGTTCAAACACTTTTAACATCAGCACTTGGCAGTAACACATATTTAGTGTAAATATCATCTTAAAAAATGTAAAATAAAATAAAGCTTAATGCCACTTCCAGGGCATTAATGTCATCCTGTTTTTATAAAAAAAAAAAAAAAAAAAAAGCAAAACAAACAAAATCCAATAAATGATTGTGGTTCTGAACAATCAGAACATTAAAACAGGTAATTTCTGAGGTAACAGCAGAAACTTTTAACGGGGAGTTCAACTTGTCAGTTGTTACAAATAACCTTGTTTCTGTTGAATCCTCCGTCTGGGAGAACTTTAAAATGAAAATGTCCATGTTAAAGTTCAGTAACTTTACCAATCCGTGTATCATTCATTCTTTCCAATTTCAATTGTCAATCAAAAATTTAAAAAAATTAAAAAGTGACATTTTATTACGTTTTTCGGTTTTTAATCTAACACAAAAAAACGAAAAAAATGCCTGTTTTTTTTTTTTTTTATATTTCAATTTTAGACTTGGATCAAAAATACGAAATGACAAACGGGCTACAGAACTGTTTTAAAATCGAGGACTGGACTTTCTATTGTCATTACACATCTGTGCCACTAGATGGAGCCGCACTGCAGTAACCAGCTAGAGAACAGCAGGACAGTGAACACATGGAGCAGATCTGATGGAACATGGAGGAATAACAAGAAAGTTTTGTTGCAGTCCAGAATTTTTGTTTTCAGACAGAATTGTTAATATTGCTACCTGAGTTGCTACCTGAACTGTAAAGTTCACGGATTTTTACCATTTTCCATGTCTGTTTTAGCTTTTTCGCATGTTTACTGTTTTCCGGTTCCTCAGCAGCCAGTAACAGACTTTTCAAAACAAAGGCATGTGAGCAACATGCGTTAACGTGCGATAAAATAAATGTCGGTGTTAATAAATGAATGAGGTAACGCGATAATAACGCGCTAACTTGCCCAGCCCTAATTTAAATATAAACGGTTGAAGAAAATGGCAGGAAGTACAGACATGAGTGCGCTGAAACAGTGAAGCCTTGCCAGAACAATGACCGTCCTCTGGTCACGTCCACTTCACGTTGCCTCCAGGACAAAATATTTCTACGCTTTTGAGATTGATGAATAGAGAAGTGCACTTGGATTCTCTGTGTCTTCTCGGAAGGAGACGAACAACGCAGTTCACCTACAACGGTGCAGACATTGGCCTGGAAGGACGTTTGCTTCAATCTCCACGCTCCCCGTGTTTCCAGGTCATCTTAGCGGAGAGCACCGTGCGTTAATGAGCTGCTCCACTTTCAGTGACAGATGGAAAATGCTGCAAGACGCCTGCGCCTGCTGCCCTCCCTTCCCTTGCCCAGCTCGCCCCGCCGTCCAGCCGCCGGGACCTCGTCACCGCGTTGGGCGCAGCATCATATCGAATGTTTGCAGGCGCGTCGACGGGGAGAAGCCGCCTGGAGTCGGGGCAGTGGAAAAAGCGCTTCACTCCCTTCATCAATATTGCAGTCCGGCCCGGTGAAAGGTAACACCGGCTAACATATTCCATCGTGTCACTGGAAGAGAGGATCAGGTGCCTTGGCTTGACATGCCAACATTGTTACCTGTACAAGCGGTGACGTCAGGGTTCATTTATTATTTACTGATTTTTTTTTTTTAAAAGGAGCAGGAAAAGTTTGGAGGTGCTGGAAAGTGGAGGATGTTCGGGTATCTGCTTGGTCCCTGCCGAAAAGGTGAGAAGCAGCAGAAAAAGGTGAAAAAGCGTGAGTTCCTCCTGGCGAGACTAGTGAGAGCTGCAGATGAATGCCCACGCGGTCTGAATTACGTCCTTTACAGGTAATAACAGCAACAACTAAAGGTTCAAACAATTACGACTTCCTGCATGAACGTCACTGCAGCAGGTCGTCTTCCCTGTTGGCCCCGATTATCTGGAACGTGACTTGTGAGCATCAGTCATGGATGAACGTTCCATCATCAGACTGTCACTTTGATCATGTGACCAAACCAATTTGAGTCGATCCAGATGGACGGATGTTTCTGACAGTGCGAACGGCTAAAAACCATGTTTGATGAACGGTGCCAGTCAGATTCACGCGGTGACAGGACACGCACACGTTCATAGGTAGACTCCAGGTGGTGCATAAGCTCCTCCCCCTTCAATCTCCAGCTGACCTTCCGGGAAGACTTTGGCGGTCTTCCTGCGGGACGATCGCTAAAGTGATCTGACGTCAAAATGCTGCCAATTTTACCAGAGTCACAATTTTTATGACAAAATTACATTTTATTAAAAAACTATTTGGCTTCTAGCCAAGATTGGAGTTTTATAAAAGAAAAAAATATCTGATGAGAAGAAGATTTTTGTATGAGAGTTGAGACATGAACGTCATGATTTTAGAAAAAGACTGATTTTAAGATATAAAAATATAATTATACAAATGTCACTAGTTGTCAACATTAAGTTGTTCTTTTATGTCAAAAAGTCAAGATTTTGTAAATTTCATAAAAAAAAGTTTAGATTTAACAACCAAATGTAATTTTGTAAAACTCTTCTTTCTCTATATTTGATTAAATTCTAAATTCTTAAATTTTCTGTCAGTCATAATTTTGTAAAATTTTGCTTTTTACAACAAAAAAAATTGCGACAATTTTTGTATAATTGAGGCAACTATGTGGTTTGATGTGACGTCTGGACGAAGTCTGGTCTACAGTGATCCCTCACCAATTTGCGCTTTAAGTTCCGCAGTTTTAGTTATTCGTGGATTTTTCAGAAATATATAATATAATTTTAAAAAATTTAGAAAAAATCACGGAAGCATCACAGGATGTTGTGCGCATTCTCTCACTGTGAAGAAATGTTGTGAGCCAGCCTGGCCCCTTTAAGAAGGTGGCCTTATGGGTAATGTAGTGTGTGCGTCGTGGGACGGCAGAATGAAAACGGGGTTAGATGAAAAGTGTAGTGAGCATCAACAGCAGCCCAGCGTGTATAGATTTACATTCTCTGTTAACCGACAGGAGCCCAACAATACAACCTGTGTGATGTTACAAGTTCCTGCAGTGCCAGAATAAAGTGCCCGTTCCATGCAGAGAAAACCGGACTGTTTCTTTTGTTGTTGTTAGCGTGTTAGCCGCTAATTATGAGCCAAAAGTAGCACAATACCAGCAGTTTCTTTACTACGGTTCAGAGACCAGAGGCTGTGAAGGTAACAGAAAGACCACAGTTGAGCCTTTGTCTTGTTTCCGCAGTGCCTCGCTACTTTTTTGTGCTTTTTAAACATATTTTAAACAAATTATTTAGGCTCGGGGGACTCCGGTTCCTGTTCGCAGATTTTGATTTTCGTGGGGGGATGGTCCCCATTAACCGCGAAAAATAAGGGATCACTGTAATTATTGCGGCCCCACCTGCATCTCGACCGCTCAAAGGTGAACGAACACAACCAACCAGGTCAAGTTTGTTGGATCTGTACTTCTGTCCACAGCAAAACCAACTTGAAGATTAAACAGACGTCACTTTGCAAAGGCAACCGACGGATCTCTGCTGCTGAAAATGACTGAAAAGTGAAAATGACTTGCATGAAAAAAGAAAAAAGAAGCCTGCAGCCAATGACCTGGCAGTCCCTCATAAGACATCGCTTTTGTAAGAGCTTATCCTTATTCGTCACTTAACACCGCGCGGCCCCGACTGTCCAGCTCTGGTCAATCTGTGACGCAGCGTACCTTACAAATATGAGCGCACGAGGCTGCTCCAGTGAGCTCTGCTAACCGCTGATTATCCGGTCAGTAGCAGGGCGCTGCCGCCGTGCGTGTGGCGGTTGCGTGTGTGTGTGTGTGTAACATGGCCTGGTCCGGGGTCAGCGATGGTGCACATTTAATCTGCTCTGGGTTTCCAGGCCGCTCCAAGGACTTTGACACATTCGGTCTGTATCCATTATTCACAAGTGACCCGAGACTTTCAAATGCGTGCATGACGGGGCGCATTTTAAAAAAAAAAAAACAAAAAAAAAAAACAGGACAATGCAGCTGAAAATTCCTCTGTTAAAAAAAAGAGAAGAGAAAATCAACCCTGTTGCGTAATCACACAGACTTTCTACGACAAAAGCGCGCGCACACACACACACACACACACACACAGAGCACTCCAACTCCAGTTGCACAACCCCTGAAATTTAGGGATAGAGTGGTCTGGTTTCATAAGCTGCCTGTTGGCAGCTGTGCAGTCAGATGAGGTCATCGCTCGGGATGGGATGCTGCCACGGACGGGGCGAGAAATGATGGACGATATAAAAAAGAAAAAAAAAATGCACAGAGCACGGATGAGAGCGACAGCCGGCGGAGACCCGGGAGCTGTGGTGCGCTCCGGTCCGGCACGGTCGCCTGTGCTTCTGTTTTTGAGCCTCGCCGGTGGTGCAGCGATGCATCGAGGTAAACAAGGAGCAGGGGAGTCGAGCGAAGCTTGTGTGGTTGTGGTTGTGTCGGTGCACGCCGGTATTACTGTCGGATCAGTGCCAGGCTGGGGTAAATGGTGCCTGCGCTATCTCTGGAGCGCAGCTTGTTCACCCCTAATGAGCAGAACTCCATCGCCACTTCAGCCAATGGAAGAGAGCGGCGTTTGCCTGTTGACGGCGCTTCAAAGTGCGAAACCACCAGGGGTTGTTAACACACACGGGAACAATGTTGGCGACGGCGGCGGCTCATTGTGGTGGAGTGAACGGTTTCTGTGGATGCCCGCGCGCCCGCTCAGACAAATACCAGTTAAACCCAAACGGTGATGCCTCTTCACAATTCTATGATCCATTGTTGAACCCGCAGCGAGATGGTTTTCACCCTGTGAGAGCTTTTGTTAGCGAACCGAGGGGGGGGTGTTGGTTTCAGCTCTTTCCATGAAAATAACGACATGATTTTGATGTCGATAGTCGACATGTCCCCTCCCCAAACACCCCCCCTCTACAGTCAACACAATCAATCAATAATGTTTACATCAATTCTCCATATACAGGTAGGGATGGTAATTGATAAAATTTTTCCGAATACGATTCCATTATTGATACTTTTTAACAATTCGATTCTTTATCGATTCTCTTATCGATTCTAATTTGGGGAAAAAGGAGAACAAACAGTTTTATTAGCATCAATTTTTTTTTACTTAGAAGTTACAATCATGTCTTCCAGCCTCTGAACCAGCCAGACTCTCTCTCTCTCGTCACGGTCATCTTCTAAATGTAATGCAGAAGGCATTCGTTTAATAGCACAGCGTTAATGTTATAGCGTGTTTTACAAAGAAGCACATAGGCAGCGGGATAGCTACTTACCAGAGTTACCAGAGGTGATCTTAGCTTGGCTACTGCTGCTGGGTTGAGATCCATCGGTCCGAAGCGTCAAAAACACGACACTCGTTTAACATTATCGCATGTTGTGTGCGCAAATGTTTCTGCATGTTAGCCGTGTTCCCTCCCGACGCTGTTATCTCCACTTTACAATGACTGCTAGTTGCCTTGTTGCCATCTTTCTTTGGTGAAGTGAAGCCAAACTTTGGAGCGTTTGAACCTGGTGGGCGCCATTGTTGTTTACAACTGCAATGCGCGTGCTAAACCGACGTAACTTAATCACGTAAGTGCTTTCTGGAATCGACTGTGCGTAACTTGCGTAAATTACATGAGATTTGTGCTGGTTGGAATCGATAAGAGTATCGCTGGATAAACTGCCAAACGATTCCATGGAACTGAAACACACGGAACCGGTTCTCTACAGGAACCGGTTCTCGATTCCCAACCCTATATACAGGTCTATAGCTTGGTAGAAGGTGTTCATCCAGTTTTCTTGTTAGTAGTTTTTGCTTCTTACATATCATCCTCTGAGTTTGTTCGCTGTCACAACACAATCCACTAAACAACACCCCCTCACACTTTACAACCCAGCACACACCACACCCTCACTGTCGTGTCTCTTTAACTGTCTTGTCTTTAAATGTTTCACTGCTGGTGTTTTTTGGTCCTCTCTGACGAAATCAGGATTTAAGATGTTAATAAAGACGTTAGAATTTACTGCCAGACAGGACTGGTGAAGGACACATTCACCCTCCACAAAAAAAAAGGTCTGCTATAAGATTAAATTGCATATACATACTAGATGGTTTTGCTAGAAAATGGCACTAATCATGAATGTAAATGCAGACACACACAAAAAAAGATATTCGACATGTCCCTGAAGAAGACTTGTGCTAATACTGCATGGGAGTAGAGCGCTCAAATCGGTTCATCCAGCCGCTAAAGCTTTATTAAATCCCTCCAAACATGAATTTTTTTGACCAATAGGAAAATAGTTAATGATGGGAGTGAAACGCCACTCCGTCCAATAGTTGGGCACCTCAGCTGTTTACCCAAATCTCTGAAATCCCTTCGCAATGTTTGTTCACCCAATGCGAGGGGAGCAGCAAGGACAAACGTCTGCCCGCGGGTCTGTGGCGACGCTGCGCCGCAAAAGGCTGCGCTGCGGCACGCGCGTGGCCGTTACATCACGGCGAGTTCGCAGCGCCCAATCACGTGACCTCCTGTCAACATCTCAGGAGCCCCTGCTGAGCTGATCTGCTCACGGATTCTGCCGCGAGACATTTTCTTTCCTGCTGGGGCTGTGCTGCGAGCGCGTCTTAATCCCCCCCTGTGCGGCGTGATGTTTCTGCGAGGTGACCGCAGAGGAAGACGGACGCGCCGTATGCTCTGCCGCTTCTGTTCACGACGCGCTCGTTTGAGCGTGAGAGTGTTCATATTCCTCATTATCCACATCCCACTGTTAACCACTTGCTTCCCCGCCCCCCCTTGTAACTCTCTGCACCTCAGCAAAGCCGCTCTGAGCCGTGCGCCCTGTCGTCGCCGCAGACAGCGTCAGCGGTGCACGGACGAGACCTTTACAACTGGGGGAAGATTACACACCAAACAGAGCATTTTAGCCTTAGACACACTCTGGAAAGCCTCATGAATATGGAACAGTGCTCTTCTTCTTCTCCCCCCCGCATCTTTAAAAACTCCTTGTGTGGAGAGCTTATGCTCCAAAAAACAGAGACGTCCTTTGAGCCACAGAAAGATATCTGCATCAGTCAGGTTGAACTGCCTCCCCTCCAGCTCATTTTTCCATCGTTTTGTGCAAAGCCGTTGTAATTTGAAGGTCCTGAACCCTCTGGCCCGAACAAGAGACAAAACTGGAAAAACAAACTGCAATCTTTTTTTTTTTTTTGAGTTGGTCACAAGGTTGGCAAATAGTGAGCTTGCCCTGTTTATTCACTTCACTCCCCTGCTTGTTTACGACACGGCACTGGAAAGATATTTGCCCTTTGCAGATGAGATCTACACCACAAATCGACATTAAAATGCAACACTGGGAGTTGAGATTGTCACCTCCGAACAGCTGTACGCGGTTTCACGCACTGATGACTTAATTCAATTCAATTTAATTTCTATAGCAAACGTCAATTGTCTCTAGGCGCTTTACAGAGTTGAGATTATAATATTAAATCCAAATCAAGGATAATGGCAAGTAAAAAACTCCTAAAAAACTGAACAGGACCTGGATTATATGGGGGGACCTTCCTGCTGAAGACCAGCTGGGTAAAGAAAGAAAAAGAGAGGAGCGACAGGACAGAGAGAGGATGGAGGACAGAGAGAGGAGAGCACACAATGACTGAACCAAATGACTATATAAACAGATGCAGGTAGCAACACTGAGGTGAGATGGTCAGAGGACTAGATCACCGATCACCACGCCAGCCGGCACCGCGAACACATCTACACACACAGGTGGAGGTAAACGCTGGGATGGACAGAGGAGGGAACTGCAAGTCAGCATGAAACTCAGGAAACTCTGGCCTGCAAACATACAGAAAGAAAAGAGAAAAAAGCGGGGGGGGGGAGACTCAACAGACACTTTTGTCAATCTTGTTAAGCTCATTAAGAACATTAAGGTGGTTTAAACACATCAGAAAATTTAATTTTCAACATCAGCAAAAGCACCATCTCCAGTCTTATGATTTCCACAGGAAAAAAAAAAAAAAAAGGTTAATGTGCCGAAAATCTACTCTAGACAAAATGGTGTTGGTGTCTTGAGAATGCACGGATGTCTCTGCTCAACAGTCCTGAACGCAGCTCCACATGCTCCGAAGACTCATCCCATGTTAACCCGCTAATTTGACTGAAGGTGACCTCACGGACGGCCGTCCGGAGCTCACCGATGCGCTGCAACAAAGGTGCCCTTTCACTCTGTCAGCCGGGCGGGAATTCCCCACACGGCTCCCGGGGCTTGTTGTGCCAAGTGTGGTAATGTGTGATTTTTCCTTTTCACTTAACGGCTGAACAACTGAAATCATCCACGGTGCAGTGCAGACGAGGGGCTGAGCAGACGTGTGACAGCCATCCACCAGCCACCCAAACCAAGGGTGAATTCCAATTCCTCCCTTAACCCTCAATCTCAAACCTCAATCTCAAAAATGTGCGCTTTTGTGAAGTGCAAGTGTTATCCCAATTCTAAGAACGTCAAATTGAGGGACAAGTTTGAGGGCTGTATCGCCCTCAATATTGAGATTCTCCGGAACCGCCCTTGGGAGTAAGGGCTACCCAGAAGGCATTGTATTTTTGCCAAAACATCTTCGAAAAGGATGGCGCCGAAAAAAGCTAGCTATGAATCTAAGTATTTTCGTAGTTAATTAAGATATAAATGTTACGAAACCATCTTATTGTCTTCAGTATATAAATAAATGTATAATCTTTTCTTATTCTTCTTCTACTTCTTCGTTGTCGTCATTTTCTTGACAGACTGGATGTAGCTTTGGTGTAAGCCCGCCCCCCACAGTCTGAAGACGTAACTGCACTTGAAGGGGTGACCCATTTCCAAGACACAAGATAGCCCTTACACTAACTTTGGAGGGCCAAGATTGAGGGTTAAGGGCGAGGATTAAGATTGAGAGTTGAGATTGAGGGTTAAGGGAGGAATTGGAATTGGCCCCGAATATACCGACGATGACCCAAACGTCTGACGCACAACACGGACGACTAACAAAATGTTTGGGAACACTTCAATACTGCAGCGTAAACACGACAAAACAGCTCCCACGAGCGCAGGCGTTTGTCTGTTTGTGCTTCCGACAAGGACGTTTCGTTCCCTGTTTCAGCCTCGACCACAAGACGTAGGATCTAATAAACAAGAGGCCGAGTTTCCACTTGAGCGGAAATAACAACCATAGATATCCAGGTGTCTGTATTGACAGACTTCTACTTGGGATTACATCTTCACAAAGTTTCCTAAGGAAAAAAAAACAGGGTGTATTCTGGGAAAGCCACAGCACATGGAAACTATTAGACATACTAGGAATTAAAAGCCTCGAATGAGGGCAATTTCTACAAATAGGCGAGGACAAACAGGCAGATTGGTCATCTGGACGCACTCTTAAAAACAAAAGCAATAATGTTTTAATCATGCATGGGCGTCAGTGGGAAAGGAGATGGAAACGCAGCAACAAGCTATATCAAGTGGACGCCGTCAGCGCTTTTTTAAGTTGACTAAACCCTCCTCCGGTTTTTAGAGCTACTCGTTAAAGGACTCTCCAGGTTCAAGTGTAACGTAAGGCTCCATTAAGATATCATGTGGATGGATGTCTCGCATTCCTGGTAGGACACCCTTGGCATGATACGAGTGCAGCTGGGAAGCCCCACTCTGGAAGCCCCTAAATGTCCCCAGAACTTCCCCCAGCCGCTCCACTTCAGCCCTCATTCCAACCCGCTAAGCCGGCAGTTAAAAATAAACCCGCAACACACTGCATCGGTCCTGATGACATGCGTCTCCACAGCAACCCGCAATGACAAGCCGCCGGGACGTGGAGGGCTGGATCTTAAGAGGACCGCGTGCACCGCGGGAACAGAGGACGAACAGAAAGGAGAAGGGCGGGTCACTCAGGGAAGGAGGCAGCTGGGGCATGAAGGAGAAACCCCCTCAGTGAGGGAACACTCCATCACCGCCCTCTGCCACCACGCAAGTTAAAATACAAGCACGAATCTTGCCCTCCGCGACTGGGCAAGAGTCATGTAGCCAAGAGCAGCTTTAAGTTTGACATTTCCAATTTCACACGACCCAGGAATTGATGTAATTTTCCTCATCTTTCTCTGGATGAGGTAAGACGGCTCGGTGTAAGAGAAAGTCAGATACAGTTGACTCAAGTCTCAGAACATCCGCAGGTGTTTCCCTACACTCCTCCAGAACGCAGGATCCAGTTACGTTGAAAATGTTTTAAATATTTTAAAAAGACAAACTGGCAGCACGGTGGCTTGGTGGTCAGCACAGTTGCCTCGCAGCTAGAAGGTTCCTGGTTCGGACCTCAGCAGGGGCCTTTCTGTCCGTGTGTTCTCCCCGTGCTTCCGGGGGTTTCCTCCTGGGTACTCCGGCTTCCTCCCACAGCCCAAAAATATGCATGTCAGGTTAATTAATCCAACAACCTTTCATCCCCTAACTCGTGCAATATTTTTCTTTTTACACTTTATTTATGCCAAACTTATTTATTATAATTGGTCCCTGTAAAATATCCACCGCTTCATCTAATGTAAGGTATAATGTAAAATATCAGCCGCTCCACCTCATATTTATCAAAGTGAATTGTGTATATATGTGTATAAATAGTCTGGTGCGTATATAGCTTATGTTTAACAATTACATTTTTTTTAAAATATTTTTTGAGAGCTATATATACATTTTATATTATTTTTGCCTATTTTTTACAAGTACTTCTGCAAGCCCTGTAAAATGTTTGAATTTTTATTTTTATCTGTCCAACCTGTGCTGCTGTAACAACTGAATTTCCCCAGTGAGGGATTAATGAAGTACTATTCTATTCTATTCTATTCTTAATTGGTGGTTCTAAATTGCCCGTAGGAGTGATTGTGAGTGTGCATGGTTGTTTGTCTATATGTGGCCCTGAGATGGACTGGAGACCTGTCCAGGGTGGAACCCTGCCTTTAGACCTGAAGAAAGCTGGGATAGACTCCAGCAGATTCATGTGACCCTGCAGAGGATTAAGCGAGTGTAGATGATGGATGGATGGAAAAAGACAAACTCTATATAATTCTGCCACCAGCAGTTAAAGCACGGACTTTGGTCCCCGGGACCACTTCATCAGCCTGGTGACCATCACAGGGACCCAAGGGCGTAACCATGGTATAGACATTGGGGGGGGGGCCCTCCCCCAGAATTTTTTTTAAAGGTCCATTTCCCACAGTTCTGTGATTTTTATTTATTGATCATCTGAAATCACATTTAAAGGAATAGTCTGCAATTTCTCTGAGATAGTAGCGAATAGGATAGCTTCCAGCTGGGAAAAATTACATGCCTAAAGCACGTTGATGTAAATATTGTGATTGGAACAACAAAAAGTCCATAACACACGATGGACTTTTAATTCCAAGTTAATTTGTATTTTGTTGATTTGTCTCAAAATGAATGTCTGCACATTTACACTGAAACGTTTAATGTGAATGAAATCATAGATTTGTACAAAGAATTAAATGTAAAATATTGATGTTAATTGAATATATATACAGATTTATTCATTTGACATTAAAAAAAATAGTGTGGCCTGTCCTTACACAATCCCTCTCCCTGTCTCTCTGTGCTACCTGCATTATGACCAGATATTATTATTGTACCAGAAGAATAACTGACCCTGAGGAAAATTTTATTTAGATTATTCTGCTTTTCTTACTAGTTTTATTTACTGCTGACACATAGGCTTAGGTTAAAACAAATGTCATCAAGCTGTTGAGTCTTGTATTCCAGTGTCTCACCTGATCATCCATGTTTTCAGAGACTGTCCCTGTCTGGCCTGTCCTTACAGCATCCCTCTCCCTGTCTCTCTGTGCTGCCTGCATTATGACCAGATATTATTATTGGACCAGAAGAACAATAACTGACCCTGAGGATCTTTTTAATTTGATACATTAAATATTTTGCTTGTATTTCTAGCGTTACACACACACACATACACGACACACGGAGAGAGAAAACAGCACACACACGGAAGACACATCATATGATACAGTCTCTTCACTTCAAGCTAGCTAGCTCAACGAACAAACTGAGCCCTTTTTTAACGAGTTAAATATTTCAAATTAATTAAAAATTAACACACTCAGTATGACAACATCACTCCTCTTTATCTATCTAGTTGCTTACTGTCTGAAAAAACTTCGTATGTCCTGTTTTTTCTGCTTTTTTGGGTAAAGACATTGCTCCCTTCCTTTCCTTTCACATTCAACGCTCTCTATTGTTTCCTCTGTCGGAGTCGGCGCTTCAAACCGAGAGCCGTTAAATGGGCGCAACCAAGTGTACAACTGGAAGGGGGTGGTCACACACTTTAGTTTTCCTTATAAACGGAAATAAATTGATCGGTAAATATTTGGAAATAACAAGAGACGGACTGTTGAGCCAGGTTTCATAAAAGGAGGAAATATTTAACATATTTACACATAATATTGGGGGGGGGGGGGGGGGGGGGGGGGGGGGGTGGGGGGGGGGTGGGGGGTGGGGGGGGCAGATTGGTATTTTCCCAGTATTGGGGGGGACACGACCCCCCCAAAGAATGCGTGGTTACGCCCGTGCAGGGACCAGATGTCCCCACTGGTTTCTGGACTTTGTCTACGATGCAGGGTTATAATAGTTTTGGATTTTCCATTAGTTTTAGTTTTTAGTTTAGTTTTTCAAATTCAGTTAGTTTTAGTTCGTTTTTAGAGCAGTTTTGCTAGCTTTTATTCATTTGTGAATTTGGTGGTATTGCGCAGTTTTGTTGCAAAAATCACATATGTTGTAAAATTGCAACATTTGCAAAACTGTGACTTTCTGACACCAAATAGCTGCTTTCCATCGTAAACTAGCAGCTCAGCGGTCTCCTCAAGTTTTTCATGTCTGGCTCAAATTGGCCCACCTTCAGTGTTTCTCAGAAATCCTCTTGTTATAAATGTGTGACTGTCTTTGCACGCTCTCACAGCCTGGATAAAATGAAGCGACAGGCTAGATTTGGCCCGCCGGCCTTGAGTTTGACACACGAGTTAAAATAAGCCCCGTTAACTTAGACCACGGTCCTAAAAGTCATTTTGGGATAAATGAACCGTCATCCCTTTCATCTCTTAAATCCAGCAGAAGCTTGCCCCCACCCTCTTACATCCTCCTAAACTCTTAATACCACTGTCCTGCATTTCTGAAGTTACGCAGGAGGTGGAGGGAAGCTCAAACTGGGTCAAACTGGTATGAAGTATTACTCCCTATAAAAACCTGAGATGTTCTCATATTAATACGTAAAATAAGACGGTTGTTGGTGCAGACAGATATTAGCTGTGGGAGCTGGTCGGTTTGTACAAACAGCCAAAGAGACACAAACGTCTGTTTTTCTGTACGTCTTCGACACACTCACGGGGAAAACAAATTACACAAATGCAAATCTCAGAAACTACGAATAAAGCCACAAAAAGCTTCCAGTTGTTATTTCGAATTCAATGGATGCCATCAACTTTTGATCTTAGCAGAACGGACGGGAGCTTAGTCTGGCTTAGCGGTCCAGGGGACTTTCCAGAGAAGATATTTCACAATCCAACCTGGAGCTGCAGTGAAAGCCAGACAGC
Source organism: Hirundichthys speculiger (assembly GCA_018398805.1). Lineage (NCBI taxonomy): Eukaryota > Metazoa > Chordata > Actinopteri > Beloniformes > Exocoetidae > Hirundichthys > Hirundichthys speculiger. The sequence goes on along the minus strand of JAGFBZ010000342.1, from coordinate 2,802,347 downwards.
TGATGCCCAACACCCGTCAGCTGCACAAGTAATTATTTATTTGGCTGTGAGGTGCGCTTGCTTCGCCCTGCAGTATATTAGACACAGAAATGATTCTGGACTGCCAACGCAATGCAACTAATTCTAATACCTCATGCATCTCGGAGGATGGATGGGCAGCTCTTTAATAATCTGAACCAGATCACCAGCCAGGACTGAAGAGAGACTTACCAACCTACTCAACTGAATTACTTCAACTGGTAACAAGTAGATTAATTCAGTTCATCCAACTTAAGATAAATGTGTACATTTAACTTAAGTTAAATGTGTTCATTTGAGTTGGCTACTTGGATGTACTTCATTTGCTCTAAACCACTAACTCATGTTAGTCGGTTGGGAAGTAGTAGTTGAAAGTCTTTCCAACATACATACAATTCTGGGAACAAGAAGAAACCAACTACAGTGATCCCTTATTTTTCGCGGTAATGGGGACCGGCGCCCCCCCCCTGCGTAAATCAAAATCCGCGAACTGGAGCCGGAGCCCCCCGAGCCTCAATAATGTGTTTAAAAACCACAAAAAAGTAGCGAGGCACTGCAGCGAAACAAGACAAAGACTCAACTGTGGTCTTTCTGTTACCTTCACAGCCTCTGGTCTCTGAACCGTAGTAAAGAAACCGCTGGTATTGTGCTATTTTTGGCTCGTAATTAGTGGCTAACACGCTAACAACAACAAAACAAAAAGTCCGGTTTTCTCTGCATGGAACGGGAACTTTATTCTGGCACTGCAGGAACTTGTAACATCACACAGGTTGTATTGTTGGGCTCCTGAGACTTGAGCTTTTCAAAGTTCTTGCACCTCCATGTCAGGGAACCAACTTATGAACGAACAAAAGATGGAAGTCCCAGTTTTATGTGTTATCTCAGTTATTGCTAGAGATACTCCGTTCTGCTACGTGGCTTGTATCGGTGGTGGACGGCAGAGAGGAGAGCGGACGCCGTTGATATCCGTCAGCGAAACGCCAACGCAGGGATGGCGCGGTGGCTTTGGGTGAAGAGCACAGCCTTTATTAAACAGATTAATCAACCCCAGAGCCACAATGTGCCCAATTGTGGAACAGAAATGTCCAGATGACCTTGTCAAACGCAATGATTGAGCTTTAATTTAAGATTGCTGAGGGACACTGATGAATAATCTGCTGCTGCTGGTTGTTGAGCTGTTTGACAAAGCCTCTCTGACAATTAGCACTTCAGGGGTCCACTGTCATCACTAAAGCTTTTGTCAGGATTTTCAGATCCGTGTTCATCATTAACTGGGGATTGTAGCTGGTGGGTTGGGTCGGATCTTCCTCTGGTCTTTAGTAGGATCTGCAGCAACACTGAAAACTCTTCTTTGTTCGAGGCCTTCACATATGCGGGAACATCCTGGCCAAGATGGTGGCTTGCCGGGTCAAACACGCAGGTCGTTACAGGCCGTGTTCCAGATCGGCCGTTTGGGTTCCCGTTTCCCAGCAGCCGGACCTACCTGCTTCATCACCCTCCAGATCTGCCGCTGGCATGGGAAACCTGACGCTCCGCAGGCGCCTCAGCAATGTAAACTGTCCCTTTTAAGATAATCAAGAGAACGATTACTTCTCCCCGCTCAGGGTGATAAAACTCTCAACGTTATTCTGGTTCACTTAAAGCCGTCAGCAGCTGCAGAAGAAGACCAGAAAGTGTCCCGTAACTCATCCGTTAGTGGACAGCCGTTTTATTCCAGCCCCATTAATGAGCAAGTTACGGTCTCTGTCAAGCAGATTGAGTCAGAAGGCATTTTGCTTTTATAATTAAATCGATTTCCCTCTGAGCCGTGCCATTTTCAGTAGTTTAATACCAACAAAACAATTTGCACGAAGGCTCTTAAACTTTTAGAACGAAGCATGGATGTTTGGGTTTAAAACATAAAACAGGATGAGGTCAACCAGATCATGTGACTGGTGCAGAACCCAGACTTCATAAAACATGACTGACTCAATAACGAAACTCCCTAAGTGTCCGTGAACGCGTCTGTGTGAGTCAAAGACGCGTATTCGAGACAGGCGAATGGATGATTGAGGATTTGGAGATTAAATACTGTTTAAAACACCCACACAGCCGTTCCCTCAGTGGCTTCACCCGTACAGACTGTTAGATCCAGACACGTTCAACGATGACGGTTTCTGGCACCGTTTCTGGACGACTGGAGACGGTGCTGCACCTGGAGCACCTGCAGCATCTGGAGCATCCAGAGCATCTAGAGCATCCAGAGCATCCGTCTGATCTGCCCGTCCTGCTCCAGCCTCCGTGGGTCTGAGGGCTGTGAGGACGAGGAGGCTGCTGAGAGACTGAGCCACAACCTGCAATGCTCGTTACCCCCCCACTGCACAACAGTGACAGCTGAGGACAGAAAGGCAGGAGGACAGAGGGACAAAGAGACAGAAGGACAGAGGGACAGGAGGACAGAGAGACAGGAGGACAAAGAGACAGAGGGACAGGAGTGATGGGAAGACAGAGGGACAGGAATGATGGGAGGACAGGGGGACAGAGGGATGGGAGGACAGAGAAACAGAGGGACAGAAATACAGAGGGACAGGAGGACAGAGAGACAGGGAGACAGATGGACAAAGAGACAGGAGGACAGAGGGACAGAGAGACAGGAGGACAGAGGGATGGGAGGACAGAGGGTCAGGAGTGATGGGAGGACAGAGGGATGGGAGAACGGAGAGATGGGAGGACAGTGACAGAGGGACAGGAGGACAAAGAGACAGAGGGACAGAAATACAGAGGGACAGGAGGACAGAGAGACAGGGAGACAGATGGACAAAGAGACAGGAGGACAGAGGGACAGAGAGACAGGAGGACAGAGGGATGGGAGGACAGAGGGTCAGGAGTGATGGGAGGACAGAGGGATGGGAGAACGGAGAGATGGGAGGACAGTGACAGAGGGACAGGAGGACAAAGAGACAGAGGGACAGGAGGACAAAGAGACAGAGGGACATGAGGACTCGAGGCCAGAGGGACAGGGGGACAGAGGGATGGGAGGACAGAGAGACAGAAGGACAGAGACAGAGGGACAGGGAAACAGAGACAGAAGGACAGGGGGGCAGAGGGATGGAAGGACAGAGAGACAGAAGGACAGAGAGACAGAAATACAGAGGGACAGGAGGACAGAAGGAAGGAGAGACAGGGAGACAGGGGGACAAAGAGACAGGAGGACAGAGGGACAGAGAGACAGAAGGACAGAGGGATGGGAGGACAGAGAGACAGGAGGACAGAGGGACAGAAGGACAAAGAGACAGGAGGACAGAGAGATGGGAGGACAGAGAGACAGAAGGACAGGGGGACAGAGGGACAGGAGGACAGAGAGACAGGGAGACAGAAGGACAGAGGGATGGGAGGACAGAGAGACAGGGGGACAGAGGGACAGGAGGACAGAAGGACAAAGAGACAGGAGGACAGAGAGATGGGAGGACAGAGAGACAGAAGGACAGGGGGACAGAGGGACAGGAGGACAGAGAGACAGGGAGACAGAGGGACAAAGAGACAGGAGGACAGAGAGACAGGAGGACAGAGGGACAGGAGAACAGAAGGACAGGGAGACAGAGGGACAAAGAGACAGGAGGACAGAGAGGACAGAGAGGACAGGAGGACAGAGGGATGGGAGGACAGAGGGACAGGGGGGGGACTGAGGGACAGGAGGACAGGCTCCCTGAACTCTGGAGACTGAAGGAAGTTGTAATTAAATCCCGTCGTTCCAGTTCACCCTCCTCACACATCTGGACGACATGTTTCACATCATTTCTGAAAGTATTTCAGTTTACCGACTGCCTTTACGAGGTTTTTCACTCTTGATTTTTTTTTACAGTGGAAACAAATGGTTGGGCTGTCTGGATGTTCACAAAGTTGTTGTTTTTTCTTTAAACTACAGACCCTGAACTATATGAAGCACAATCATCCATTTTTCCCTTTTAAATTACACCGTCTTAAAAAACCAACCCAACCAGTGTCAGCTCAGAGGGCATGTTTATCCTGTTTGGTAGAAAACTGGGATTATTTTTCTTAATTTATCAGAAATGCATCTTTTTTTTGTCTTAATTAGCCAAGAAATTTTAAATGTTGTAATTTACCGTTAAAACAAGCATCAATAGTTCCAGTCTTTAAATTTCTCTTTAACGATTAAAATCTTGTTCAAAGTAACCACAAAAAATACCACTAAACATTAAGTAATATTAATACTAATATTTTCTGCAAAAATACAAAAAAATAAATAAAAATTTTCGATGAACATGACTCAATGCCAGTGAAATGATATATTTTTCTCTTACTTTTTTTCATTTATTTTTTTTCTCTCTTTATTTTTAATGAAATAATTTTTATTTTGTTCGTCACATGTTCCTTGGTCTTTCAATACAACGGAGTATTAGGGCCACACTGAGAAAAAAAAATTGTGGACAATGATTTTTTTTTTCCAACCCACCCAATAATATAAACCAGCCACCACAACCCCCCCAATATCATACCTCTTTCGTTATGTTTCGGAAGTATCCGCGGTGGCTCAACCCCCCCAATGTTCAACTCAAAGTTACACCCTTGCTTTCAGCAGCACCAAATCATTTTCAACCCAAACTTTAACCAGTGTTGTTGTTGTTTTTGCAGTGTAATCAACTGAGTGAATGTCACCCGTAATCAGAAATGTGCTCTCGTTTCTAATTGTGCGCCTGATTGCTTATTAAAAGCAGCGCTCAATCATCCGCTGAAGTCGTATCAGCTGCACCCGTGAGCGGCATTTTTCTTGGCTTGAATCGCTCGTCTGCTCGTCTGAGAGGACTCGTCCAAGAAGACTCACCCGAGAGGACTCATTTGAGAGGACTTGTCTGAGCGGACTCGTCTGAGAGGACTCCTCTGAGAGGACTCGTCTGAGAGAACTCGTCTGAGAGGACTCCTCTGAGAGGACTCGTCTGAGAGAACTCGTCTGAGAGAACTCGTCTGAGAGGACTCGTCTGAGAGGACTCATCTGAGAGGACTCATCTGAGAGGACTCGTCTGAGAGAACTCGTCTGAGAGAACTCGTCTGAGAGGACTCGTCTGAGAGGACTCCTCTGAGAGGACTCGTCTGAGAGAACTCGTCTGAGAGAACTCGTCTGAGAGGACTCGTCTGAGAGGACTCCTCTGAGAGAACTCGTCTGAGAGAACTCGTCTGAGAGGACTCGTCTGAGAGGACTCATCTGAGAGGACTCATCTGAGAGGATTCGTCTGAGAGGACTCGTCTGAGAGGACTCATCTGAGAGGACTCATCTGAGAGGATTCGTCTGAGAGGACTCGTCTGAGAGGACTCATTTGAGAGGACTCGTCGGAGAGGACTCGTCTGAGAGGACTCATCTGAGAGGACTCATCTGAGAGGACTCGTCTGAGAGGATTCATCTGAGAGGACTCGTCTGAGAGGACTAGTCTGAGAGGACTCCTCTGAGAGGTTTCATCTGAGAGGACTCGTCTGAGAGGACTCGTCTGAGAGGACTAGTCTGAGAGGACTCCTCTGAGAGGACTCATCTGAGAGGACTTGTCGGAGAGGACTCATCTGAGAGGATTCGTCTGAGAGGACTTGTCTGAGAGGACTCGTTTGAGAGGACTCGTCTGAGAGGACTCATCTGAGAGGATTCGTCTGAGAGGACTTGTCTGAGAGGACTTGTCTGAGAGGACTCGTCTGAGAGGACTCATCTGAGAGGACTCGTCTGAGAGGACTCGTCTGAGAGGACTCGTATGAGAGGACTCATTTGAGAGGACTCGTCGGAGAGGACTCGTCTGAGAGGACTCATCTGAGAGGACTCGTCTGAGAGGACTCGTATGAGAGAACTCGTCTGAGAGGATTCGTCTGAGAGGACTCGTCCGAGAGGACTCATCTGAGAGAACTCGTCTGAGAGGACTCGTCTGAGAGGACTCGTCTGAGAGGATTCATCTGAGAGGATTCATCTGAGAGAACTCGTCTGAGAGGATTCGTCTGAGGATTCGTCCTTGAGGACTCGTCTGAGAGAACTCGTCTGAGAGGATTCGTCTGAGAGGATTCGTCTGAGAGGATTCGTCTGAGAGGATTCGTCTGAGAGGACTCATCTGAGAGAACTCGTCTGAGAGGATTCGTCTGAGAGAATTTGGCCAAGAGGAGTCGTCCGAGAGGACTCGTCTGAGAGGATTCATCTGAGAGGATTCATCTGAGAGAACTCGTCTGAGAGAACTCGTCTGAGAGGATTCGTCTGAGAGGATTCGTCTGAGAGGATTCGTCTGAGAGGATTCGTCTGAGAGGACTCATCTGAGAGGACTCGTCTGAGAGGACTCATCTGAGAGGACTCGTCTGAGAGGACTCGTCTGAGAGGACTCATCTGAGAGGACTCATCTGAGAGGACTCATCTGAGGATCTGAGAGGATTCGCCTGAGAGGACTCGTCTGAGAGGACTCATCTGAGAGGACTCGTCTGAGAGGACTCGTAATGATAATCCGGCCACATTCAGGCCTCTGCTCATCACGGATCACAGAAATAAGACGCTAATTCGTGATCTTCGGAGGCCATCGCAGCCCCCCCTCATTTCCAGTGTTTATGCTCATCCAAACGACCGCCTCATGTTTAACAAACAAGACAACGGAATCAATTTTCCCGACCGAAGTCTGCACGCGCACACGTCGAAGGCAAGAGCACAACATGTCAGACTAAGTTGACAACGACTGTAGTCACCGGACCTCTGCGTCTGCGCAGTCGGACTTTAAATCAGGTAATTCTGGAGTCTGTATTAAATGATTATGTGGGATTTCTGCAGATCTTCCTTGGTTTGGGCCGTAACGAAGACTCGTGAGGTGTAAACACACACACACACACAGATAGAGAGGAAGGAGCAACTCTCCCTGGCATTTCCTCTTCCTCCCTCCATCCAAACAAGCCTGTTAGAGCTGCAATTATGGGGAGGAAAGCATGTATTTATAGCCGGGCGAGGATCAACGGCAGAACGACCGGTTGCGCGGCACGGGAGGGCGGTTATATTTAACGTTCTCTGATGTCAACACGTGGCTGCCGCGTTACCATGGTTTCCCCCTCCGAGACGGGGCGGGCGCTTTCTTATCAGGCCGGCGCAGAGACGGGCGGGCTGCTGGGAGAGGGTGATGGGTGGGGGGGGGGGGGTGTAAGAGACTGAGAGGGCTACAGGAGGAGAAAATGAAGAGGAAACGTAACGGTCCGGGTTCATTCACTGACTTTGTATTCATTATCTTTGTATTCGCACTCTCTTCCACTCTTTCGTTGAGCATCTCCGACATGTAAAAGCGCCTCATAAATAAACTGTTTAAAGTCTTCTCTGAAACTCCTCCCTCTCGTCTCGAGCTCATCTCGAGATGCTATCTGCAGCCCGATGAAGGATAAAGAAGCTGGCAGCAACTTTGGTATCCAGTTTGCCCTCGAAACTCAGCTTCCATCGTGATAATCCCTCTCCACATTGCGGCGCTATGAATAGCTGAGTCTGGGAAACGTCAAGGTCTGTGCTCGGTGTCTGTCGGCTCATTATACCTCAGAATATACATATCATTACAAATTACTATAACTGTTTTTTAAAACCAATACCGATAACCGATAACTTTCAGCTCCTAAAGGCCAATACCGATAACACACACATATACCTAAGATCATTCATCAATACTATGAACAAAATCAAAAATAGTTTTAACTTTTTAAATGAACAGATATTTATTTTGTCCAATGAAAAACTATTGGCAAGCCTCTCAAACATTTTTGTAAAGCTATCAAACAAACCTATTTGATATCTCACATTAACTTAAATAAGGTTCATTACTGACTGATATAAAAAAAAATAAAAGCTCCTTGAACTGATGGAAATACATGAATCAAAATTACAAACTGAAAAAGATTAACATTTAAAGGATTTTGGCTTGTGGTTCCATTTAAATTAATACCTTTAATTAAAGTAAATGAGGTTCAGTAGTTTTTATTTTTTTATCTCATGGAAGCTTTAGATGAGAGGAATGAGCGAGAGGAGACTGCTGCTGGCTTGTGCACGTTAGCATTAGCTTCCGTTAGCTCACCTTTGCGCGATTTCAAAACTCTATGGAAGCGATTATGTTGTAGGTGGCCGATCAGGTTTTACGTATTAAAGCTTGTGCTTCCCTCCTCGTAGAATTCGTTGGAGGATTCGTCACAAATAACCACCAAACTATCTTCCTCTGAAACTTTAACAAAGTTCCACGCCGCCATGTTTGTTGTGATCAGTACGCTGTGCTGCAGGCTGCATTCAAGGTGTAACGTAAATTCCCACGTTCCCTCGTTTGCTAGTCGTTCTTTCAGCGTTTTCTTTTTTTATGTGTAACATGTGGGAAAATACTGCGAATATCAATTCAAGTCAGCAACTACTAAAATTATGACCGAGTTAACGAGTTGTTTTCTGGCATGAGGGGGTATTCTTGATTTTCCTTATTGAGTAATCATTTTTCTGATTATGCCGACGTCACTTGAACATACCATTCACTGCCGGTCATTCAAGGCTCAGAGGGAGCGAGGCACTGCTGTGTTGACAAAAATATATCTGTTATCGGGGCTATTCGTCGTGATATCGGACTTATCGGAATGACATCATAATTTCCTGTTATCGGTCGATAGTTATCGTGCACCCCTACAAATTTGACTGTGATACATCTGCACCTTCGTGCCCACAGATCTTAATCAGCTCGAAAACTTCCCACGAGTCACGTGAAGGCATTAAAAACTCACCTGCTTCTGTTCCCTGTTTTCAAAACACTTTATCGTGCATCATCTCTGCACGATGAATGGAGATGATGTGAGTCGACAGTGCTGAGACATTTCAGCCATCAAGCAGCAAAAGCCCAACTAGAGTTCATGAAACGAAGCCTCTACCTCTCGTTAAGCCAAACAGACCCCCCACCACGTTAAATGACTAATTCCCCCTCGACAATAAACAGACCAACAGTAGATGTCAAGACCGGTGTCACGGCTGCACATTATATAAACTGCAAAGCCACAGTCTGCATTATCTAAAATAGCACAGAGTGGATTTAACCGGAGATGGGAGTAAAATGGTAAATCAGAGAAGGTAGGGAGCGAGATGCGAAAGAGAGGCAGAGACGGCAGGAGAGAGGAACGAAGCCCAGAAAAAAAACGCAGTGATTACATAAAAGCCCTCGGCCGGCGCCGTCAGCGGGATGCTTCCGAGGATGCGAGGTGTCACGGCTGAAGATGTTCAGGCTAAATATGGTGCTGCGATGAGCAACGCACAAAAAAAGGCAAAACTGCTCAGGAATTTAGAGAAGCTGAAAGGTTTAATCCGACCGCTGCACGTATGAAGCTAGAACCCTGGCCTGCAGACTCACATCCATCAGCAGCAGCAAACATTTAGGAGAATCGGTTGCCAAACTGTCACACATTAACCAACATGTTAAAACTGTGCTCAAAGAGTTTGTCTCTTTTCAACTGTAAACACCGGAGATTTAATTCTTACTGTGTTTCTCATCCAGGAGCTGCAGTTTATCTCTAACAGCTCAAAGGGGCCTCAGTGAACGACTTAGAAGTTTCAAGGTTTCAGTCCTATATGATGAGGCCTCTTCAGCCTTGGACGGTGGAAGAGAGGGATAAGCAAAAACAGTGGTGGGATGCTGCTCTCTGGTCATCATGTCCAAACAGTTCAGTTTTAGGTCCATCAGATCAGGACACGTCTCCAGAGATTAAGCTCTTTGTCCCTGTCAGCATCTACAAACTGTAATCTGTCTCTTTTCTAGGGTTGGGCATCGTTTGGATTTTGACGATTCCGATTCTCTGTTTCGGTTCCTGTTCAAAACTATTCTCGATTCCGATTCCGATTCTCTGTTTCGGTTCTTGTTCAAAACTATTCTCGATTCCGATTCCGATTCTTTGATGTGTAGGTCAACAGATCGCGACTTATCTAACAGTAGAATTTTTTTCATTAAAGATAAAAACTGTGACACATTTACACAGGTAAAAGGCCATTTTTATTCTTACAATGCTACACAGAAGTCACTTACAGCCTAAATGTTAAACAACTTACAAGTTGGCAGTTGGTCTCCAAAATACATTTTTTCCCAACAAAAAACGAAATCAACAGTTTTTTTTGTTTTTCCTTCAGAAACAGACAGATAAACGGCGACAAAAACATAACCTCCTTGGCGGAGGTAAAAATTGTTCGATTTACCTGGGTTGCTGGGTTACGCTCATACAGACAAGGGGCCCTCCTAGCCAATGGGATGCCAGGAAGATGCTAAGCGATAGCCAATGGCAGAGCAGCTCGGACGCACCGCTTTCAAACTGAGATACAGAGCTGACAGCTATGTTAACGTTCAGTAAACTCTGGGAGCTGCGAGTAGCAGCGCTACTGTATTTTTGCCTTTCGTATCGTGAAATTTCTTTCGTAACTAGAGGCAATATTTTCCCTTTGAGGCGTTTCGTAACCTGAAAATTGTATATGAAATGTCAGAATAAGTAATTTTTTTTGAGGACACCCCTCAAGCAGTCAGACGACACCCCAGTGTGCCGCAACACCCCAGTTGAGAAAGGCTGATCTGGACATCTTTCGACCCTCCCATGATGCAACAGAGGGAGCCGTGTGAAACAAGAAGCTCCAGAACCGCGACATAATTCACCGTCGATGAATTTCAAACTGCTCGTCCAGGAGCAGCGGCGTGTATTTATGATGGAAAACCGAGCAGCTACTCTGCAAAATAAAGGAGTAACATAGGTATATATATTTAAGAAAACCTGGAGCAAATGGAGGAGAAGCAGAGAGCCTTGATGACAGACGGACGGTAAATCAGGACAGAAAAATGAGTGCAGAGTGAATGGATGTTGGAGCGCGGCCACGCTGAGCGATTCAAGTCTATTTCCACCAGCAGGCAAATGAATCGCAGTCAAAAGAAGAGGAAAAAAAGAAAAATTCTCAAAATAGCCCCCCCCCCCCCTCCCTCCGACACACGCATTATGTATGCATGTGCAGCTTTTTCTCCCTTTGAGACAAAGGGCACACATCAAGGGCGTTTTATTACCCGGCACGTGAGTCCCATGTGCTCTCTCTCCCGCACAAAAATAGATCCCACGTCTTCTCCGGCAGCGCTTCGACTCAAAGCGGGTCTGTTCTACATAAAAGCAGAACCATAAATAAAGCGAAACGCTCAGAGAAGTGGAAATGTTGTGTGTGTAGGGGGGAGGTGGAAATGTGAATGAAGCGACAGGACCCTGGCGGATCTATTTAAGGAGGTTCACGAATAAGCCGGTTATGTTTTCACAGGAATGATCAGTGGTATCTTGGACCGCGACGACGCAAACACGAGAGGACGTGGGAACCGTGATGGAGGTCGGAGCGCAACCTCGAAGCGATTTCAAGAGAGGTGGAGGAGTCGAGGTAGAACATGCGTAATTAACATGAAATCCGAACGATAAATAAATAAATCATAAGACGCAGGGGTAATCATTTTGCTTGGAAGCTCGTCATCTCCGACAGCGGAGCCACATGTGTCGCGCGGGGACGTTCGAGACGGCCGATAATTGAGACGAGGAGCTCAGAGACGAAGGTGGGGTTTGTGCGAGGGGGCGGGCGCCTGGTGGAAAGATGTAATTACTTTGTGAGTTTGTCAGGAGAACAAGCGGGGCGGGCAACAGAACTGGATCCTGGTGTTAAAGCTGGTGTCATCTTACGACTTCTGCCGGAGAATGAACAGAGAACACGGCGGCAAAAAATACACGCTATTTTATAGTAGCTTAAAATACTCTGTACATGCCGTGAGTGTGTGTGTGTGAACTTTCTCCGGGAACAGCAAACGCCACGGATACTTAGAATTTGAAATGCAAGTTCCAAATATTTCCGTCACAACTGTCTGATGTGTATTTTTACAGTTGCACACTGACGGAGGCTTTTGAGGCGGTCCCTCTTCTCGAATTATGGCAAATTAAGTTTTATTTTTACGAGAACCAAGGGTGTCCCTGAACGCAGCGCTCAGCGGGTTTAATTTGCCAGACCGTTTGGAACTCAGAAACCATCATGGTGACTTGGGTGAAGACGATCCATTTAAAGCTCCAGTGTGTTGGATGCAGCGGCATCGGGTGGCAGAGTTCATTCATTCAACTGCACTCAACTTACATTTGAGGTTATAAAAACTATCCTCATCCCCGTCTGATTTCTGACAATGTCTCGATCTATGTGAACATGAAACTTTAACCCATTAAACAGGCGGGTTTTCCACTGATGGGCTGGAGCTTTCAGCCACTGTCTGGCCAACTATCACCCCGTACCACTTGGTGGCAGTACTGCACACCTTTCTCTGTTTGCCGACCGCCAATAAATAAAGGAAGACGACGACAGCAAACATGAAAAACAAAAAAACCCACAGATGTATCAATGCTGAAGGAGCTGAAATGGTTCCTGGTAGAGGATGGTTCCGACCCGACCCGAATCGGGTCTCGGGTCCATTCAAAGGACGTGACTCCGGCTTTGGGTCGGAATCGGTACAGTTAGTCTCGGGTCCGGTCGGTGCTCTCTGACAGGCTGAGTCCGCATTTACTCGAGAGAGGTAAAGATATTGGCGGTGGCAGCCAATGTCAGGACTCGGGGCAGTTAAATAAATTATTAATTAATGTGCCGTGTTTGTCATGAATCAATCATGTTGCCGTAGCGTGTTATTAGCGGTTTGCCCGGCAGCTGTAAAACACAACGGATCGCCAACATGACAACGCTGGATGAGATAACATGTTCATGACACGTTCTGACTGGTGTAGGCTATTAGCGTTAGCAGTTGCTACCAATAGCATCTGTATCCACAAAGAAAATAACGACATGGATTTATTGTTGTTTACATCACGTAGCCTATGTAGCAACTGAACCGGTAGAAGAAGACAACTTTAGGTAAGAAAATCAAGTTTTATTCAACGCTAGACAACTTTAACATGAGCAACTATGGGCTGGATTGTCTCAGTTCTATTCGGGTAACTCGGTTCGGTTCGTGGTCGGAAACTAAAGTCCATTCGAGTTCGGACTCCAGAACTTATGATAATAGCTCGGGTCGGTTTCGGGGCGAATTTTCACGGGTTCACTGGGGTTTGGGTCCATGAAAGTGGACCCATAAAGACCTCTAGTTCTTGGGTTTCCATCTACTGTTTGCATGAAAAGAGACAATTCGAGCATGAAGGGGACATCGAGACAGTGTCATCTCCTGCCTGAGACACGTCCAATCAGCAGTAAGTCAACACCGCCAGCCACACGGCAGCTTTTCGGGGCCATGCGCCAGTGTCTTCAGAGAGCCCTCGTGATGTGGAAGAGGCCACGTCTCAGTTTCTGGACTGAAGACGCAACATCTCAGAGACCGAAAGCGTGCACAGAGACCAGAGACCTGCCGTGTTCAGGGGTTTTCTGATGACTCTGTAGCGGTTGGACGAATTACTGACGGTGATAAGAGAGTGAGTACAGGAGGACGGTGGGCGACTTTAACCACCTACGGCTCAACGTGAGAAACACCAAGGTCCACCGAGGCTCTGGACTTCAGACCAAGTCTCCAGTAGCCCCCACCGACATTCAAGAGGTCAAGAGGAGGTGGTGGAGTCGTTCAAATACTTAGGGGTGAGCCGTCTCTACTTTCTGAGACTGCTGAAGTTCTTTAACGTCTGCTGGACGATGCTGTATTTGATGAGTCTGTGGTGTTACTGGTTATGCTGCTGTGTGCTGGGACACTAACAGACTCAACGGGATCATCAGAAAGGCTAGCCACGCTGTTGGGGGGAGTGGGGACTTGTTTCCTTCTGCTGGGAAGCTTGTAACGACGGGAATTTCCCCCTCAGACATTAGTGAAGTCATTCTGATTCTGAGCGTCCTCACAGGAAACCTGTCCGTCAACAGAGACACGCAAAACATTTGAATGCCCAGTAAATCTACCCAGGACCCTGGCTAATGGAAACCCACCCGCCGAGAGAGAACGCCACCAGATGTCATATACATGAACGCTTAATGATTGTAAATTCCTATTATCTGCAGATTAAAAATGTATCAGTTGTAATACATTGATGCACATCAAATATCTGCTATTTATTCATCTTAAGCTCTTGATGGTCAAACATGCAGCATTCAGGTCATCAGAACAGAGCAATTTGTGCAATTTGTGATTTCAATCAACCCTCTTTGAAGAGGGTCAAAACCCTCCTCACTCAGCCTCAGATAAAAGATTTAATGTCTTGTATGTTTTCTACCCACGGGCTGCGTGACCTGGAGTCCAACACAACTGTGCAGCTACAGCAACTGGAACGCACCAACGCACCGCTTTCAACGAACTCATGATGCTAAGCTTCTGCTTTGTGGGGACATTTCTGGAGATCTGTGCATTCATGGGCCGGCACGTAGCTGCAAGGACGTCCATCCCGGTGGCTCTTCACGGCGCCAACGCCGCATGCGACGAACATGATGGATGCCGCCCGTCTAAGATGCATGCTGGGATGTAAATGTGCAACGTGCAAATGAGTCACATCAACACGTGCTTCGCATTTTTCATGAGCGTGCTGCGCAGCGGGAGCACAGCGACGTGAGCGTCGTGGGACGGGAGCTACTGGAGCATGTGCTGTTGGCTTGAAACACAGATTAGCTTTCCGTGTTAAAATCAGTTCCAATTTCATTTGAAGGGACATTTCATTATTTAAAATGAAAGTGTGCTCCAAATGGAAACGGGTAGGAGAGCGACAGCGCGGTAGTTCGGGATTTTGGATTTCACAGCGTTCACAGAACAAAATACCGTGACTGCAGCTCAAATTGAATACAAGTCGCCGTTAAAAGAAACCAACAAATAAACCAGCGCAGGTTCATCAAGGCTTACAAAGAAAACCACCAGAGGTTTGGCTTTCAAGACAAGCTGTTAAATTACCTCTGCAGATCAACCTCCTGCTTTCCCCTCATGAAGGAAGAACCTCTTTTAGTCCAGCTGAGCGTCTGTATTTCCTCCCTGAACTAGAGCTGAGCAGATCGATCCAAATATCGATAATATTGATACCAACGATGGTATTGATACTGAATGATACTCGTGTAAAAAGATCGAAACTCAAGTTTTTTTTTTCTCTCCCACAAGCACCGACTGCTGCGAAGTGTGAATTCATTGAAGTCTGTGACACGCTGTCGCTGTGTCCTGGTCAATTTCAGCATCAACTCATATTAACTTTCAAAATACATGTTACTGGAGCCAACTCAAAAAACATAATTAAGATCTTGAAAAAACCCAGTACATGTCATGTATCCCATTGAAAGGTGTTATCTGAGATAAAATGACATTAGATAATCCTTTATTTATCCCACAACGAGGACATTTATAGTTAAAGCAACAGGAAAGGGCACACGGTGCAAACAAGATTACACAAGTATTGAAAGATATGATATAAGAGGTGGACTAGAAAAAACATTATGAACAGAAAAATCAACTCCAAGGAATATTTACAGAAAAACGTTAATTGCAATAATAAAGAATTTTGCTGTCACCTATAAAGTTTGCAAAAATTGTATTCTAGGTTTTAACAAAATGATCCAAAGACAAAAATAACAAAAACACCAAAAGGTCAGTCGTTTCATGATAGATCAAGCTTAATATGAAAAAGTATTGGTATTGGTATCGGTGATACTGGTCTTGTATTTACCTGGTATCGGATCGATACCAAAATTCCCAGTATTGCCCACCTCTACCCTGAACTCCTCGTGAGCCCCCCCGGTTTTTGCTTCAGCAAATTTCTGAACCGAAGCCCTCCGGACCCGTCGTCTGCCTGAGGAGGTCCCCTGACCAACCAAGCCAGGAAACCCCGTCTCCAGACCGGCGGCCATCAGTCCTCATCAGCGGTCGATGACTTCTGACCGAAGCTACTAACAGCTAACAGGTCATTTACGGACTCCTCAGGATCTATCATTCATTCAGGGTTTATGAACTGCTCTTAATTCACCAACGACAGCGACGGGTAACCCGACCCTAACCCCTAACCCTACTAGGCCTGAACTGTCAGACAAAAAAACGTATCCTTAAAGGAACAGTGTGATGGCACTGGTCACGTTGAGTCATGGGCTGCTGTGCAAGCTTGCATGATCGTGAGACGAGCACACGCGCACGCATGCGTCAACGAGCTTCACGAGCTCACCCAAACGTTTTCCAGGCGTCAACATCGTATGCGCCGTGCGCGCTCCGAATGTCACTCACAAACTCATGGAGTGCTGCATTCAGAGCAGCTGCCTCATATAGTTTTTCGGCCCCACGCAGCATGAGTTTAGCCCGAAGTGCAAATGCACGCATACTAGAGGTCTTCACAGGTCCACTTTCATGGACCCGTTCCCGAATGGACCTGCAATATTTGGACCCTGGACCCGACCCGAGTCTTTAGTTTCCTACCACGAACCGAACCGAGTTACCCGAATAGAACCGAGACAGTACAGCCCATAGTTGCTCATGTTAAAGTTGTCTAGCGTTGAATAAAACTTGATTTTCTTACCTAAAGTTGTTTTCTTCTACCGGTTCAGTTGCTACATAGGATACGTGATGTAAACAACAATAAATCCACGTCGTTATTTTCTTTGTGTATACAGATGCTATTGGTAGCAACTGCTAACGCTAACAGCCTACACCGGTCAGGACGTGTCGTGAATATGTTCTCTCATCCAACGTTGTCATGTTGGTGATCCGTTGTGCTTCACAGCTGCCGGGCAAACCGCTAATAACACGCTACGGCAACACGATTGTTTCATGACAAACACGCCACGTTAATTAATAATCATTTAACTCCCCGGCTTTTAATGCTCATTTTTATTCACATAACTGTTGGTGCGTTTCCAACAACGCCCCAAAACAAATCTGGAAAGGTGCAGGCACAACAAACCCTGTCTGATACTCTGCAGCAGATGGAAAATAAACTCCACTTTCTATTTCACCAATGGGATTTGCCTTGAACGCATTAAATAAAACAAAAACTGACTGCACTGTGCACCAGGAAGTTGGATAAACAAAGTAGCAAACACATTCACAGGCTACGGGCCAAACATTGACTCTGTAAGTCACGTTCAGCTGGCCTCCTCGTATCAGTCTTGTTGGGTCTCAGCTAACATTTCCCACTGCTGCACGAATGCTCCATCCATGCGTAAACTGCACCACCATATGCTGAACGCCTGGGAGGCTCGGCGTGTGCAGCGTCTGTGGAAAGTGGACGCGAACGTCTCTGCAGTTGTTACTACAAACTACCGGCGCTTCCTGCACCGGATCAGATCACAACCCCTTCCTGAATTCAAATGGATGCAAATCTTTCCTTTCTAAACAGGGGTTTTATTGTGAAAGATGTGCACGGATACGTGCGTGCGCTACGGCCTGAATGACTGCATCACATGGCACCAGCTGTAGGCGCACTGTTATTTTATAAAATTGATTTAAGTGAGAGAGACAGAGCAATTTAGCTTCTATCCTTTTGGGTCAATTTGCTCCTGAATCCAGCAGCAGAACACATCGTTCCAGATAAAACCTTTGAAACATTGTCCCTATACACGATCGCTTGACACAGACACAGAAGCTCAAGCTGTAGGACAAGATCTCAGGAGGCAGATTCCACAGAAAAGAGTAGTTTAATAAGACAAGATGAGAAGAACCTTAATTCTCCCATTATGGGAAAATTGCATTACGTTGCAACAGCAAAGTACAGATGAGATCGAGGAGGCTGAGTCACTCCCCCTCTCCCCTTAAAAAAACAAACAAAAAAAAAAAATGAACTGCCGCAATTTGGACCAAAGCATGTCATAGATATTTGATTAAGGCTCTGGGAAATTGGTTTAACGTATGAAAGGGCATATTTCCTTCAAGGCAAAGCTGTTCTCGAAACCACGATGGGAAAAACGATTAACTGACCACATTTTAGAGCAAAGATACATTCAGGGTTAGCTAGTTACTGATACTGTTTCACTTAACTGTTGTTGTGAGAGCAACCAGCTGGGGAATATGGGTAATATTTATACGTATGGAGACGAAGGTTCTCATGATGTTCAACATTTGTCTGAAACCTAAAAATCCCTTCAGTGTCCCAGGTGCTTCTGGTGGCCAAAAAATGCATCAAACTTCAACAGATCTGCAAGAGCCAGAGGAACAAAATGGAAAGAATGAAAGAAAAAAAAATCTCTATATAATTTTATTTTATTATGCAAGCATGGATGGGTTGACATTACGGTAAATAAGGTAAATACACAGCCCAAATAAAGGTCATACACTCTAGTATTTGGTTGGACCGCCTTTTAGTAGGGCTGTAGCGATACACTAATCTAATGATACAATACGATACACAATATTCGGCTCACGATACGATATATATCGATATTCATCTTACAATACATTTACATCATTTTCCAAAAGATTTTAAAGGGACAAAGTGATTTTAGTGACATCTTGTGAGTGTTCCAATGATTTTGTTTGAATTAATTGAACTGAAAGCATCAATTACACATTATATGGCTGACAGGCAGCTTGCAAATGCTGGACAAAATGAATAAAAGATTTGTTGAGAAAAATAGTTTCATTTATTTAAACAGTGCAAATTGTTGCTTGCAAGCTTTTAAAGGTGAGACACAGGGGTTTTATAAGAAGCTTAGAATATCGATACCCGCGGCTGAAAAATCGATACTCGATAAAATATCGATATATATCGCAGAATCGATAAAATCGCTCAGCTCCAGCCTTTAGCTTTGATTACGACACACATTCACTGTGGCATTGTTTCAATAAGCTTCTGCAATGTCCCAAGAGTTATTTCCATCCAGTGTTGCATTAATTTTTCACCAAGATCTTGCATTGATGATGGTAGAGTCTGACCGCTGCGCAAAGCCTTCTCCAGAACATCCCAAAGATTCTCAATGGGGTTCAGGTCTGGACTCTGTGGTGGCCAATCCATGTGTGAAAATGATGTCTCATGCTCCCTGAACCAGTCTTTCACAATTTGAGCCCGATTAATCCTGGCATTGTCATCTTGGAATATGCCCGTGCCATCAGGGAAGAAAAAAAATCCATTGATGGAATAACCTGGTCATTCAGTATATTCAGGTAGTCAGCTGACCTCATTCTTTGAGCTCATACTGTTGCTGAACCTGGACCTGACCAACTACAGCAACCCCAGATCATCACTCTGGAACAGGGTCAATCTGGACTCATCAGACCACATGACCTTCTTCCATTGATCCAGAGTCCAATCTTTATGCTCTCTAGCAAACTGAAGCCTTCCGGTTAGCCTCACTGATTAGTGGTTTTCTTAAGGCTACACAGCTGTTCAGTCCCAATCCCTGGAGTTCCCTTTGTATTGTGTGTGTGGAAATGCCCTTACTTTCACTATTAAACAGCCCTGAGTTCTGCTGTTGTTTTTTACCCTCCAACAAGGAGTTTATGTTTTTGCTGGCGTTTATCTGTCTGACTGTCTGTGTTCAAGATAACTCAAAAAGTTATGGATGGATTTTGAAGAAATTTTACAGGAGTTGTCAGAAATGTGAAAAAAGGAAGAACTGATTTCATTTGGGCTGTGATCCGGAAGAAATCCTGGATTCTGGATCACTTTCAAATTTTGCAGTCAATGGGGCTGAAAATTTTGTTTCTCAATATCTCCGTTAATTATTGCCCACAACTCATGAAATTTGACTCAGGGATTGACAATGGGAACCTCTATCAAATTTCAAAGGCTGATCTGGATCTGATCCACAATGCTGGTTTTATCACAATCTGTAAATCGCTATGTGGGGGAATTGTTGCAATCTCCAAGGGGTTTTCGAGTCTTTGATTTGATCTCAACAAACATTTAAGTGATCGCCGATCATGATCATTGAGGATTTTTTTCCGGCCACTGTAATATTAAAACTGCATTTTGGGGCCTATTCTATAATGTTGGTTCATAAGTCCATGAATTATGGTCCAGATTCTGGTCTGTTGAACGCCATCGCCTTCTGTTTAAACATTTTGGCTCCACCAGGTCTGCTAAGTTTTGACACCTAGGCGTCTAGAGAACTTATCCCAAGGTCCCCATGTTTTCATGTGATGTTTATAGACGGCTGTTTCCTATTGGCAATTTGTCATTTTCAATCATCCTGCATTCTGTGATGTGAGTTTAATGACCTCTCAATTTTGTATACAAACTGGAGAATAAACCCACTCTGCACCTCTGTCGTGGTCAGTGCATTGTTTAACTGCCGATTGACTGCCTCACTAGAACACATTATAGTGTATGTACTTACAAATAAGATTTCACATTTTCAAATTACAGCCACATTTCCTCCTCAAAGACGATGGGTCCCCACTATCCTTCCAGGTTTTAATAATGCGTTGGACAGTTCTTAACCCAATTTTGGTAGTTTCTGCAATCTCCTTAGATGTTTTCTCTGCTTGATGCATGCCAATGATTTGACCCTTCTCAAACAGACTAATATCTTTTCCACGACCACCGGATGTGTCTTTGACATGGATTGTTTAGGAAATGAGAACCAACTCATTGCACCAGTTAGGGGTTAAATAACTTGTTGCCAGCTGAAAGATAATCTCCCATGCAGTAATTATCCAACAGGAGGCTCGTACCTATTTGATTAGTTAAATCCAGGTGGCGACTTTTTTTTTTTGGCCGGGCAGTGTAATAAAGGGTGAACATAATATTTATTGTACTAGCATTAGGGATGGAACCGTTACCGGTGTTACGGTAAAGCGCGGTAAAATTTTACGCGATAACGATTACAGTTTATGTTTGACTTCATCTCATGCGGTCGATTACCGGGATATGTAATATCAGCCTCATTCAAGTCTGTGAGTGACTTGCGACTGTGTCTCATGTAAATTTGTAGCTTGTAACATCGGCATCGTAACGTGATCATGGCGGAAAGTGGTGATAGCACGCAGGACATTGAAAAATGACATTGAAAAATGACCGGAACGATGTTCTTCTGCAGTTAAAACATTAATTTATTCCATTAACTGATCCGACAACCATAACGCCGGCAGTTAGCGTCAAAAACCTTTTGCCCTTCCAGGTCAAACACCTAATCAGTAACAGGCAGCTACCTTTATACCTGACCCTCAGGTAACAACACAGCGACACCCACAGACACACAGAGTGAACTACAATTCAGAACAACATATTTGGCTCCTTTACAACTGTTTCTTTATTTGCACATTTATACTTATTTAAAGGATTAGCTTAAATTTTAAGTTTATTTTATTTGAACTTGCACAATAATTTTTGTTCCTGATAATTGTTTGCATATTTTGACCAGACAAATAAGCTTTGTTCCTGTTATTTATTTTGTTCATTTAAAATAAAATCTCTTTCTGTGCCAGTTGTTTGTCCTTTTAATGTGAAAGTTTCATTTTGATAAGATTTTGGCTTCTGATGTTTTAATATGACAAGAAAATCACAAGATTTTGTGAAATTATTTAAATGTATGTGTTTTTTAGACATTTGTACACCAATTAAGAATATTGCGATAATATCATAAACCATGATAATTGAGATATCAAATTTTCCATATCGTTACATCCCTAACTAGCAAGAATAACATTAAGTATGTGAATTAATAATAATAATAATAACATAATTTACAGTAATAGCAATAATAATAATAATAATGATAATAATAATCATTTATAACATTGATTAATTAAATAAATGACATAAGTCAATTCCATGTTAATGAGTAGTTTGACTGAGTCAGCAGAATGTTTATAAAATACTGACACAGTAAAAGAATAAGCTCAAAGATAACTGGGTGGTATAAAAGGTGAGACAGTCAAATAAACCAGATTTTTACCCGTACGTCTCATGACTTCACCACGCAGAAAAGCGTTATTTGACAAACGCAAATGCACGTACGTCAAAGATCTTCCTTGAGAGAAGTCTATTTCAGCAGCGCCTCTTGTTTCCCCGCTCCTCCGCACTCATGGTGGTGAAGTGGATGCAGACGCTGGGTGGGAGGAGGATGTGAGAACTGAGCGCAGTCAGAACCAATTTCTATCATCTCTTATTCTCCAAACTTTTTTTCACGACATCCGCCGGCGCTCGGAGCAGGCTCCTTTAAAAAAAAAAAAAAAAAACGTAATCTGTCACGGTTGAGATTTGACCTCGCAACGTAATCCCTTGTGTTGATCTAACATAATCTGATTCCTCTCAATTACTTTGTCTCCGAAACACACAGAATACGACGCTCAAGAGCGGAGATTCGAATGTGAAAGTGTTCAGTTGGATGTGTGTTTGATTCAGCATCTTCACAAACTAATTCATCAAAGTGACCGATGGTACAGTCTCAGGCAGCAGTAATCCCTGTTCAGCCCGTGTTCTCCATCTTACCTCGACACACACACACACGGACGCCACCCACCGTCTCCCCCCAGCAGTGATGTTTTCATCATCCCTCCCGCTCACCGGGAGTTGTCTTGAATTTGCTCTCCGCTGTGGCTCCTGTCTGACAGCCCGATGATCTGAGATGCTGCTCTTGATCTCCGCGGGCTTTAGCTGAATCAGAGGGAAGACAGAACACTTCTGATCTCACCGTGATCGCTTTAAAAAAAAACCTGCACGGGGCTCCAGCACGTTAGGAGATCCTTCCGGAGGGATTTTCAAGGGAGACGGTGTCGTTTTCTGTTATCCAAGAAAAATCACCACACAGATGACATGTTGTGACGCCACACGTATTTTATCTCACGTTGCACAAACTTTGAATCGTGTCATCCCACACAGGATCCCCCCCACAGTCCCCAGATAAGAGGGTATTTAAATATTGATTAGAAAGAAAAGAGAAATGCAGTTTTATTGATGCACCATCCTCAACGGCTAGTTGAGAGGAGGGAGATACACAGCAAGGAACAGCTGCTCAGGCAGGTGAGCTACCCATCCATCCATCCATCCATCCATCCATCATCTGCTTGTTCCCGTGCAGCCTCTGCTAGACACCATCCCGGGTCTCTTTTGGTGAAAGGCAGGGATGTAGACGATCAACCATGAGCACTGACTCTCACTCCCACAGGGGCTTTAGAAACTAAACAGTCCCTGTCATTCAATCTCTCATCATGTAAAGGTCAAAGGTTGCTGGTTTTAGGATGGTGCGCGGTCAACAAGCCGGGAGTCGAACTCGCGACCAGCTGCACAAGGACTGTAGCCCCTGTACATGAGCCATTTGCCCTAACAACTGCGCTACCGGGGCGGCCCAGGATGGTGCCTTCTCAGTAAAAAATAGATTTTTGAGCTGTTCAATTAAAAGTTGTTGCATTAGGCCAATAACATAACATGAGTATAACATCATCAAAGTGTCTGTTAACGTCCTTAAATAAATAACAAAAATATTTAAAAAACTCATGCAGAGCGGGGTTGGTACATGGGAATCATTTGTCGTGTTAAATCCATATTTCAGTAGGACTCCTGGTATTGTCAGTTAAAAGTTTTCTTTTTCTTGGAAGTCGTCGGCTGTTCTTCTTTCTCTTCACTGTGCATTTTCTCTTTCACAAGGAAACTTTCCAAAGACGTGTGTTTCTTACTCATTTTGCTAGCTGGGTTAAATTTTGGCGGTCAAATGACTGAGATGTAATGGAGAGAATCTGGTCATTTTCCAAAATAAAAGATTTTTTCAAAATAAAAGCAAAGAGTGTATGTTCCGTAGATTTTTTCATAACCGCGTACATGTATACTGTATGTACATATAGTGTATAGTATATAGTGTATGTACATATACATGTACGTCCACATCGCAGTTTTCACCATTTGTGGGGGGGGGGCACAGCCCCCATTAACCGCGAAGTGTGGGGGATTACTGTATAGGACTAAATGGGTATAGATAATGGATGGATGGGTCAGACATACGGTGAAAATGGTCTCCACTGGGTGGCAGCACCGGTCGAAACTGGTCTTTACCGCTGCGCTCAGGGCTTTTTCTCTCATGTCACGTAAACTTCCGTTTTTCAAAGCGACTACCCGAACTTCTGCTGACAAGGAATGCGGCGAATTAGCACAAGGGTGGGGACGAAACGGGGAAGAATATCGACAAGCTGAACCTCGCATGAAATCCCAGGCCACGCCCCGTCAATTCCGCGAGGAGCGGATCAACGCTGATCGCGACACGACCGATGCTCCTGCCTACCGATGAATGTGAGCACCTTAGATACAGAAGAGCAGAGCGATGAAAATGTCAAGAATGGATTTTTAATGTCTTTTATATTTGTAACAATCTTGGTTTAATTGAGGGAACATCTCCGTCATAGAGACTGGCCTCGTTTCAAAGCTTTTTTTTTCTTTTTTCATTCTCCAGCTCATGTCATCACAGCCCAGCGAAGCTGCTGTCCTTGAGTAGCTGAGAATAAAGCTGTTTGAAGTCATTCAGAGAAGCTTCTGCAATAATAGTCCAGGTTAAAGAAAATGACGTTAAATCAGTCCGGGAAACAAACTAGAGATTCTACCTGCTTGGACACTGGGGATCAGCTCACGCTGACCTGACCTACTCAATGATTTCAAGGTTGCAGGAAAACTGTCACAACTGGAGGAGAATCAGGAAGAATCCAGGTCAGGTTGGTGCCCCCCCCCCCCGACTCATAAATCAGTGACTCGAAGTCTCAGAGGTTGGTGTCTGGTGTAACTGCGAAATAAAACACATTTAACAGCACTGTCGGTCTGCTGCAGACACAGCCGATAAAATGAGCGTGACTGACCTTTGAGCCACACAGGAATCTGATTGTCATCGTGTAAACAGTGACCCCCCCACCCCCCCCACCCGCCCCCCACAACCACCACCACCAACACGTGGATCTGTACACAAACAGCTCCACCTTATTTCTACGCGCCAGCACGTTCATATGCAAGTCAGAGGGCCATCCATGCCTCGCAGTTAGACGAATCAAATCCTTCACTTTACACCCCCCCCCCGGACAAACGGCGGCCAGACGCACAAACTCCTAGTTTCCTATGGCTGCTACTATACTTCCCGCAGTGCAGACTAAAAAAAAAAAATCCCTTCTAAATTTAATTCTCAGCACGTCTTATTGTGAAAGGTTTACAGACTTGACTGATCAAACATGGTTCAGGATGAATGAGTCACCATCGTAGGATAATACGGCTCTGACTAATGCTTAATTATGTGCAGCGATATGATTCTTCAGCTCATAAGAGGTTAAAAATACACTATATTGTCAAACGTATTTGCTCACCCATCCATATTATCAGAATCAGGTGTTCCAGTCACTTCCATGGCCACAGGTGTATAAAACGAATCACCTGGACATGCAGACTGTTTCTAGAAACATCTGTGAAAGAATGGGTCGCTCTCAGGAGCTCAGTGAATTCCAGGTGGAACTGTGATAGGATGGTACCTGTGCAATAAATCCAGTTGTGATGTTTCCTCTCTCCTAAATATTCCACAGTCAACTGTCAGATGGATTATCAGGAAATGGTAGTGTTTGGGAACGACAGCAACTCAGCCATGAAGTGGTAGGACAGGTAAACTGAGGGGGCGGGGTCAGAGGATGCTGAAGAACATAGTGAGAAGAGGTCTCCAACTTTCTGCAGAGTCAATCACCACAGACCTCCAAACTTCATGTGGCCTTCAGATCAGCTCAACAACAGAGCAGAGAACTTCATGAATGGGTTTCCATGGTGACGCAGCTGCATCCAAGCCAGACATCACCAAGAACAATGGAAAGAGTCAGATGCAGTGGAGTAAAGCAGCTGCTACTGGACTCTAGAGCAGTGGAGGAACGTTCTCTGGAGGGAAGAATCACACTTCTCCATCTGGTAATCTGATGGAAGAGTCTGGGTTTGGTGGTTTCCAGGAGAACGGTACTGGTCTGACTGCATTGATCCAAGTGTAAAGTTTGGTGGAGGGGGGATTATGGTGTGGGGTTGTTTTTCAGGAGCTGGGCTTGGCCCCTTAGTTCCAGTGAAAGGAACTCTGAATGCTTCAGCAGACCAAGACATTCTGGAGAATTTCATGCTCCCAACTTTGTGGGACCAGTTTGGAGCTGGACCCTTCCTCTTCCAATATGACTGTACACCAGTGGATGGAAGAGTCTGGTGTGGATGAACTTGACTGACCTGCACAGAGTCCTGACCTCAACCTGATAGAAGACCTTTGGGATGAATTAGAGCAGAGACTGAGAACCAGACCTTCTGGTCCAACATCAGTGTTTGACCTCACTAATGTTCTTCTGGAAGAATGGTCAAAAATCCCCATAAACACACTCCTAAACCTTGTGGACAGCCTTCCCAGAAGAGTTGAAGCTGTTCTAGCTGCAAAGATGGAGCCACATCATATTGATTAGGAATGAGACAAACTAAAGCTCATATGTGAGTCAAGGCAGGTGAACGAATACTTTTGGCATCATCGTGTATTTTTGTCTTTGGCACAAACACAATGACAAGCATGCCTTTTTCTTTCCTGTCCCATTTCTACCTGGAGCAACACAATGTACGACAACAGGACAGGAAACGAGTGCAGACTCACATTCTGGTGATGCTTCTGTGCTCTCTGCTTTTAAATGAAGTGTCAGTATATTTTTATATGTATACATATATTTAGACTCCTTCGCACGAGTCCTCGAGTTCACAGAAGACATGAGGAGCAGAGCTGAGAGAGCAAGCAAACATGAATCTGCATTCAGAGGTGGGACGGGAAAATTCACGGAATAATTATAGCTCTCCAGGCGCTAGAAATACGACAAGCGTGGCGTGACGGCACTGTGTCTTCTTACGGACGCGCGCTTGACCGGAAATAAACTGAACTGAATATGGTAAGCATTTTAAACCTTGTTAGAGCCATTTTCATGGCGCTCCGCGTGACGGAGTGGCCTCTCACACGTAATGAACTCATTTACAGTAGCCGACAAGATGAGCAGAGTGCATCAGCGGCGATGGGAATAAATCCTCGCGGATGCCGAGGCTGCAGCCAACATCCCAGTCTGCACGCTGCGGAGCTTTATAGCATCATTATTGTCTGACTTCAGAGACATTGACGACCTCCTCTGCTCCGCAATCCATCGATCTGATCTCGAAACCAATTTCAAGCCAGATATGATTCAGTAACAGCGCCCTTGTAATCCAATATAGAACGCATGCACCTCATTTGTCATGCTAACAGACTTACGAGTTAAAAATAGTCTTCCGGTTTAGCAAAGGAGGATTTGAAGGCCTATTTTTAGCTCTGGGGGCAGCACACGCCAGCTTCCTTCAGTGCGAACGCTGATGTTTTCAGTGACTCTTCATTTCTGTTCGGATGCAGATTCACTATTAACAGTTCAATTATGGGCAAATGCATAAAATATGATATAAATACATGATAGGAGAGTTAAATAGAAAGATTAAAGGTAACAATGATCGTGTAATTAGCTTCCTTTTGTGAAGGAAAATCATTTTCCCACAAACACAAAGCATCAGAGGCAGAGGAGCGGTGGACTTGGACCGTGCAAATGATGTGACAGCAGCGGAGGATGAGCTGCAGCGCGATGCCGCAGGGCTGCGCCCGTTTAATTGGCAGGACCCGGAGGATTTGTCACGGAGGAATGACGGATGGTGCCAATTAGAAGTGTATTCCTCAGGAAAAACCTGTTCCAGTCTCCTGGAGTACCGAGGCCGGGCCAAGAGCTCCATCAGTCGGAGAGACGACGAGCCTCCAGCGTCCCGCTTGTTACCGTGTGTCACATGACTTCTGCGCTACAGTGGAATCAACTCTGCAACCGTCTGAGTCTTTACTCGACAATTACAAGCTCTTTACACCATCAAAGAGGCCAGCGTGTGGTATCGATAAAATGGAATCCAATAAAAATCCATTTTAATTCCAGTCCATCCATCTATCCATCTATTATCTATACCCGTTTAATCCTCCGTAGGGTCACGGGGATCTGCTGGAGTCTATCCTAGCTATCCTTGGGCGGAAAGGCAGGGGTCAACCCTGGACAGGTCGGAGGTCCATCGCAGGGCCACATATAGATGAACAACTACACTCACTCCTTAGGGCAATTTCAGAACCACCCATTAACCTGACATACATGTCTTTGGACTGTGGGAGGAAGCCGGAGTACCCGGAGGAAACCCCCGGAAGCACGGGGAGAACATGCAAACTCCACACAGAAAGACCCCTGCAGTGGTTCAAACCAGGAACCTTCTAGCTGTGAGGCAACAGTGCTGACCACCAAGACACCGTGCTGCCCCAATTTCCAGTCCAGAATATGACAAATTAGGAAAAAACGCAGAAGAGGATCCACACTCTCACAAGGTGAACATTATTCTGCGTGCTACAACTTTATCTCATATCAAAATATTAGGGCTGGGCAAGTTAACGCGTTATTATGGCGTTAACGCATTAATTTATTAACTCCAACATTTATTTTATTGCGCATTAACGCGTGTTGCTCACATGCTTTCGTTTTGAAAAGTCTGTTACTGGCTGCTGCAGAACCGGAAGAGAGTTGGCAGGCAAACAGCATGTCTGCTAAAACAGACATGGAGAACGGTAAAAATCTCTGTACAGTTCGGGTATCAACTCAGGTAGCAATATTAACAATTCTGTCTGAAAAAAAACCTTTCAAACCCCTTTGTTCAAGATGATCATTCCTCCATGTTCCATCAGATCTGCTCCATGTGTTCACTGTCCTGCTGTTCTCTAGCTGGTTACTGCAGTGCGGCTCCATCTAGTGGCACAGATGTGTAATGACAACAGAAAGTCCAGTCCTAGATTATAAAACAAATTCAGTTCTGGGTCACGTAAACCAGACAATAAAATATTAAAAACAAATTCAGTTCCGTGGCCTGTTAGCTAAAATTGAAATATGAACAAACAGGCATTTTTTTTTTTGTGCTTTTGTGTTTCTTAAATTTCTGATTGACAATTGAAAATGGAAAAAAAACAAATGATACACAGATAATTACGGATTGGTAAAGTTACAGAACTTTAACATGGACATTTTCATTTTAAAGTTCTCCCAGACGGAGGATTCAACAGAAACAAGGTTATTTGTAACAACTGACAAGTTGAACTCCCCGTTAAAAGTTTCTGCTGTTACCTCAGAAATTACCTGTTTTAATGTTCTGATTGTGGCCTCTAGATTGTTAGGATTTTGTTGGTAGACTTTTTTTTATTTTTCATTTAAAAAAAAAAAACAGGATGACATTAATGCCCTGGCAGTGGCAATAAGCTTTATTTTATTTGAAATTTTTTAAGATGAGATTGACACTAAATATGTGTTACTGACAAGTGCTGATGTTAAAAGTGTTTGAACAACAAATGTTATGACACTTTAGTTCATATGGCAGCAGAACATTTAAATAAAAGTGACCTTTACACTACTTTTGAATTCATTATTTGATTTTGCGTATACAATGCAATTAATCGTGATTAATCAGGGAAATTATGCGATTAATCGCGATTAAAAATTTTAACCGTTGCCCAGCCCTACAAATTATACATCTTTTCAAACAGCCATGAGATTGATACATTGGTAATTAACGACGAGGGATGTTTTTTTCCTGCCGGTGAGGATTATCTAACAGCCGCTTTGCTCGTTGCCAAGTCGCAGGCCTCTCGCCTTCAAAGGAGTGACGTTTTCACAGTTGTAGAGACAAACCTCTAACCTGAATGCCGTGACGCAGCCAGAGACTGCAGCGCTCGGTGCACAGCAGCACCTGAACGGGCTCATTCCTCCTCTGACATCTAATAACCAACTAGAGAGAAGCGGGTAAAAATAACAGGACCGGCCGTCCAAACCCGGCGGCAGGTGCTGCGGTGAAGGAGATCAACCTCCAACACGAGAACCCACCTACATGCATGCGCATTTCGTGAACCCCCAACAACACTGGAGGGGGGGGGGGGAGAGCTCAGGTGTTTCTGGGACTCACTTACACACTTGCCATGTGCACGTCTCCCTTGCCAACAGCATCCAACGCACACACACACATGCACAAAACAATGCACAAATGCACACTCATGCAGCCTGCAGGCACACGTGCACGCACGCCAACCTCACACTCAGTGACACCGTCATCCTCCGGCTCTGAATGCCAAACTGGATGAGGCGGTGCACGTGTACGGCTTGTGTGTGAACAAATGGCAAGCTTAAAGGGGAGTTTTTTGGGGAAAATAAAAAGATAAAATCTGAAAAGTGATATCCTGCTGCATTTCCAGAACCTTGGAGCCTGTTTTTTCTTTTTTTCGCTGTGGCATTCACAGGAAATTCTCCAGCTGTTGTGAAAATAACTGACGATGCCCCACCGCCGCCGCTTTAATGTCTTACGGCCAAGAAAAGACATCTGAATTTCTGGAATCAGACGTTACATTCAGCGTGGGATTTGGTCCCGCTGAGCTGAACGGACGGACGCCTGCTGAAAGCTGGGAGAGTTTCCAGCCGACGACTCAACCATCCTGAACAGGACTGAAGCAGACAATCCCCAAGAAAAATGGGCGGTTTTGTCATTTATGTGAGTTTGCAGCAGGACCACCTGCAGGAGTCGTGGATCAGCAGCAGGTGCAGGTTTTTAGTAGGGATGCAACGGTACTCAGTAAAATACGGTACGGTTCAGTATGACCTGCACGGGACACGGACGCTTTTATGTTGCGCGGTATTTATGTTCCAATAACTTTGCATTGGACTTGCACGTGAGCGTGCGTGCCTTTTAGGCAACAGGCCGCCACTGCATGTCAATGTCCAGTCGCCTCCGCTCACTCACAGTGACCAGACTATCACACTTTGGCCGGTTGGCTGCAGCTCATAGACGCAGGACATGGAAAAAAAAAACAAAACAAGCAGGCATGGCCAGCAGTAGCGGAGAAGTTGGGAAAAACATTTTAATCACCGGTGTGGGAGCATTTTGGTTTTGCTGTTTAATACACCGGCGAGGGAGTGAAAACAGTTAACAGTTAACAGAACGCAATCTTCCACCTCCCTAAACCCGGATCTTACCTGCTTAAGATCCAGTTGTTACCAGTTGTGCGTCTTGGTTCAGCTGATGTGCTTTTTAAAATACTGTGGAATGAATCGTTGAATGCGCATTTAAAGATCAGGAACAATTAATGTTCCTGTCCCTCCTCGACCACCAACAGTTTCAGACAAATCGGAAATAAATTCCCACATCCAACCTTTTCCAGCTTGACACCAGAGACAAAGATCTCCTTGGTTTCCTCCACAGCAGACATCTGGATGAGATCATGCCACAGCTGTACAGACTGACGTGTCTGGCCGTGACTATTCCCACATCCACCACAACTGCTGACCAGACATCCTCTAACCTCAAGAGAATAAAAACCTCTGCAAGTAATACTGTGATGCGTAATCGAGAGGTCGAGCCGTTTGTACATGTCTACATGTGACCAGGTGGAAGCACATTTATTCCATTTGGACACGCTCTTTTACGCGCCAAAGTGCGAGTTGCGCTTTCCGCAAACTCGGTAAACTCGGGTTTAGGGTAGCGGGTGGTCTGAAACTCTACCGAATCCGTACCGAAACCGTGACACAAAAACCGCGGTACGGACCGTAATGTAAGCCACCGTTGCACCCCTAGTTTTTAGGATGTGTGGTTGTCGGGTATTAAAGCAAACATTCAAATTTCGAGGTGTTTCTGCATCCTGATTCATGCTTTCACACCGTAGATGGGAACCAAACACCATACCCTACGGTGGACTCATTCATCCCTCTTCAAACCAGAACCAGTCCATCCTTCGTTTGGTCACGTTGGACCGTCCGTTTTTCACTCAAATCGCTCTGGACTTTCCTTCCTCATTAAAAGCCTCCACAGTGAAGAACGCTGTTTGCTCAAGTGTGAGTGACGGAGCCACCCGTCACATGGTTTGTTCACTTGAACAGTTAAGAATAAAATATAATTTCGATAAATGCACACTCCTGCCTCAGTCGCTCACAAGCAGGACAATAGGAGTGCACTCCTCGTAACAGCAAGTTTAAGGTTTATTCTTGTCTACATTTACATGTTTATGGCTTTTTTTTTCAAAGCGTATGAGAGAGAGACTTTGGGTGGAATCGAGGGCGCCGGCATCGCCAGACCCGTTTTACAGCCCCACATGCCCCGGAAGAAATCAGCTGTGTCCCGGTAAAATCTCAAGTCTTAACAAGCAATCACCGTTGGATCATTTTAGATGACGAGAGAGGAACAGCCATTATTCAGCTCCATAACATTAAACAGAGCACTTAAACTCAAGCGCATTGAGGAGGCGCTGCGTGCAGAGCGAGGCGCTAATCGCACCAGAAGAGCCCACGTAGCGGCCCCACCGAGCGCAGCAGAGGTCTGGCGCGGTTTCCAATAAACCCTCTGCTTCGTGATAAAAGCTTGACGACGAGCAGAAAACTTCACGCTCGGTTTCAACAAGATGGTGAAGATGGCTAACGACCCGCCGGCGTAGTGGCGGGAGAAAGCTCCACCACCGAGCCACCGAGGAGCGTTTCAGCTACCACAGGACAGTGACGGTTTAAAATAAGTGAACCCTAAAAGTTCAACATCAGATTATGCAAGTTACAAAGGCAAACGAATGCTTGATGAAGACGACACGTGGTCAGGTGGAGTTCAAGGGTCAGAAAAGCCCAGCGTGCGTGAATGATTGGACGTACGCGCTGGCCTTTACAACTTGTTAAATAATTCAGCGAATTAAAGCAGCGTGATGAGCGTCCTCAGTTTCATCATTTGATGGGGAAAAAGAAAGCATTTGGTTATGCTGACCGGTAAGATAATCAACTTAAACTAAGAAGGTGAATCAGCGACCCCTCCTTCAACTTTTTATTCCACGCAGAAAGACAGGCGGGTTCGCATTACACGAAACAGCTTCTTTGGACCTGTTAGCCACAGACTGTGGCTAAAGGAGCCAGAATACAGTTTTTGACTCCCTTAAAGGAGGCTGTCTCTAAATCAGTGACAGACGCTGGCTTTCTTTCTTTTGCGTCTACGCTGCCGGGATGTCCAACCGTGCAGGTGTCTTCTGCACGGTTGGACAGTGAGGACCGGGTGGTAGTCGGTGTACAAAGCCAGAGATGAGACGTGCTGGTGATTAGTTTTCATGGACATATTCAGTACCAACTACCCACTTTGCCTGGCGCGGCTCTCCGCTGACACTTTCCTTGTTCCGTCTCCTCTTGTACCCGACAGCCCATAAAAGGTGGAAAATGTCAGATGGTAAAAAGCAAATATACATATATAAGTGTTGGAGGCAGCATTTGTATGCCAACAGGGATAACAGCTGTGTCACCTTTGTCGAGTGGCCATAGAGACGTGTATCCCAGTAAGCTTACAGAAGGACGACTTGTAGACGTTCTCGGGTTCTTTCCTTTTCTTTATTTTCAGTCACACCCAACAGGACTCCAGCACCAGCCAACACACACTCAAAATGGCTGCCATCAACACCTAATTAACAGTTCCAGCTAATTGGAACATACCACCTGTGGGGGTGTCCAAAAGTTCCCAGTACTCAAACGAAATATAAATATCTACCTTAAACTATATACACTATATACATTCAACCCTTCTAAAACTCTAATCAATCAAACATTAACCCTTCAGACCAGACCCCCGGGGAATGTTCGTCTGGGAACCCTTCCTGAGAGACAAGAAACAGGAGAAACGGGAGTAATTGTAGTCAGTCCACTCCACTGGTTGGTGGCTCAGACTTGTATGCCCCCACCACCTGGAACCTGCCTTAACACAATATAAAATTACTGTGTTAACAAAATAACAATACAGCACAATGCAAATGAGGTAACGGCATTTCATCGTTACAAGCTGTTATTAGATGCCCTGTACCGTCCATCTTCTCTTATCTGGGGTTCATGTCGCGAAGCAGCAGCCTCGATAGCAAAGTGTCGTCTACAGGAATGTATCTCGTGCTCAAAAAAATAAACTGCAAAGCAACAACTGAAGCTAATACCACGTACCATGTGCCACGTGGTTGGTAAATTTTTCCTGCAAGAGAGCCAAAAAAAAAACAAAAAAGCATCTGACCCTGCTCTTTTCTTCAGGATGAATCAGCCGTTGGATTTGATATTTTTCGATGCGAGGAAAATGCGATCAGACTCATCTCTTAAAAGGCTCCGGCCCATCAAAGCCGAGGTATTGTTTCACATCCAGGACGCAGAAAATAAGAGAGTTAAATACAAATGTGCCGTATCTCTGCAACACGCGTAACGAGGCGGCGCGTGAAATTTAGACGACATTCCTTTTGTGGCCCTCAGTGATGTCACTGCAGATTTTCAATACTGTATTTAATCCTTACAGGATTATGCAGCGGGGATATGATGCATCTTATTTGTGGCCAAACAAAAAAACGCAACAATAAAGCAGAAAGACAGAAGTGGAAGGTGGAGGGAACAACAAAGGCACCGGGCCCGGTAATCCGTCTAGAGCGGCACAGCGTCAGCGGCGCCACATGTGCCTTCACATGTCACCACGATGCTAAAGGAAGTAGCGGTGCGCCCAGTGGTGGGGGTGAGCCGGAGAGAGACATGGAGCGGGCCAATCAATGGATGCAGGAGCTTTCCTGGCATGGACTCACTTCACAAACACCTGCAGCACACATCACGGGGCGAATCAAGTGTGAACACGCGCATGTGTTTTAAAGCCGGGCGCCGCCGGGGGGAGGGGGCACAGTTGTGAGTCCAGTTTGCACAGTATTTCTGAATGCACGGCCGTTTGGTAAACATAGATACATGCATTTTTTTTTTTTTTTGTCCACCGGGGGATTTTTCAGATCCGCTGACATTAAAGCGGAGGTGGGGGATAGATGGTGGGGGCGGGGGGTCTGCGGTCGATGTGTGCGACAGATGAACCGTGAACCTTTGGTATTCTCACATCAAGAACATTATTGGCGGGGCCTGGAGAGATGAACGCTAAGAATAAAATGTGGAGCAACTCCCCTGATGGACGGTCTGTGAAGAAAATAGAGCAAGTGAACACAGACGGCGACATTCAGGAGAGTGTGAGTTTGACACGGTTATGACCGCCAGTCCTCAGAAGGCCCCGCCCCCCCTTCACTGAGCCCTTCTGATTTTTCTGCTTTTTGAATGCTAAAACAACACAGGAAACTCTTGCAAGACTGTTTTTAGTAAAGCCAGAAGAGTGGGATTATTTTGATCCTTTATCATGCTCAATTACCACAGAAAGCAAAGCTTACAATTAAAAACATTCAAGAGACTTTAACCCTTTAGGCGCCTGTTTTTTTTCAAGAAAATATACAATTTTTATATCAACATTTCAAAAGCCTATAACTTGAAAGCAGTTTGAGATAAAGGTATACTATCAATGAGAAAATTGATCAGTATGACTCAAAGTCTTTGATGGGGGTGAAATTATTCATCTAATTTGCATATAATGACGTC
The DNA here is from genome assembly GCA_018398805.1 of Hirundichthys speculiger. Lineage (NCBI taxonomy): Eukaryota > Metazoa > Chordata > Actinopteri > Beloniformes > Exocoetidae > Hirundichthys > Hirundichthys speculiger. The sequence goes on along the minus strand of JAGFBZ010000342.1, from coordinate 2,767,005 downwards.
ACAAGGCGGCGGCCATATTGGAAAATGTTCAATTTTGATATCAAGGTTTCAAAATGCTATAACTTTAAAGTGGTTTCAGATAAAAGCATACTGTAAATGAGAAATATCTTCAGTATGAAGCAAAATTTGGAATGGAAGTAGATTTGTCATCTAATTTGATTATTGTGACATCACCTGCCCAAACCTGCCCAATAGTCCTCAATTTCAGATTTTTCCTGCAGCCCCATGCACAATGAAAGCTTTTATTTCAGGGACAATCACATCATAAAGCCGTGAAATCTGGAGTTTGGTTTCAATATTTCCCTTTCAAAGCTCTGGCGTGCATATTTGTGTGTTTGATTGGTGATGAGGCACCAGAATTCATCATTCAGAGAAAAACGAATTATGAATTGAATGAAAATGAGGAAAGTTTGCAAATATCTGAAATTCCCTTGAAAATCTGTGCATCTGCACGTCTTAAAATATCCCTGCCCTCACTCATGGGCAAGTCCGCCTCACTGTGAGTTAACACGAAGAGCTGTCCCAAATCTGTTAAACTGGCAATGCCAACTGTATTTCACCGGCGAGCGCAACTGAACAATTCACCCATTAAAAAGGCCGTCGAAATGGTTAAATGGAATGAAAAAAAAAAACAATGGTGCGTCTCGCAAAGATCTCAACGCGTGCTGCTGTTCTGAATATGGTAACGAGGGGAATAATTACAAAGGGAAATGAGGAGGTCTTTGTTGCTGAGTTCATGTCACCAGTGAAAGCACGACTCCCTTCTGCGTTTGATAAGCGTGGCTCTACCCCAGGAGGAGGCTCGAGCCTGCACATGCAACCTCTGAGGATTAATGCAACTGTGCACGCCGAATTTATACAAGATAACTCCTCACAGTAGCTTTTAATTTCTCCCAGAAAGCGCCGGATTCAGTCAAGACATCACTGAATAAAGTGGCTTGATTTAGTCCATGCAGACGCTGGCTGATCGAGAGATGGGATGCATTGGTTTGTCAAAGTCGTGGCATGTCAGCACCTGGAAACAACATGGCTCAAAACATGGCTCAAGTCTCAGCAGGTTTGGACAAGATTGAAACATTCTCGCAAGGGCATAGATTTGGACACACAAAGGTAAGTTGTTTTGTGCCCTTTGAAAGTGCCATATGCCTCAGTAAATGCAGCTAAATGCATTTATTCAAGCCGCGTCTTATCCTGACCCTGGCATTCAGCGGCTAAATGAAAGGCGCCACACTAATAACGGTTGAGCGTATTATTCCCGAGTCTCTGAAGGGCATTCTGCTTCTCTTCTTTTATGGGGGGAAAAAAAAAAATACAAATACTACCTTGACAAATAATGTGAGCTTTTGACGTCACTCAATCACGTGCTTCCTTCTCAGTGAAGGTTTTATTGTGAAGCTGCAACACGCTCGCTTTTCTTTGAGGGAAATGCATTGATGGATTGTTTGTAAATGTTTTATTAATCTGCCTGCCTGAATGCAGGAAACTACATCCCACAGTACAACAAAACAAGCTTTGCTTTCTCTCTTTCAAACAGAGTCATTTGGTCAGCTATGTTGGGTTTCACGTATCACAATATCCTTTTTTATATGGCGCATATACTGAGAGGCTTAATGTGCTCTGACAAACATGAAATTTGGAAAGTAACACCTTCGAGCATCAGTATTTATTTATTTATCACTTTATTTAGTTTAGATCAGTGATTCTCAAACTGCGTACCACCTGAGAAACTGTTCAGCTCTCTGAGTACCACCATGATGACGAACTTTAGATCATAGCCATACATGCCTTCTCAATTAGCTTTACACACAGGAGAGATGTTTATTCCTTATTGTGGTTATTTATTATTACCTGAGTTTTGTTTGAAATGTTGTATTTTAAATGCATTGTATCTTTCCAATTTTTTTTTTAAGTGAAAATGCAGAAAGTCATGACGTTCCCCCGCGTACCACCAGAGAGCACTCGCGTACCACCGGTGGTACACGTACCACAGTTTGCGCACCACTGGTGTCGAGGGACATTGTATATTAATAAACATTTAAAATTATAGCCAGAAGACTAATTTGCACTGGCAGTCCCCCTGCAAGACTCAATGAAAAACTACATGCAACAGTGCTGCTACCTGCATCTGTCTATGTTTATATAGTCATTTCATTCAGTCATTTGTGTGCTCTCCACTCTCTGTCCTTCATCCTCTCTCTGTCCTGTCTCTCCTCTCTCCCTCCTCTTTTCTTTCTTTATCCAGCTGGTCTTCATCAGGAAGGTCCCCCCATATGATCCAGGTCCTGATCAAGGTTTCTTCCTCTTAAAATGGAGTTTTTTCTTGCCACTGTTTGGCTTAAAGGTTTTTTTCTCCCTCTGTGGGAGTTTTTACCTGCCATTATACTTGTTTACGATTCAATATTATAATTCTAGTTAATGATATTTGCTTGGGGGTCATGCTCTGGGTCTCTGTAAAGCACCTAGAGACGACTGACATTGTAACAGATGCTTCACAAATAAAACTGAATTGAATTAAACATTACGTGACACACAGTATCAATAATACAAAACATAGAAAAAGTCAAAGATCACACATTTGTAGCAACAGAAGAAAGCCAGAATGAAAGGAACGAAAAAACAAGACAGCCCTGTTGACTGCAGACCGGAGGCGGGACCAGATGTTCGTAAGATGCTAAAGTGCTTTTTAGCAATAGGATGTCAAGTGCTCAAGTTATTGCACGTTGCCCATTTGCACGGGTTTTTAAAGTGTGTAGTGCGTTGCATGGAGTTTTACAGTGCATAGCAGGTTTGTGTACATGGTTAAACCCATGTAAGTGAGATTGTGTATAATTAAACAGTGGGAGCTTTCACGTAGCATGATGGATGTTATTGATGCTCTTTAGGGATGGCGGTGTGTTTGCTGGCTGATGAAGACTGAGCTGAGCTCAGTCTTCATCGCCGGACTGAACTGCTGCCGCCTGATCGTTTCTGAACTGGACCATCAGAAATACATCTTCAAACTGGCCGGAACCAGTCGAGACCGACGCTTCCTGAATCCTGTGCTCGTGACACTTTTCCCCCCTTTTGGCCTGAGACGCCGCTGAAGATCACAGACGCCGGGCGACGAAATAAAAATAGAAATATTGCATAACAAGAAATTGCCGGAGAGGGGCCATTCAATTAAGTGTGCCGTTTCCATGGCAACGTCAGCAGTCTCAGCGGCACGGCGCTGACTGACAGCTGCACATGTCCAGCTATGAGACCAAGTATCGCTTCAGAAGCTATATTTCCCCGACACCCTCTTGTTTGGACGCTGGCATCGTTTCCTGTCATCAGAGCGTGAGTCACAGACGCCCGTCTGCTCCTCTGAGCGTGGACGCAGGTGAATCAGTAGCAATGTGCGCCGTGCTTTTTCATCCTGAAAACAGTCATTTAAGCCCAGAGTCTTCAGCCCCACGCAGACTTCACACGAGCCTTCGACCCTGCCGATGACCACACTACAACTCTGCACAAAACAGAAATGAAATAAAATGCTCCACTTGAGTATAAAGAGCAAAGAAAGCACAAACAGGTTCGTTTTGAATAAAACATTCAATTTGAGACTAATTCTTAAAGCAAACGTGTCCAATAAAAAAACATTTGAACGTTCTGGCAGCTGCAGTCTGAGTACAGTAGAGGATGTAACCTTCCGGTTTGGTCTCAAATTCATTTAAAGAAGAAGCTGTTTGAAAAATTAAGACCGTCAGCAGCTCATTTACTCTAAAAATCCTGCGGCATCAGCCCCCATTACACGCCAGCACGACTGCGAAAGCTGCCGTCAGATCTGCACGTCGCAGCTCCGCTTCCAAAAGAGTTGGGACGCCGTGGCAATGTAAACACAATGCAATATTTTACTCCCGGCAGAGCACGAAGAATGGATCGGGTGTGGAAATGGAGACATTTTAGGGTCTCGGGCGGCAGTTTTGAACCAGAAGTCACTGTGTGGTCATGCAAACCAACAAACAACTAACCCTAACCCTAACCCTAACCCTAACCCTAACCCTACCCCTAACCCTACCCTAACCCTACTCCTATCCTAACCCTACCCTAACCCTAACCCTACCCCTACTCCTATCCTAACCCTGTTGTTGTTGCAAACCAACAGGAGCGTCATGAAACCAAAAAACCAGGCAACAAAGGCCTCGGGACTGTAGAGCAGCTAGAACCCTGCATCAGGTCTCTTCACTGCCCAGATGCTCACAGCTTGATACAGTAAAGCAGGAATGGCACATTTCTAATTAACATTAATTGGCTGTGTCGGATCAATAGCCAGACACCATTAAATCACAGCAAAAAACACGACTTAGCATGAATAGAACAGACAATCTAATCTGAAAATCAGTGTTCACATGTTGCTGTATGTGTTGTCATGGACCGCCTCTCCTGAGCGCTGCTGGATATCAGGTACAAAGTTGAGGACCTTGACACCAAAGGTCAGAAATTGATCGGGGTTGTGTAAGCATTTCATCTGTGGTAACAAGAGCAGTTTGAACGAGGCCGAGGAATGACCAGGGTTTAATATTTAACAATTCTTCATTGACCCAAGCGGCAGCCAATGTCAAAATGTTAAAATGACCCTGCCTCAGTTATAACAGAGATATATCCTGGTCAGAGCAAGGGTACATATGACTGTAAAAACCTTTTAGTAAATGATGGAAACACAGTTTTGAAGCAAGAAAAGCTAACAAACATTTTTGCCTTTTGCTGTTATGTGCAGGTACATCCCTGGTGCTAACCAGATTAATTAATTAATGCACTTATGTTTCATTTTATACATTTATTCAGGCTCATGAGGCCAAAAAAAAACTGTTACAAATGCATAATATTTCCCATGTTTGAATTTACGTCTGACAGTCGATACGAGATGACATTACGTCCAGAGGAAAGTCTTCTCTCTTCTCTAGAAACAGAGCAACAGAGACCTCAGAGGTCTTTGCTGGAAGCAGACAGAGAGCTGCTTTGTAACACCTCAAGCTTATCCCTTCTGCAATTGCAGCCAAGAGGTGAAGAGAGGTGTTAATTCCCATAATGCCATGCAGGAACGAGATGCAATCATAACAGGAGGAGGCCGCTAGGTTCGATGCTGCTGATACACATTGCAAGAATCATCATAAAACTGAATTTTCTACATTTGGTCTGTGCTCTCGAGGCTTTTTGTTCGCACGGCTGTCGTGCCTCGTTTAAATACTCGACCTTTGCCTGACCTCAAACACCCCAGTGTTTAATAACTCCTGATGTGACCTTTGAGCTTCTCGTCAACAAAGGCAGATCTGAAGTGACATCACCTGGCCCCACGCTCATACCTACAGGATGCAGCGTGACTGCCAACGGTTTATTTTGGACTAATGTCCTTCTTCCACTTCAGCCGGCCTCGTCAGCCTCCTTCCACATGTAAAGTGTGAGTTCACCGTGAAGTACCCCACATCCTTCTGGATCAAGTCAACGCTCGCACCTGGCGAGTAAACCTTCAGTTTGCACACGCGCTCGTCTACTTGTGGATGTGCTGCGCTGGTATGTACGGCGCCGTGGCCCATCCTCTCGATGCACACAGTCTTCAAATGTCATACGTTCACTGCTTGCGTCCTGGGGACAATGAGGGGTATAAGGTTTCCTGGCGAGACTTAGCAGCGCCCAAACTTAGAACTGACACCCTAAGGATGTCGGTATGCGTGTGCTGGACTGATGTACACCGAACAGTAAAATTAGACACATGTCAAGAGGCTGCAACAGTACGCTATAGTTGTATCCTTCAAGTGTTGTGGAGGTTAGAGCAGGCAGACCACATGGAGACGCTTTAATGTCAAATCTTAAAATTACAGCGTTGCAACAAAACCAGTCATTTTTGCGCATAACTCCCTCAATTGTAAATAACCAGTAGCACGTCAATCAAAAATAGTTACAGCGTACATGCAATGTTAAACTTGTAACTTCCCCAGGAAGCTTCTGCGCCGGGGTTAATCATGTTGTTATGTGCTCTTCTCTGCTCAAAAATGGATAAAAAGTCAAGGACAATAACTAACTGGGGGTTAATGTGACGTAGACGTGGTTGCTAATGATGGGCTGAAACCACCAATTATATTTTCCAAGCAAGATAGTGTTTAAATTGACGTACAGTGTTGCCTTACACAGCCGTATATTTCGTAAATCTGTGCCCGTGTCTGCATCCTTCCTCATCCTGGAGGGCAGCACCGTCATTTTCCTTTTTTTAAAGACACCGGTGCGCGTGATGGTGCAGCCTGCCTGGCCTTATTAACCATCAGCCACCACTAGGGGTGTGAAAAAAAATTGATTTGGCAATATATCGCGATTTTCGGCCGCCTAATATATCGATTTTTTTCAAAAACGCTAATAATAAACAATAAATAGGTGGTTTTGAAGCAAATAGTTTTGACTCAATTTGTCCTCTGAATGATCTATATCATCTGATGAACATATACAGCAACTTGATTTTTTATCTCTACTTTTAATTTTGTTATTAACTGGGTAGAATATTGCAATATATCGTGATATTGCGATATCGTGATATTATCATATCATGACCCAAGTATCATGATACATATCGTATTGCGAGGTCCTTGCCAATACTCACCCCTAGCCAGCACCAGGTACGGCCTCAGAGCTTGGCCAAACCATCAACGTAGGCCCTTCCTGTTTGGTTTCACCTTGGACACCCCAGGTCCAGTTAGTGGTGGGTCCGACGTGAAAATCGCTTGGTAATCTGATAACAAACCTACTTTGCCAGAGGTAGAAGGAGAACTGATCATTATTGTTGCCTTGCTGACTGTTGTTACAGGAACAATTATCTTATATACAGGAAGAAGATCCTGTGTTGTGGAGTACAACGACAGACTGATCGTCCCATGTGATGCGGAGAACCTACGCAGATTAGCTTTCATGCTAAACATGCTGCTGATATTTTTTTTTCTCATTAGATACTTCAGTTCAAAAATAAAAAGAGGCTACAAGTATTTTCAGCAGGAAGGTCCCCCCTTATGATCCAGGTCCTGCTCAAGGGTTCTTCCCTCTTAGAGGGGAGTTTTTCCTTGCTACTGTTTGGCTTAAAGGTTTTTCTCCCACTGGGGCAGTTTTTTTTTTTTTTTTTAACTTGCCATTGTTGTTCTAATTAGGATTTAATAATATTGCTCTGGGTCTCTGAAAAGCACCTGGAGACAATTTGTATTGTAATAGACACTATATCCATACCACATGTCCAGCGTGATAGAGCTGTTTCAGCGTGGAAAGACGGTCTTCTCCAGCAGATGCTGTATCGTGAGCCATTCCCACCTCCCAGTCAATCCAGTCCCACTGGAAAACAAAACGCTGAAATTTGAAGTTCTGGTGATGCGATTCAACCACGTGGCATTCGTCAATTCATTGTCCATGCCGTTTGTCGATTCAAACTTCAAAACGTGAGGAGGATCAGATTGGTGTTCTGAAAACAAAGGTATGAGCAGACCGTCTGGTAAGTGCATGGTCAGTCCTTTCAAGTAACCTCAAGAATGTGTTTGAATGTGTTTCTTTATACAGTAATATGAGCTTCATCCCTCCTATATTGAGTCTGTACCAACTCAGCAGTGGACACAGCTGGTAAAGGTGGAAGTAGGCGGAGCCCACAAGGGTACATCTGGTCTAAATGCTCTTCTGGTCAATCCAACGACTGGCTCAAGTCCACATGGCACCAGCAATGTCTGCAGCTCTGGAATAAAAGTCGGTCTTAAGAACATAAAAACTTGAGTGATTTGCTGCTTTGTCGTGAAGCCTCTTGTTGTCCCTGTAATTACGTTGCCAGAAATAAAAGTTGTCGTGATTATGCTTACATCTCAGTGCCATCTGCCCTTTTACTGGTCATCGGATCAAGCTGGAGATTCCAGCCCAATGTAGCCGACAGGACATGGGCTTCACAGACGGGAGGACTGAGAGCAAATTGCTTGCTTGTACATCAGCGCTTTGTGAGCTTTGGAGTTTGCGTAGCCGTTCCTTTTGGTATTATCCCACTGGGCATGTTGGCAGCGACCCACAGACGACTCAGGTTCATCAGAGAGATGGTGGAGGAAGCCAACCCACAGAGACTAAAAAAGGTAACAACCCACAGATTAGTGGGGAAGTTTCAACAATATTCAAAGTTCAAACATAGGTTTTATGTTGAGCTCTCAAAGAGGTATACCTCCCATCAGCAACACATGCTTTTCCATCAGTAATACTAAGATAACAAGCTGCGTAGATTTACTGCAGTTGAGCTAGCAAGTTAGCAACAAGTTTAGCCTCCTTACCAGTCTGTAAGAAATGTTGCCAGTTCTGCACGTATTTGATTCCTTTAAGCACCAGTGAGGAATCAACACCAACACTGAGCCTTGTTTGTCTTTCAAGTCATAGTAGTCATCGTCAGCCAGCGTAACTACTGCCTCTTTTGGTCGTAGAAGGTGGGCTGAATGCTACAATGATTTATATCACATCTGGTGGTAGGAAGTGGTATTACAAGGATGTACCGTTCCCTGATAAATGGTTGGTTGGGGTTTTTTCTTTATATCTTTGAAGTATTAATCTTATTTATAGCAGCTTTAAGGCTCCCTTAACTTCACAACCAACCTTTGGAAAACCTCATGTCAAGTTTTGAGTTAGGGTCCCTACATGTTCATAGTATCATCACAATCATTTTGCAGCCATAAATCATCTCGGTACGAACAGGTGAGATGAAAAGAGACTGGAGCGTGGGACCAAGGACGGCCAAGGACGTAACGAGGGCGGGCAACTGGTGACCTTCCAGTTGGAGGGCAGCCAAGTCAACCCGCTATTCCACAGACACATTCAACGCGTCTGATGTTTCAGGATCTACCCAGGTGTCAAACTCTACTGGCTCTGCCAGCAAGGACTTTACCTCTGCAACGGTCTGCGTTTAATGCTTTAACATACACATGCAAGTATCCATGGGACCATGGGTCACACCAGCCCAAAAAAACTCAACAAAAACTTAATTTAAGGTAGGGAAGTATGATAAAAACATTCATATAAATCCCTGAGATATGCTGACAGCTAAAACTCCAGGCTAAAATAGGATTTTTGTTTCAGGTTAGATGATGTGAGAGAAGACGATGCAGAGGATAGTTAGATGGGTTAGGGTTAGACCCCTGAAGAAGAAGAAGATAGCCCAGGGCTTCACAAACGCCTGGGACCCAGGTTGCAGTGATCAGTTCCAGCCATCAATAAACTTTACACAACGCTTGTATTATTGACAGCCTTGTATAAAATCCTCAACGTTAAAGCAGCCGTGGGTTCCTTGTGAGTTGCTGCCGCTCTCCTAAAACAAACACCAAAGTCAGTTTTGCCAGTTTCTTGAGCTTGCAGAGCCAGTTGCTGTTACACCTGAGGTGAAATACATGAAGTTACCCACAAAGAAATAATACATTTAAAAGTTTTCTGTGTTTTTTTTCTTTAATTTCCCCCCTCACAGCGGTGGATGCTGAGAAAAATGACTCTATAACATTATTCTCTGCAAGCTTTGAGCTCACAGCTCACCGCAGCCCTGCAGGTAAAATGGCACTCATGTGATAAAAGCTACTTTTCAAAGCGACGCGGTATTCCATAAGAGGATGTTAAAAGCATATCAGCTTAAATATAGCTCACTTCTAGTCACTATAATTGAAACCCGGTTGCATCCACCTGAGGCCTCTTCACTCATCTCATCAGCGCGGCTGTCCGTTCGGGTTTTTCAGAGTCCATAAACGACTATAATGATCTGAGACGAGTCCAGAGTGGCGAGGAACATTTTAGTTTGTTCCTCTCCTTTCTTTTAAAGGTTTATTTCACTTGCTTGGTAAAAATGGATTTAATGGAGGAGGCCAAAAGGAAAACTGAGGTTAAAAGAAAAATTTAAATTGCACTTCCAGCCCAGTCTCTTTACTCGTCCTCCATTTACTGTTTAAACAAGCACAAATATCCAGCTTTCAACTTTCTCTTTAGCTACAAATATCTTGTAACTCTTTTTCTTATTTTTACTTTCCATGTTCCTCTGTCTTTATTGACCTACATAATTTCTAGAACATTGAACAAGTTTCAGAAGCTCCTACTGGCAAAGACATGACATTTATCTGGAGAGTAAGACTCCAATTGTACACCTCCCCCTAGCCGCTACCCACTAACCGATACCCGCAAATTGTGGGTTTAGGAACCTCCGCTAACCGCTAATGCAATCTTCCACTCCCTAAAGCTGTGACCTGTTATGCCGACTCCCTTACTCACTTTGTAGGTGTGGCAATGGGCGTGTCTTTTGCCCTTTGCGCAAACTCCGTATCTTGCAGTTGCACAAGATACCGAGATACCGAATTGTACGTGCCGACCGTATGTCGGCGCGTACAAGAGCGGGTCCAAATGGCATCAATGTGCATCCACCTGGTCAGATGTGGACGTGCACAAACGGCTCCACCTCTCGAATTAACTCTTGTATAAAAGCGTGATTTGGCCTCAGTTGAACCCCTGAGAAAAAGGCAGAGATCGTCTCAAACGGCTTGATCACCAGTTAAACCATAGACGACCAGAGTGTGTTTACTGGGAGGACACCAACTATCTGGGACTTTCAGGTAGCAGATAGGAATTGTCTGTGTAAAAATATTTTTATGTATATATCAGTGCAGAGGAGGAGGAGGAAGGAAGAGGAGGAAGCTCTACAGCAGAGTCCCAGACGAGCTGCACATGAGAGCTCCTCTGATCTGGATGAAAAGACGCTCCATAGCAGTTTGCGGGTAGCGCAACCTGCTCTTAAAGGCAATGGCTACTGACGCACTGATTGGTTTAACAGGTGGAACGCCCTAACCACTCCTATGGATAATGTAGCGGGTAGCGCAGGTGGGATAGCAGGTTTAGCAAAGGTGGAAGATTGAGTTCTTTGTGGGAGAAAGCCCCTCCCGCCACCCGCTATCCTTAAATAGCAGCTTTAGGAGATCTGGCAGAAGATCGGGCCCTTAATATCTCCATTCTTTTCCTTCAAACTCCTACATCTCCCTCTGGCTCGCTGGAGATCAGCTCCTGGGCCACGTCTGGAGTCATGGAGCTCCACTGTACTGGTTCTGTGAGTTGGTGATCTGTCCATCCAGTGTTTGGGGATTGGCCACAGGTTCTTGATTGGGCATGGATCCTGAGCCGCTGCTTTCTTGAAGGTCAGAAAAAGGATTAGGCCCATTTTATGGGAAAGAAGAGATGGGTGGATGGTGTCTACCTGCGTTTATTTTCAAGGACGTATGACTCACCTTCGAGAATCCGACGGCAGATGCATCCACTTCATGTCAGATTTGTTTTCTTTCTTACACACACGAACGAAGCCTGAAACCAAACCTGACTGCATCTAAATCGGTCCCGCCTACCGGTCGTTCCTGATTTGCATCACATAGAGTTCGCAAACGGGCCTTGTACCTCCAGAAGTTATCATCGAACCGCTCTGCCCCACCGGGGGTTCTTGGGAGAAGTTCCTTTCAGAGGACGGTGGACAGCGTTTTTGGGGTGGAGCTGAACGTGAACCCGCCCCCTCAGATGAGAGCCGACCCCCAAACAGGGATGGTCGCTGGTGCGTTTCAACAGCTCCTGAGATGCAAAGCTCATGGCGGTGTTCACCTTTTCTTCTTGACAATCACTTTTGCATTGAGGTGTATCTTCACAAGGATGCCGCCAGGCTTTCGCCGCTGCTATTTAACCCTGTTTTGTAAAGTTTAAAAGATTTAATTTCAATGCATACGATGCACTCACAGAGCTTAAGTGAATGCACGTAGTTACTTCTGATAACTGACGAAGGTTTAAAAGTATGAAAAGCGGTTTGCTCGTGCCTCACATAGGCTTCGCTTGAGCGTATCTACTCATGTCCGAACATGTGAAGTGAGCTGATATGTCAATAAAGCTGTGGTGGCGATTTAATTGTAGCGGCGCCAAAGAGGAAGTCGGTTGCAGCAGCAGAATATGTTGTATTGATCACAGGGACATGTCTAGATACCATTCCTTATCGACAGTCTGCATCGTGTAGCAGGAGAAAAGTGAGGCAATCAACAAAATAAAAACTGCCTCATATGATGGGCGGATGTGAGCTCTGGGTGGGGGGGCGGGGCTTCAGAAGTCAAACAGTTAATTGATTCTGTTCAAGGAGAAAATACGCAGATATTATTGTAGTTTGTGTGTGTGTGAATGAATATTTTAAAAAAAGGAAGGTCCAAAAACCTGCGTGAGGTTAAAGAAACGTCTTCCAGAGTGACTTCATATCCAGCAGCTGCAGATCTGCTGCAGGATCGACGCCGATTACACTTAGCGGTCGCTGCTCAATAGCAATGCTCGCCATAATAAGGGGTTGCTTTGGAAGACACGCATGTCAATATCTCATATATATCGCCGGAAAAATGGCGGGACGTTGCGGGAGAGGGAGCGTGATGGATCGACGCTGTCCTTCTCTAATGCCATTTCCTGAGCTTTATGAACTCTGTTGTCCTTTCTGGCATCTCAGTCTGGCAATTTGACCAAGACAATAAATAATAATATTATTTTAAAAAAAAGAGCAGTTTTTGACAAACCACTGTCCCTCCTCTTTGCTCTGTGTGCACAGAGGCAGTGGTTGGACAAAGACTGTGTGACAGCAGCTAAAAATAGGACTGCGTGTGCAGCTTATGCATGCTTATATCTGTTTGTGGGGAGTTTTTTTTTTCAGGGCTGTTCTACACTACAAGCACACATTTGAATACCCTTATTAAAATCCCCCCCCCCCCCCCCCCCCCCCCCTCCCCTGATGCAGACATGTGGGGTGCTGATCACACTGACTTTCCTTTGGTTCCCGCCCATGTGTCTCCTCCACAGGGCATTTCAGCGAGCTCTCTGCAACTGGAAGAGACAAGCCCCCATGTTCTGACTGGGGGGGCTGAGGCTTCCAGCTCAGACAGAATTAACCAACTCCCGCTCCGGCTTCTTTCTCTCCCCCCTCCACCTCCATCCGCTCCCCTCCATCGGTTTGGCTGAACCAAAAATATAGCTCATTCTGCTCAGGGTCCAGATTAGTATAATCGCACCGCATCAACCCGTACGTTAAGTGTTTTTTTTTTTGTGTGTAGGACCAGAGGAGCTACTCGAGGCCGCGACGCTGATAAAACGGTTCCCCTCAAACTACAACGCGACAACATGCCTCGGCAGATGGTGTGACATTCAGTCTCTGTCAACAGAGGAGAGAAAACAGAGAGAAGCACAAGAGGACATGACAGATTGTAGAAGAGGAAGGACGAGTGGAAAAAAAGAGGAGGCAATCAGGTGAGGACAGGAGCAAAGTGTCGGGGACGAGGAAGACGTTGAGCCAGAGCTCCACCGTGTGGGCCTTGTGGCGCGTCATTGATTGTTCACGCAGTCAACAAAATGATTTTTGCCACGCTCAACCTGCCTTTGTGATTTCTCCAAAAAAATATGCACGCAGCTGCCCGTTCAGAATCAAACGGTCGAGGAGCTTCATCTGGCATGCTAACGGGTTTTTATCCCCTGCTGCACGCACGCCTGACTCAGACGCATGCAGCGCATCTTCATCCGTACATGCAACATGCAGAAGCAACATGCAGTCCTTCTGTTTAGGCAGGAGTCACCGGGAGGAATGTGTTTGTGCGTCCTGCAGATTAAATCGGTATAAATTAATTCAGTCATGATCCGCAGCCACGTTGAACCACATTTCGTGGTGCTGCCACAGCAGTTTTTTTTGTTTTTTTTGTTTTTTCAGCAATAATCCCTGTGTGGGTGGCTGTTCTGGCTAAAAGCGCCTGTCATGTGGCTGTGACGTCCTCGTTTGATTCCAGAACAGGACCTTTGCCGCATGTAATTTCTCTCTGTCTCTGTGCTACTAAAAAAAGAAGAGGATAAAAAAAACGTCATTGCTACCCATAACCCCCAAGGTTTAATTGGTGTCTTAACAAGTCAAAGCTGTTGACACAGTAGTGGGTTTTTGATTGAAAACACATATGCAGAAGCCTGATGTTTGCATGAGTTGATCTGGACTTCAACAGCAGCAGCTCAGGCTGTGAGCAAGATCCCTGAGCTCAGGGTTTTTCAACCACTGTCTCGCGGCACACAGTGCGTTTACATGGGAAGTTTAATTCCTTTTAATTCAGAATTAAAATTAAATCCGATTTAAAATATTAAAAATTACCATGTAAACACCTAATTCCGAATGAAAATGTCCATTCCGAATTAAACTTAATTCCGAAGAAAGTGGCTGGTTTATTCTGATTTTAAATCCGAATAGAATAATTCCGCGGTCATTCCGCTTTAAATTAATTCCGGTCTTTCTGCGCATGCTCGTTCCCTTGCCCGTCTGTCACGATGACGCTTATCATCATAAATCATCGACATGATGTTGTCGTGCTGCTACTTCAAAAATAAAATCAAAACAAATCCAAAAAGGATGCTAATAATGTAGTCCTCCATGTTGTTGCTAATCGAATAAGTTTGTTTTCTTCCGGTAGACGTAAATACGTAAAGACGTCCGCCCCCCCACATCCAATCAGAACCCTTCCCAACCCCCAGACCTTAAGTGCAATTGGATAAAGCCGATCAAACGTGTTTTCCATGTAAACCTCAATTCGGAATTACTATTTCCATGTAAACTCAAAGGAAAATAGTTTAATTTTGAATTATTTAATTCGGAATACAGTAATTAATTCGGAAATAAAAAACATCATGTAACCGTGGCCATTGTCAGGTGTGCTGTGGGAAATTATCCAATTTGTGTACCTGTGCGGTCTTGCGCCTGGCATCATGTAATAATGTAGTACCTGTAATCATGTAGTAGATCCACGTACATACCAGTAGGTGTCAGCAGCAGCAGGTAGCTAATTGATTTGTGCTTGGAGACAAGCGAATTAGTGACGCATGGATGCACCGAAAGGTGGCATTGACGGTGGCATTGTGGAAAGCAGGCCGACGGTGAAAGTGATGGATACGTTTTTGAAGAGGAAAAATGCTGACTCTGAACTGGATCCTGGACTAAATTCAGACCCAGATGAAGGCCCTAGTATGAGTAGAGGTCAAAAGAAAGCAAAGTTTCTGGCGCGAGGCAATACAACGACAGCTATTTTTCATTAGGATTTACTTTTACCGGAGATGCAACGGCACCGACTCCGTTGTGCTTGTTATGTGCTGAAAAGCTCTCCAACAGTGCTATTCTCGATATCGGCGTGATGTCACGCACCACGTGATCGGCCATGGTTACACTTCCGGTTTTAGCGTGAGGGGGCAAACAAACTTGCAATCAGGTGTTTTTCACTCACAGTTCCTTTAGTTATTTCCATTTTAGCGTCTTTATTGTATCTTAACTTAGTTTGGCGATCGTCACTGGTGCCTGTGGTGGCGAGCATGGCTAACCAATATCAGGATGAGTTGAAGCCAGAGGCTTTAGCGAGGTATAAAGCAAAATTGGACATAGTCGGCCTAAATTTGTGTCTATACAAGCACACAGCAAATTCTTTGACGATTAACCCCAAACAATGGCCTCGTTTGGGGTACCCAGATGTGTACCATTATCTCATAAAAACTCCTCGTAAGTATATAATTATAGGCTAGATATATATTAAGGAGTCTCTCAACAGTCACTTGGGTCAGCAGTCCCAGCAGATCGACCTAGCATTTTTTTTTACCAGACCTCAACGATCTATAATGGGGCCTCCCCAAACACATCAAAATATTAGATATAAACATAGAAATTAAAAACTAAAATATCTTGAAAAAAAATCTGATTTCTTACTGTTACAAAGTGTGCTGAACAAACATACGTGTAGTCTGATTTGGGCACCCATAACTTCCCTGGAGTATTTTCATCTGCTCTGTTAATAGCGAGCAGCCATTTTCTTCCTTCTTTCAGGCTCAGTAGCCTCGCTAGGAATCATATAAAATGGCTGGTGAGCAACATTGTTGGTGCAGTTGAACACACAACAGTTCTTCACCATCTTTCCCCCTATCGTAAACTGCCTGAAATCAGACAGAACAGGCACAAAATGCTAAAAGCATCGGCTTCGCTAGCAATAGTGAGCATTTGTTTGCCTCCTCGGCCTGGTTGCTATGGCCTGGTTGCTATGGCCCGCGCATGCCCGGATGTGTTCAGTGGCCCGGATGTTCGTGGTCGAGAATGGTCCCAAGTAAGCTTAAACGCCATCTCCATACTAAGAAAATACTTTTTTCTTTGTGTTTGATTACTGTTCAAGACGTTATAATATAATGTCATTCTTCAATGTGAAAAAAAAATGCTTATATTAACAATATAACACTTATATTGTTAATATAAGCTTTTTTTTCACATTTTCAGCTGGTGGTGTGCTGTGGGATTTTTTCAACGAAAGAAATGTGCTTTGGCTCGAAAAAGGTTGAAAAACACTGCCTTAGCTGATGAATGCATCATACTGTAACTGAAAAACGCCCGTGCATTAACCTACTGATGCAGCTTTTTTCCTCCTTCTAATAAAGAAGCTGTACAATCATGCAAAAAAAAAAAAAAACCTGTCAGACTTTAAGTTAACCAGCATGCAGACAATGCCGACGCTAGTATGCACGACTAAGACTGAGGAATCTGTCCCCGAGTGGGTGAAGTGTGCTTTTCTGTGTGTGAGTGTTTCGTAATTGCAGTGTGCGGGCCTCATTAGTATTTTAACAGCAAATCTGGCGGCGAAGGAAGACTCACAAGACTGGCTAATGACCGAGATGAGAGGATTTACAGAGAGGGCGAGGAAGCACCTATCGTTCACAGATCTGAGCTCATGTGTCGTTACTACCTCTCACATAAAATAAAATCGAAGCAATCAGAGCAAGTAAAAGCGACTTTCAGAGGTTGACTTTAGAGCGTTGGCATCGGTTTGTATTGAAAAGATGAAGCATCGTGGCACACTGTCACTGTGTTTGTTGGAAAAACTTGAAAAATGCAACTGAAGAGACAAAGAGCATTAAAGGAAAAGTTCGATGAGAAAGACGGTGAGGGAACAGGAGCGTGCAGGCAATGATCTTTGAACAAAAGCAGTGGGAGGGCTGAAAGCACTCTCAAGGCTGCTTCAGCTGAGAGAGAGGTGCCCTTGACGCAGCTAAGAAATGTTTCTACACCATAAATTTAATCGACTGCATTTCAGAACCGAAGCCAAACGAGGGAAATAACTGCTGCATGAGGGTGGAGTGAGTCACAGCCGTCTGTGCAGCAGAGACGAGAAAACGATTATTAATTTTCCCACCTGATCAATTTGTTTACACCCTTACAAACCCACGCAGCAGTGAGGCGTATTTTCAGTCACATAGCGATATAACCCTGAATAAATGAGTTATATGTAGGGTTGGGCACCGAAAAACGATTCCAAGTAGGAATCGGTTCCTAACGTCCGGTTCTGAAATCGTTTAGAAGATTTTTGAATTTCAATTCCTTTTTTCGGTTCCTAAATGTCCGCGCTAATTTATTTATTTTCTTTGATTTACTGCACTAGTTTGTTGATGTTACTCCGCCCGGCGTTCTCAACTCCACACTAGTGTTGACGTCACGTCCGTCACCGACGAGACTTCACTCACCACAACATGGATCCCAAGAGACGCCGCTCTCGAGTTTGGCTGCATTTCAGTCCAGGAAATTACGGCTACCTGGCGCAGTGAAACACCTGTGGGAAGCGTGTTACTGCCAAAGGAGGGAGCACGACTAATATGGCAAAACACCTTCGCCTGCATGGCATCACAAAAATAAACGAGTGTAGCGTATTTAATTCACTGCGTTGCTCCCGTCACTTCTTCGACTGCAACAGAGTCCATCTTCATCCAGAAACTCTTGCCTTCTCATATACAGTGGTACCTCTACTTACGAACGTTTCTACATACGAAGTTTTCAGGTTACGAAATGCATCAACGGGAAAATATTGCCTCTAGTTACGAAAGAAATTTCAGGATATGAAAGGCAAAAATACAGTAGCGCTGCTACTCGCAGCTCCCAGAGGTTACCGAATGTAAACATACTTGTAGCTGCTCTGCCATTGGCTATCACTTAGCATCTTCCTGGCATCCCATTGGCTAGGAGGACCCCTTGTCTGTATGAGCGTAACCCAGCAACCCAGGTAAACGAACAATTTTACCTCTGCCAAGGAGGTTATGTTTTTGTCGGCGTTAATCTGTCTGTTTCTGAAAGAGCAGATATGGTCATCTTCCTAAACAAAAACTGTTGATTTCGTTTTTTGTTGGGCAAAATGTATTTTGGAGGCCAACTGTAAGTTGTTTAACATTTAGGCTGTAAGTGAATTCTGTGTCTGCATACGTGCATGCAAGCATGTGTAAAAATAAAAATGGCCTGTCGCCTGTGTAAATGTGTCAGTTTTTTTAATGAAAAGTTTCTACTGTTAGATAAGTCATGTTGACCTACACATCAAAGAATCAGAATCGAGAATCATTTTGAACAGGAATCGAAACAGAGAATCGGAATCAGAATCGTTAAAATCCGATAAAAAACGATGCCCGACCCTACTTATATGAGGAGAAAACCATCTAACACTGAAATGTGTGGCAGGACATGTGACACGAGCGCATTTATAACAGGCGGCAGACGAGGCACACCCACTGTCAAGCACGGCGGTGGAAGGGTGATGCTGTGTTGTGCAGCTTGGGGCATTGGGAGCTTGGGTTGATCTCAAGCTTTGCATCAATGATTGTGGATTTAATTTTTAAAAGCACGCCCCCTGGAGGATCTGAGTTGTAAAGTCATGGCTGAACAGGGAGCTGTTGTACCTTATCTAAAACGTGACACTGAAATGTCATAAGCACCTTGGAAAACCTTTTCAGATGTCGATTAAAACAGACAAACGCCTTGACAGCCTGAAGCAACTAAACATCCCAAACCATGACAGACCTCCTCAACGTTTTACTGAAACCAGAAGGTTTTTTTTTTCCTTCACATCCATGTTTTCCCCACTTATGAACAAAATGATGCACTCCAGTCCCTAATAACTCGACTTTAGCTTCCTCTAGTCACAGATTATCATCTCATCTCTGGACTTGCTTTTGCAATCGCTAGTCCTAAAAGCGTGGCGTCATCCTTGGCAACCGTCCATGGAGCTGCGGTCGGTTCGGGGAGCAACAGATGGCACGGGCACACGCCCTCAGATAACTGCTTTCCTTCTTTTCCTTCTTCTCTGTATCAAATATTGTGACCTGGGATTTTTTTTAAATTTCAGCTTTACTCATTTAACCTTGTATTATTTTGAAGTTTTTCTCCTGTTTGCAGTCACCACAGAGAGCTTTTTATTTCTTATGCTTTCACACAGAATGTATTCACGTTGTATTCATGTATTCACGTTTTTTTTTAAATATAGGCTTAAGTGGACAGTGTTGTGGAAGCAAATGAAACAATATTTTCTGAAAAATATCACCATGTAAAAATACTCCCCTGTAATGTGTCCTATGGCTCATAACAAGCAGCCTCAGCGGTTTCTGAGGCTAAAACTCAGGTGTGGGAGGAGTTCCGAGAGCCAGAGTGATCGTTGGTCGGCTCTGAGAAGATTCTGGCAAACAGTCGGGCGCCTCAGGAGCGGTGCTTCACCAACACTGTGTACAATGAGGGTGGGGTTCTGTTGATCTCCGGGGATGCTGTCGGGCGGTGGAAGGAATGCTTCCAGGATCTTCTTAATCCCACCAACAAGTGTTCCCCAGAGGGGATGTGGACTCTGGGATGGGCTCGCCCAGTTCTCCCAGGTAGTTCAAAAGCTCCGTGGCGGCAGGGCAGTTCCTCAAGACTCTGGATGTTGTTGGACTGTCTTGGTTCAGCAACATCGCGGGGACATCAGGGGCAGCCTCCCTGCTAAGGTCTATGCACGGGTCCTGGAGAGGAGAGTCCGATCTACTGATGAACCTGGGATTCAAGAGGACCAATGTGGTCTCCGTCCCGGTCGTAGAGCACTGGAGCAGCTCTATAGCCTCATTTGGGTGCTCGAGGAGGCGTGGGAATTTGCCCATCCAGCACGTGTGTTTTGTGGACTTGGCAAAGACATTTGACCGTGTCTCTCGGGTACTCGAGGGCAGTGGTTCCCAACTGGTCTGGTTTCAGGACCCACCATCACCCTTAATGACAAGCCACGACCCAAATCAAGGAAAAATTCCAACACCTCAAATTTATTGAATGAAAAGATCGTGCAGTTTGAATCTGAGATAGTAGAATAGAATATCACAGAATGCCAACACAAAAAAAATAAGTTTACTGGTGAAACAAAATGGCAAAAACCAAAATGGCTTCAAGTGGGAAATTAGCTGCTTTTGAATTAAATCCAAAACACTTCACTTCAGTAACTTCAGCCTTTTTTATCAGACTCAACATGCACAAACATGAAATAAAAAAGTGCAACCACTGAGCAGTAGTTTCAAAAAGAACTCAAATATGTAGCATTGCTGAGTACCCACTTCCTGAATATATAACAATTTCCTATTAAAACTAAATAGTCACTTATTTAAGCATTAATCATAAAGCTGACATAACAATCAGAACATTTCAGTAACAGCCATCTTTAAGACTCAACAGTGTTTTTATGCACAAATATGAAATAAAACAGTAAAACGACTCAGCAGTAGTTTCAAAAAGAACTCAAAATATATAGTTTTAGCTGAATAACCACTCACTGACCTTTATCTTCAAGATAAGAAAATCTAAATCTCATATATTCTTCGTTGTATCTGTGTTTCACCTGCTCAACATATGGAAACAAACTCTACAGGTCTTTTTCTATGGTGTGAACTGGCATCAACTTGCATTACAGGTTATTATTGCCATCTACTGTTAAGGAGTATAAATGACACTCTTTTTTTTTTTTTTTTTTTTTTTTTTTAGCACCAGGGCTAAAAAAAGGCCCACGACCCACTGAAAATGGGTCTGTGACCCACTTTTGGGTCGCGACCCACCAGTTGAGAACCACTGCTCCATTATTACGGGCTATTTGATCCCAAGGCAAGAAGAGTGAGAGCTTGGTAGGAGGCGGAGGGTCTGCCCTTTCTGTTCAAATCTTTCATGAACGGAATTTCTAGATGCAGGAAAGGAGCAGAGTGAGGGTCTAGTTTGATGGCCGAGGGATTACCTCTCCTCTTTTTGCGGATGATGTGGTCCTGTTGGCTTCATCGGGCCGCGATCTTCAGGTTTGGAGCAGTTTGCAGGCGAGTGTACCGTTGATCTCAGTCAGAAAAGAGTAATACGGCCTTTCTAGGTTGGGAGGGAGGTTCCTCCTCAAGTGGAGATGATCGACGGGCCTGTCAGTGCAGCGTCTACAGTAACACAAAATAAGTACAGGTCTTCTGTTGAGGAGAAAGAGCTGAGCCAAAAGGCAAGATGCTCTGTTTACCAGTGGATCTATGTTCCCACCCTCACCTGTGGTCAGGAACTGCAGGTAGTGACCAAAAGAATAAGACAAATGTCCCCAGATGGGCTGCCCCATCAGTTCAGTCATCTGGGAGGGGCTTGGAGTAGAGCTACTGCTCCTCCACACGGAGAGGAGCCAGCTGAGGCCCTCGGGTATGTCCAATCAGGAGGAGGCCCTGAGGCAGACCAGGACACGCTGGAGAAATTATAGGGTATCTCTTGGCTGGCCTGGGAATGCATCAGTATTCCCCCAGAAGAGGTGGGTGGGGAGAGGGGGGTCTGGACCTCTTTGCTTAGGCTGCTGCTCCTTTGAGCCACTGGTTTTGAGCAGTTCGGACCATCGATAACAGTTGAAACAGTTTCAACATCTTTAGTGATTGCTTTGAAGCCTTTAGAATTGAATTATTTATTTTTCCTAATATGTTTTTTTTTCATTCTCTGAGGCAGCTCTCTTGCCTTCATCATCCCTAAAGGAAAAATCAGCTCCTTTAAATGCTGTGAATATAGGATTCTTTTACTGATTCGGGTCAAAGGGAACCCTGAAAAATTAGGTGTGTGAGTGATGGTTGATTTTATCATTCTTTGTGGAGCTAAATTAAAGGTAGGGTATGGGATTTCTGGATTTTGTCACAGCTGTTAATGGTTGACACAAAACATCAGCAAAACACATCCCTTCTTTCCAATGCTTCCCAAAAAAAAAAGGCTGAACTCCAAAGCCGCTCCCCGCTCCTTCACGTCACGAAACCTCACCACCTCGCCTGTGATTGGCTGGAGTGGTGCTAATAAGACCAGGTATCTTTACAGCATACGCAAAAGATGGGCAGCAAGCGAATGGTGCGGAGAATAATTAAAGAACGGGACAAAAAAATTTTCTGGTCTAGAAACTGCACAGAATTACATACCCTGCCTTTAAATTCAAGGAAAGTGCATCAGCAATTTTGCCTCAGGTATGTTTTGCTTTGGAGAATAACAGCCCCTTTATCACAACATAATGTGGGACGTATAATTTATATTTTTTTAAATGTTATGGCACTGACTCGTGCCTGTTTAATTCTGAACATGTTCTAAATTAAAATTCAGGGCTGACAATAATTATGCCCAACCCTGTAATTTGGGTGAGCTCAAGTGCAGAAAAAACACAACCCGGCTGACACAGCCGAGGTGTGAACAACCCCACAAACTCTCTTGAATCAAATAAAGCAGTAAAGTGTTTGAACGGTCTCCTGAAGGACACGTTAACCACCGGCTCTCTTACAGACCTCGGCAGCTCCTTTCTATTCCTGGAGGAAGAGCAATTACGCTGATGGACGAGTGAAGGAAAAATGGATGGAAAGAAAGGACTGTTTATTCCCCTTGGACGTGGAAGTTTGGAGTGGAAAAAAACAGTTTGGTTGGTCGGTTGATGTATTGTATTTGCACCGACGGACCAGAAATGGCTTCACTTACAGAGGCTTCAGGAATAGATTCTTCCAGAGGGCAGGGATGACGAAAACGTCAGTCTATTTGCAGCTTTGTCCATTTCTGGAGTGAGAGACCTAATTATTATTATTATTATTGCATTAGCCTACACATCCTCGTCTGCAATTACGTCCATTTAAAAACTGACCTTTTATAAATGTGGAAAAAGAAATGAATTGCGACCCTCAATTAAACTCACGCCTTGACCACAGACAGTAATCACAGCCACTTCAGGTAGACTAACACAGGGGTGGATGAAGAGGGGGGGTTGTTTACGAGCACCTGTTCGGCCTCGGGATCAATATCATGTGCTCGATGATGAACGGTGGACATGGTTGTCAAGGGAAACAGGCTAGTGGGATGTGAGGGAGCTGGAGATGAATGCAACACCGGGCCGTGGAGAATTCATAACAGCAGTTATCTGAAAACCCCACTGGGATTAATTTTGAACAATCCAAATGAATTGTGAGTTAAATCCAAGCCCAAGGTTGAAAATCTAACTCTAACTCTTGCTGAACAGCCGTCTTGTGTCTAATTAAATCCAAGCGTTAAAGCAGAATGTTTAACATATGCACATATCTGAATGTTATTTTATATACTTTTATTCAGGCAGATTGGTAGCAGAGCCCAGAGAAACCTTGATTAGGAATTACTGGACCTCGGTTGTGTAATTTGTTTCTTTTTTGAAGCGTTAGTAACGACATGCAATTTATTTTCTGATTGGAAATTTATGAAGCGTGTAATCCAACAAGCCTTGCAGTTATTTATCGTCATATTATTAGATTTTAAGCTCATTTGTGTGAAAATGCAACACTACACCTTCCCGTGAGCGGCAGCAAACCACTGCGCTGTAGAATTAGGTTTTTTCCAGTCTTGGAGTTTCTCCTGACCCAGACTTCGTCTCTCAGCTCCTTAGACTTCCCCCACAGGTGGGTGACAATAACAATAAGGTACATTAGTTCAGATTTATATCATAATTTTAATCTCAGAATCACTTGATCTGCTTTATCTGTGCCTCGGCTACATGCAGCGGTCATTTCAGATGACACCACGCAAGCAACATCTGCAACGGGAGGTCTCGTTGCAGCTCTGCGGGGCCGATGGCGCAGGCATGCCGACTGGACGGCGAGCGTGCATGTGGGCGGTGGCAGTTGGTGCCCGGCGGGTCCCGGGAGTGAGCCATTGTTTCAGCTCCAGCAGCACTCGTTTCAGTTGCCGTTCTGGTAGGGACACTTGAAATGTGGGTGTTTGGATGGATTTAAACAAATTAGTTTTATTTGTATAGCATCTGTTACAATGTCAGTTGTCTCTAGGCGCTTTACAGAGACCCAGAGCATGACCCCCAAGCAAATATCATTAACTAAATTTATAATATTAAGAAGGGAGGAGGAAAGGGAAGGAAAAGGAGAAGAACAGTGGAGACACCACTCAGCAGATCATGTTGGCGTCCCCCTGCAGCGTAGGCCTATAGCAGCATAGCTATGACGAAGCTGTGATTAAGACGAGCCTACTCTAGTCTGAGCTCCTACAACTATAGCTATAACTAAATGTAAAGTGATATTAACTGTCATCCCGGGTCAACGTAATCTTAGCTGGCCAAGCTGAGGTAGCTAACTGTAACTGGTGGACGTCTTCCAGCTGGTTTCTCTACCCTTGTGCAACATGGTGCAGTACGAAGCAAAAGAGGCTTTAAAATCACTCCGTACAAACCTGTGGGTGACAGCACCAGCAGGTCTGTCCATCCATACTTCCAGGTGTCCTAAGTGACGACACAGTTGTTATAAATGAGTCAATCATTGCGTTACTACAAAGCCACCTGAAAGCAGGACTGGCAGAACCCCAGCTGAGCTCTGAAACATCTACCGTGGCCATCCATCCCCATCTTGAATGCATACCTTTAAATACATCCCCAGCTGTGAATCCAGCTGACTCACATGATGTCAGGAAGCCTATCAAGAGTCTTGTTAGGATTTTATAATTAGTTCAAAGGTTTAGGTCACATCAGCTGTTTAAAAAAACAAACTTTTATGGTCCTCAGGAGTGCCACAGGGTCCACATTCTGTTATCCCAATTTTCTGCTGTCTTATAACCTCCTGACTTTCTGACCTGCTGACTTTCAAAAGTTTGACTTCCACAGATAAACACATTTGAATGATATTTTACTCTCCTGGACCGAGACAATCAACAGCACGTGTCTGGACTTGTGATTTAAAGCTGCCGGTCATCTGGATTTTGAGATGAAGGAGAATTATGCAGAAGGACCCGCCTACTGGAGTTATAAAGGAACAACAGTCTGACAGTCTTTGTGCCCTCTCTTTACATCTCTCTGTGGCGTTAAGGGGATCGGCCACTCGGCCGATTAAATATTCTGCATGGCATATTGAACCTTGTATTAATCTTTGTGTATTAAACTTTCCATTGGTCTTTGCTTTCAGTCTCTTCTTCACACAAGATAAAAGAACACGTAAAACTTTTCAGTCTCAAAAAGCCAAAAACATCACCGCGTGAAATTCTCCAAGCTTTGTGAGGCCACAGTCAACTGCATTTTATAAATACAAGACATAAGACATGAAAGGTTGCGTCAACTTTCCTGTTACGGAGGTGGGAAAAAATAAAAAATAAAAAACACTTGAGCACAGCTGTATCTTTTCAACTGCCCAGAAATAAGGTAAAATGCTCAAAATCTACTTGGACCATATGGTTATGTGACCAGGAATCCAGCTAATTAAAATGTCTTTAATTTTTGTGTCCAACTCTGGTTATTCTAATTGATTCACAGTAGCCTCGAGTGATATGTATTTAAAAAATTACTTGGAAAATTAATTTCCAGCTAAACCAGAGCAGTTTTATATGTTAACAAGGAGATAGCAGAGCCAAAGAGATATGAAATCCTTCTCTGGTTCAGTGTTTTAAAACCATTTTGATGTCGTTAACCGGAGCATGCGGGTATCACTGTCCGGTGTTTGTGGAGCACCTCGGGTCTGAATGCTGGTACAGCCTGCACCGATAATTAGACCCAGGGGCTCCCTCGCAGGGAATCTGCTAAATGTGTTTGCAGAACATTTTTAGGGACCCAGAATAAATTATATTAAATGCAGAAAAAGCAGAGACACCAGTTCTGAGGTAGTCCGGTGTCGTCTTGCTACCCCCTTTGTCTTGTTCTCCGCTAAGGTATACTTTAATGATATTTCCAGTCAAATACAATGACAACAGTGTGGGACTGATTGTACTAAAAATGAAGAGCATTCTCATGAACAGCAGGCTGCAGCAGTGCGGTTGGTTTACTGCTGCTGATGGACCGCGGTGTTACCTTCAGCTCTGCTAAAAATCTCTCTGATACATAATGTACTGTTGCTTCTGTGGTCGCATGCCGCCGTGGCTGCAGAGGCATTCGTGACCGACTTTGAGGCAGATCCGCATCGACAGGCCGACACATTTCTTCCGGGAGGTGCTCGGAGAACCGCAAACGTCTCAGGATAGAACGAAACAGAATTAGATCCAGGCATCGTAAACGGTTCCTGACAGGAGCGGCGCCGAGGGCGAACGTACCACTGAGGGCCGCGAAGCACGCTGGCTCATCGACGGCCGCGGGGGCCCGTCGACTGACGCAGTGTGAAAAAACTCACTTTTTTCATTTAATCTTGAGGCGATGAAGGTCTTTCTTCACTCACAAACTGGCGGAGAGTTGTTTTCATGCTGCCGTTTTGTCACTTTCACGTTTTTTGTCTCACACAACTTGAGGTGGCAAGACTGTGTGAGTCATCCTTTACCGCAGAGGATTTACTAAATCAATCCCCAACCCTCCCCCCTTTTCTTTCTTTCTTTCTTTCTTTTCTTCTTGGCACTGCTGAAGCAGAATAAGCATGATCGATTCCACACCTTTCGTCTTCAAGGCTCGCACCTCCCTCCATTAATGTATATTTAATTTGTTTGGACAGCGTCTGCCTGCTGTCACACTCATGAATTTATGAGCAGGTATTGACAGGAAGTGGTTGGCGTTCACCGTTCGGTCTCATTTACGTGCCCAGATGCATGTTTATGAATAAACAAACCCCCGAGCACTCCACGCAGGCCTTCACTTCGACACCATACGTGCTTTAATGGCAGACGCCAGCCGTGCAGACGGGTCGTCGGTGTGTTCGAGCTGATCGCGCCGTGATTGCAGCCCTGCGCTGCGAGTTTGCACACTGGGTGACAAATGGATGACAGTCAGCACGCTCTGCAGCAGGTAATGGGGTGGGAGTGGTGTTGGTGTCGATGACATCATCCCTGCCTTTCTCGTCGTATCGATCTCCCTCCATCTTATTTAGCCGCTGCCAAAACTCACAGGTGTGTATTGACTCGAGCTTTATTACATCTAATTTCGCTGCCGGCTGGAGGAATCAGCTCAGATGCCACCCAAAAGAACTGTTTCCATCATAAGCCCTTCACTTAGTTCACTTTTTTTTAAAATAAAAAAGAATCTGAGATCAATCAGACCAAACATGACACGCTCAACTGGAAACAAAAAAAACCAAAACATGGCTGATTGAAAGTGCAGCATCATTGCAAAGGTTTATATGAATCCTCTCTCGCATTTATTGTTGCACTTGAAAGGCCCTCTGGCACTGAGGACACCGAGTGATGAAGCATTTCAACAGTTATTTTTGTCCCAGTTGCCCCATAAACATGTTTTTACGGTGTGCAACAGTGCGAGGTTGTCGGTGTCACGTTTTTCTTTTGAATCCTCCATACGTTCCCTGCTGGGGACTAGTCGGTGCCTGAACCCCCCCCTTACTCCTCAGACAAGCCTCCGTAATGTGTGCAGGATGTGTGTTCTGCATTGTCTTGTTAAAGAAAATAAATTAAAAAAGCATGTCTTTGGAAAATATGTTGTCTTCTGTTGAGTACCGTATTTTCTGGACTATAAAGCGCACCTGAATATAAGCCGCACCCATTAAAATATAAACGAAATATATATTTTATCACATATAAGCCGCACCGGATTATAAGCCTCCGGTATCCAGGCTGAGAAATAAGATATTCACATCGAAATATTTTGTACCATAAGTGTTTATTCATATACCTGAACTTAATTTTCCTCCTCCTGTGTACTGAAACCCCCCCACACAGCAAAGACATCCGGAACAGACCCGCGAAATGGACCCGTATCGGGGTCCACTTGCACTCAGTGCTGGATCCGCTTTGGAGCCGGATCACGGACCTGCTGGCTCCACGCTGCGTCCGGTCCGCATCTGCGATTAAAACCGGGTCCGCTCAGAACCTGGAAATCCACTGGGGAACCAACAAACTGACTGGACAAACTGATAAATCCAGGTGTGTCTGAATAGCTACAATGGTCAGACACACCTGGATTAATCAGTTTGTCCAATAATAACAGGTATTGATGCTCACAAAATGAATGTAGAGTAGCATAGCCAACATAGGCTACTGAACAAAAACAGAATAGCCTTTAACTACTTGGTTTGTTTTTTGGTTTTTTGCACTTCCTGCTAGAGCGCCCCCTGAGGGCTGAAGAAAGATTCATAGAAAAGCCGCATCGCTGTATAAGCCTCATGGTTTAAAGCGTAGGACAAAAGTAGCGGCTTATAGTCCGAAAAATACGGTACATTTATGTCACTGTACCTTTTGCCAAAGGCACTGATTCAACCCTGTGTCATCACGGAGCCCGGCTTTTGGACTTGATTCGATGTATTATCTTTTTTTTTTTTTTTTTTTGGTCTTTGGTCTGCAGCACACAGCTACCACTTCTTCCAGCAAAGATCTCTAATGCCGATTCGTCCCAATGTGGTTGCAGTGCCACCTGAGTGTCTGGGGGTCATGGGTGTCCACGTTGTTCTGTGCAGCACATGTTGGCTCCAAGGAGGCTTCAGTAGTCCGCCGGACAGCGCATTGTCGGTTGTGAAGGAGAGCGTAAACGTGTCGATATAAAGTAACGCTAGCAGTTGTGGACAAACGACATCGAGTCGTTTCATTGACGCCCCATTAAGATCATCTAATCTAGGGTGGTTCAAAGAGATGATGTGGAGAAAAACATCCGACTCTCGGTCAACGACGAGCAATTGTTGTGCCGCCACACTGTTCAGCTTTTCACTTCAGGCCGGTTGTCGTTGAAACACGATGTTCTGCCAAGGCCGCTGTTAACCCATGACGTCAACCATTGTCACATGACTTTGTGTTGGACTGAAAACAACATTGCGTGAACACGAACCGAACAATGATGCAGTGTAATTTGACGCTGCACCGGGATGTTCACCAACATGGGAGGAAACAACTTTAGTCTCACATTCCTGCCCTTTATGTATCTTTATGTATTTTTTTTTAGTTTAATTGTATTATAAAATTTAGAAGGGGAGACATGAAGCATTTTAATCTTTTTTGAGGATATTTTTTTCAACATTTCAATAATTTTATCACCTATTCATTGCCAAAGTGGAGATCCTTTGATGAATATTGCTTCTGATTCAAATCATCATTGCACCCGTTATAAATCGCGTCATGGTTTATTCTCTCTTTGACCTTTTTACAAAACCTAAAGTACCCCCGTGACAAATTTCTTTGTATTATAAACTAGATGTGCATTGAATCAAAAGAAGGGGAGGAAAAAAAACATGAAATGTTTTCTGTGTTCGGTTCAACAGGGAATTTAAATTAAATTCAAGAGTCGCTTTCTTTTTTCTTTCGTTCTTGTGCTTTTTACTTTTTTATCTACGGTCCCAGCTCAGCGAAGCAGTTCTGATGCTTCCTTTCAAAGCCTTAACTTCATTCCTCTCCAACCGTTTCTTGGGAGAATGACTGTGGGCTTATGATTCCTAGTTATTTTTGAAACACTCTCGATTGAGTTTCACTTCACGGACGGATTCCCCAACATTTCCCTGAACAAATTACTGTTAATTTATTGCCTCATCGATGGCAGGAAAAAGTTATCCTGGTCCAGATACAGCCAAACAGACTCAAACCATGATGCTACCGCCTCCGTGTGTCACACATAAGGGATGTTTCTAATGTTTGAATGATAAGTCTCTGTTCCCCTCTGAACACAAGTGCTCTTTTGGTCTCATTTGTCTTCAAAACATTTTTCCAACAGCTACTACGGTTGTGGAGGTGAACTTTAGCAAACTCCTGATGGGCATCGGTGTGTGTGTGTTTTTTTTTGTTACTACTGAACACCAGAATAACTCTAGAGACCAAAGAGACCAAATACTTGTCTCACTCTGGATGATTTGAATTTGATTTGACATAAAAGGTTTTGATTTTGCGTATAGTCATCTATACCTACAGCAGCGTGAGAGTGTCACGTTTTAGACGCCTCCACTGGGTCGGGACGGCCGTGGAAATGTAGGTAGTTGGATGATCTCCAACGACAGTCCTGTGGTGTAGGGTTAGCGTTAGGGTTAGGACCCACACTGGCACAGCTGCCCCAGCAACCAGCTGGTCACAGGCCAGCGTACTTTCAGCGCCAGTACAAAGCTACCAGATAAACGACATGGTTGTGTCAGGAAGGGCATCCGACCTAAAACAAGTGCCAAATCAGTATGTGGAAGACAACAATCCATTACTTTGCAGATGACTGCCTTAGGAATCAAACACATGAAACAAAAACTAAAATCCTCAAACCACCCAATAAAGTCATAATCCCACAGAGAAACCAAAGTTATTGAACAAAAGTTCCCGTCTGCTCAGACAGAGATCGTAACCGCAGGATGGACTGAAAGTGGAATAACTGGAGTTGGCCCGTCGCTCAGGTGCAAACTCAACCATCTGTTGTTTACACTCTGCTGCCATCAACAACGTCCGACAAAGACACAGCTGTCGCCGGGTCTGCAGCGGCGGGAACAGAGAGGCGCGCTGAGGGCCGTCGCTGATCCACTCCGCCGCTGTCAAACTAATTAGGAGGTTCGTTGAGCAACTTAACCCCTTCAGAGCACAGAGCGACGACGACACTCGGGCCGATCTCTCACTTGTTCAAGAACAGAAGATCATGATATAAGAAATGAGCACAGCTCCACATCTTTACGATCCGAAGGCTGCAGTAAATTGTGTTGCATTACTGTTTGCCGATGATTTACATCCTTTTGTGATCATGCAATAACCCTGCGTGACTCTCCCTGATCTGTTTCAGTTGCAGGACACCTCAGGTCGGCTCAGACACCTGTTGAGGGTCTAATGTTTCATTGTGTGTCGACAAAGATCAGCAGCAGGTGCTGTTAACTCCTGCAGGACTATGATTAGGGAATGTCAAAGGAAGCCATCACATACCTAAAACTCATAGAACAAACCCGACTGACAGAAATGTGACCCATAACAGACAGATTTCAGAATCAGACTTTTTTTTTTCTTTTAAGGGGATTAAAAGCAATCATTTGATGCTGCGTCTGGTTGGAGTGTCAGCTGTGGATGGTTTTGAGCAACAACACATCATCTTAGCCCGACAGACTTTCTCAAGCGTCTCATTAGACGCTGGAGAGACGTCTCATTAGACGTGCATTCAGAAATTTTGTGGAATTTTGTCTTGCGGGTCAGTCACAGGGTTTTTACGTAGCAAGACCTAATAAAATGTCATCTGCTCCTCACCAGGTAACTAACAGATGAACAACAGAACTGGACCCATCACTAGGGGTGTGAAAAAAAAATCGATTTGGCAATATATCGCGATTTTCAGCCGCCCAATACATTATCGATTTTTCAGCTCCCTTATATCGATTTTTTAGGAAAATTGTTGAATTTTCACATTTAAATTGTTTAAAATTTAAATGTGCAAAAACACTAATAATAAACAATAAATAGGTTGTTTTGAAGCATATAGTTTTGACTCAATTTGTCCTCTTAATGATCAATATCATCTGATGAACATATACAGAAACTTGATTTTTCATCTCTACTTTTAATTTTGATATTAACTGAGTAGAATATCGCAATATATTGCGATAATATCGTATCATGACCCTAGTATCCTGATACATAAAGTACTGGGCAATCAAGCTACAATCGAGAATTGACAATAAAACTGTGACGTAAGATAGAAAGAAAAAATACAGTGGCAAACTAAACGTGAATCCTGCTTCCCGTTTCTTGTTTTTTTCTCTCTCCTCTGTTCGCTATTCTGCCGACAAAGCAGCTTAATATTTACCAAAATACCCATGAAGGGGCCAGAGCTCTGCTTGCGCAGCAAACAGCAAAAGCTTATTTACTTTTGAAAGTAATGCGGAAGCTTAACTCCGGAGTATTAGCGCCGTGATTGAAACAGGTCTCCTCTCGCTCGCCGGCTTCACCAGGTTTATCCGCTCATGTCCTTGACACAGTTAGACTCCCGCCACGGCGGGCGGCGAGCTCCGCCACTGGAAGCGGGCGTCTGCGTCACGCAGTTTCTACCTGCCCGTTTTCCCGCCGCTGCTGGGTCAACCGCCGTCAACGTCCTCTCTTTTCCGTCTCTGCAGAGCTGGGAGACGAGGACAGAAATAGACGTGGCACGAACATCCCTCAGTTCCTCGCCCTGGACCGTTTTGACTAATGAGCCAGTATTTCAGAGGGGTTAATTCCCACGAGGGCCCGCGGTAACGTCAGCGCCCCCTTCTCCTTGCCCCATTTTTACAGTCGCGTCAATGTGAGTGTGTTTGGCATGAAGTTTTCTCACAGCGCCGGGCAGTTTCTCTCTTTTCAGGTCATAACTCAAACCTTCGAACTGACAGCGATAAAAGTGGGTCTTGGACGGGCTCGCTGTCTCCCAGAGAGATAGAGTCCAAGAACTGGACGCATCTGTGCAAAAGTCAAACTGCTGGCCGAACACCTCAAAGCACAAGCTTCAGCAGCGTGGGTTTGACGACCAAAGAAAAGGATAAACCTACCTGGTCATTACTGCTGAGTTGCCTGAGAGTCCGATGCTTCAGATGCCCTAAAATCATCTGTTACCATCACGAGCTGTTGTTGAAGACAGCTTTGCTGGATTTCAGCTGAAGACATAACTTCTCTGGAGTGCAGCATATAATCAGTGCAGCTGACATTAGTTTTTTATCATCAGAAACTTTTTTTTTTAACCACAGCCTCTAACAGCTGGTTGGAGTTTCAGTTCTCCATCCAATCTAGTAAGCGATTCACATTTAGCCTGTCCAGCCTATGGATTGTTGGGGTTTTTGTTTTTGATTTTAATCCAATTAAGATTTTTTTTTTTTTTTGACATTTTGATTAATTTTATTGTTCTTGTTTGTCTTTGTTTAGTTGTGTGGCCATTGCTCGGTGGGTATTAGGGCCGTAGCGATACACTAATCTCGCGATACGATACACAATATTCGGCTCACGATACGACATATATATCGATATACATCTTACAATACATTTACATAATTTTCCAAAAGATTTTAAAGGGACAAAGTGATTTTGGTGACATCTTGTGAGTGTTCCAATGACTTTGTTTGAGTTAATTGAACTGAAAGCATCAATTACACATTATATGGCTGACAGGCAGCTTGCAAATGCTGGACAAAATGAATAAAAGATTTGTTGAGAAAAATAGTTTAATTTATTTAAACAGTGCAAATTGTTGCTTGCAAGCTTTTAAAGGCGGGACACGGGGGTTTTGAAAGAAGCTTAGAATATTGATACCTGCGGCTGAAAAATCGATACTCTCTGGGGAAACAAATATCGATATTATTATGTCTTGTAAAATTATGCTAAACTCGATCACTCATAGGATCACTATGCTATCAGTAGAGAGGGACGACCAACCACATAGATGTGTACTTCCACAATGAATCGCATTTATTGTTCACCGGTGTACAGTTGTAACATGGAGTGGTGTAACCCCCCCTGGTGGTGCGGTGGAATAAACACACCAATACATCACAGATATATATCTCAGAATCGATAAAATCGCTCAGCTCTAGTTGGTATTGTATAGTGCAGAGCAAGTTCGTCCTCAAACGGAGGGTTAGCACTTTGATCTGCAGCCCTTTGTACTACATACTGTATACAGGATACAAATACACAACATTAAGAAGTTTGCGAGTCTTTTTGAACGGGTGAATAACACAACCGCACCGTCAGGTAGCTTACAGGTAACTTAGCTGCGCTTTAGCAGAGCACTGCCCAGACTGCAACATTTTAACTTCAACCTGCCAGTTACATGTGCTTGTCGTGTCACGATAACCACAACTTGAGCTGATCTGCTAAAATGTCTAAAAACTAGAAGCACCCACGAACCGAAGCTGTCTTCTGATGCTGCGGTGGCCCTTTTGCTAACGGCCTAATCATAAGATATAAACCAAAAGCCAACTTCTGGGAATACACTACAAAATTGAGATTTATACAGGATTTATGCTTCTGTCTGGCAACAGTGCGACATAGTGAATGAACAGGACCGGCAGTTGTTGGCGTTCATACTTATCTCCTGTTTGCGCTACACCTCCAAAATCCAGGGGGCAGTGTGCGCTCTTTTCTGCAGTGCTGTAGCTTCCTTTGTGGAGGTCAGACATGACAACAGAGCAAACAAAACATTTCTGACTGCACCAACCTGAATCGGCGTAAATATTAACAACATTACTAAGAGAAATTACTTTTAAACTCATTAAAACTTACCAGCATCAGCTTTAGGCAAACACGCAGGAAAAGAGACCTCTAGTTGTCAGTTGTTTGAGGACTCAAACCTTCGGCTTCAGGTTCAACCAGACACTTAGGGCCTGATTTACTAAAGGTTTGCGTGCGTAAAAACGTGTGCAAACTTGACATCACCCGCAAACCAATGTGCAAGCTGATCTACTAACAGCGTGCAAAGAGGACTGCGCCTCTCAAATGAGCAAAATAGCACACGCTGTTCATTTAGTACTTTTGCCCTGATGAATAAACAATATGGGGCGTACCCGCCAGAAAGCGCTAAATACTGGGAGGGGAAAATGCAAATAGGTTCATTTACCACACGCAATGAGATTTACCAACCCTGAAAGTAATTGCGGGGATTGTGATTGCGTCTGTATTTAATACGTTCGAAAGGAAGGTGCTAATCTGCCCAGCATTACGCACCGATGGCTGCTGTTATTGTGGCAAGGAGGCGACATCGCCAAAATCAAAGAATACGCAGAGAGAGAGTCTTTCGGACTCGTATAAATTTGTTTGGAATGAATGAAAACCAGATAGTTGAAACATATCGACTACCTAGCGATTCCATCTTGGAGCTGTTGAATGAGTTAAGTTAAATATTTTATTTGAATGTTAAATCGAGTATTATTCAGCAAAAGGTTGCCACAGGAGGCACATTCATTTTTTTATTTGTGATAATAAATAAATCACGTGTTTTCATGGAGAAAAAAGTGTTTCTTATTATGCGCCTACCTTGTTCTGCAGTTGGCTCTAGCGTGTCAGACCCCAGTATCCCAGTTATCTGCTCCTCGCAGAAGGTGAGCTGCACCTGCTGCTCAATGCTGGTTAGAGGCATCTCCTCCGCAGGCATCTCTTCCGCAGGCCCTCCACCTGTCTTGTTTGCCGAAGTTTTATTAAAGGCCACTTTTTCTTTAGGTCTTTGCCTTATATCTTGCCACCTTCTTTTAACCTCATCTGCCGTTCTTTTTGTCTTACCAACTGCATTTATTCTATCGCAAATTTTCTCCCATATTGCGTTTCTTTTGGTAATGTTTAAATTTCTTTGCTGTAGTTCATGAATGTGTTTATTTGCCTCTTCCACTAATATCTCTAACTCCAACTCGTCAAATTTCATTTTGCGCTTGCGTCTATCCTGCTTTCCATCCAGACTCTCCATGGCGCAAACCGTAAGACACGCAACACCTCATTTAAATACTGCGGTTTGCACCCGTTATCAATTGCGCGAGCATTCTTAGTTGATCACCCGCAAAACACACAACAACAGCACGCGCAAACTTTTTCAGTGCACACGCAATTTAGTACTCTTTATTTAGGATCTTAGTAAATCAGGCCCTTATTGTAAATGAGTGTTCCCGTGAGTGTACTTGTGCGCATGTGTGCAGCAGTTCCTGATCTGCCGTATCTTGACGGTATGTCATGAGCGTTTGTTTACGACCGTGTGATCACCCTCAGTGCCAGCAGGTTGGCGTGACCACCTGAAAATGTCCTTTGGCACTTTTTCCCGTCGTTCTACTTTGAAGGACATCGCTGACAAGATGCAGCCTCCTCCTCGTCCTCCTCTGTCTCAGCAGAGAAGCTCCTGTGTTGCACAAATCACACTTTACTGATGTCATGAGTTAAAGGACCAGAGCCTGGACGTATATGCAGAAATCAAGTTTCTAACCAGATTTTACAGCCTCCTCGCTTGGTATTTTATTCCATCTTGATTCATGATTTATTTGCAAATCTGACCCATCCTCTTTAAAAGCTCACCTTGTGAATGTTTCCCCTGTCGCTCTAGTACTTCATAAAGTACTTTTATCTTCCACCAGAAAGAAAATGAACAATATAAAAAAATACGAGGTGGGGAGGTTTTGACGCATTAATGTTTAAAATTTACTCGGAGCGGTTCGGCAGTTATATATAATGTAAAAGCTAAACGCAGTTAAAGGCAGGTTTTACTACATCCAGAGTCTAAAATATTCAGTGAGGCTAAATGAAAATGGTTTTCTGTCTCATTCTTATCCTTGGTTGTGCTGATAAAGCAGGGACCTTTCCTTATTTTGAATTTTGTGCCATTCAATTATCAGAGCTGGTTTTGGTGACTGAGGTCCCCAACCCTAACCCTAACCCCAACCCTAACCCTTCAGCTACTCTCCACAACACATCACTGACTGGTATGGCCCCTGCTGCAGGAGGTGAGCCCACCGCTTGAGCTTGGCCGGACCCCACGGGTGAAGACCCGCCACCAGGTGCCTCCTCCAATAGTCCTTAGTAACTCTCGTCCAGATGAGGGGCATCTAGCTCTTCATTTTTTTAATATCCATAACGATTAACCAAACAGCCGTGAGCTTCGTTCATCCCCCAGGAACAATTTGCCTTGAAAGATCCTACCAGGGGCAATTGCCCCAAACGACGGAGCTCCTGGGATCATTTGGGCACCATGATGAGGTGCCAATTCACGGAGGGCTGGGCTCTGTACTGGGCTGATATGGTGAAGAGAGAGTTGACCGTTTACAGTCCGATCTTTGCTCCTCAGCTACGGTCACAGATAGAGCTAAGCCATTTTATCGATTCTGCGATATATATCGATATTTTATCGAGTATCGATTTTTCGGTCTCGGGTATCGATATTCTAAGCTTCTTCCAAAACCCCCGTGTCCCACCTTTAAAAGCTTGCAAGCAACAATTTGCACTGTTTAAATAAATAAAACTATTTTTCTCAACACATCTTTTATTCATTTTGTCCAGCATTTGCAAGCTGCCTGTCCCTTATTTTTCACGGTTAATGGGGACCGGCGCCCCCTTCGAAAATCAAAATCCGAGAACTAGAGCCGGAGCCCCCCGAGCCGAAATAATGTGTTTAAAATGTTTAAAAACTACAAAAAAGTAGCGAGACACTGCAGCGAAACAAGACAAAGGCTCAACTGTGGTCTTTCTGTTACCTTCACAGCCTCTGGTCTCTGAACCGTAGTAAACAAACTGCTGCTATTGTGCTATTTTTGGCTCATAATTAGCAGCTAACACGCTAACAACAACAAAAGAAACAGTCTGGTTTTCTCTGCATGGAACGAGAACTTTATTCTGGCACTGCAGGAACTTGTAACATCACACAGGTTGTATTGTTGGGCTCCTGTCGGTTAACAGAGAATGTAAATCTATACACACTGGGCTGCTGTTGATGCTCACTACACTTTTCATCTAACCCCGTTTTAGTTCTGCCGTCCCATGACACACACACTACATTACCCATAAGGCCACACTATTACCCATAAGGCCACCTTCTTAAAGGGGCCAGGCTGGCTCACAAGATTTCTTCGCTGTGAGAGAATGTGCACAACATCCTGTGATGTTTCCGCAATTTTTTTTTGATTTTTTTTAATTATATTATATATTTTTGAAAAATCTGCAAATAACTAAAACCGCGAAACCTAAAGCACGAATTTGCAAGGGATCACTGTAATGTGTAATTGATGCTTTCAGTTCAATAAATTCAAACAAAGTCATTGGAACACTCACAAGATGTCACCAAAATCACTTTGTCCCTTTAAAATCTTTCGGAAAATGATGTAAATGTATTGTAAGATGAATATTGATATATATCGTATTGTGAGCCGAGTATCATGTATCGTATCGCGAGATTGGTTGTATCGCTACAGCCCTAGTCACAGATTGTGGGTAGTAACTGAAAGAACAAAGATGAATACTTCCTTGGGGTGAGAAGTTCAGTCATCTGAGAGGGACTCTGATGCTCCTCCACATCAAGAGCATCCGGCTGAAATGGTTCAGCCATATGACTAGGATGCCTCCTGGTTGGCCCGCTGGGGACGAGTTCTTGGCATGACAAAACTGGGCGAAGGCCAGAGCCGGGACACATCGGAGAGATCCTGCTCATTGGCTGGCCTGGAAAACCTTGGTGGCCTCTTGGAAGAGCTGGAGGGACTGGCTGAGAAGAGGGAGGTCTGGTCTTTCCTGCTTAGGCTGCTTCCTCCACCACCCCAACCCAGACAAGCAGGAGGTAAAGGATGGATGAATCATCAGACACAGACTCTAAAGGATCTCTTTTTTTGCCTGCTAGCCACGTGATGGCTTGCGTGTCAGTCCCTACGAAACCCATTTTTACCGCTCGGATGAATTTTATTCCCCTTGAGGGAGCTCTCGCTGTATTTATAAAAGGTTAACCCGCTGAATTAAGCAGCAGTCATCACCCCATTCTGGAGCCATTATTCCATGTGTCATTACATATTGTGGACGGTGTGTTTTCCGACGCTAAAGACGCTGAAATGAAGCCGCTAAAGCCGGGGAGCGAAGCCTTTCAGCGCCCGAGTGTTCACGTGACGACGACATGCTCTTAATGCAAATCATTCAGCATGCCGATTACTCACCTACCCCCCCCCACCACCACTTCCCAGATCCCACTTAGAAAATCTCTTTGAAGTTTGAGCCTCGAGTAGGAAAAATAGTTGAAATGTTTACAATTGAGTCACTTCTCTCAGCGAAGGATCTGAGCCTGAATTCCTTCTCACGGGAGCTTAAATTACTGCTGCTTCCTCTGCTTTTATTTGAGCGAGAAACTTTTTTTCTAATCTGATTTCTCCCGGGTGCATCCTGAAAGTTCACACCGAGCGATACGTCAGAAGGGGCAGATACCCATCTGTGTCAGCTTTGCCTTCGTGTGGGCTGCAGAGAAGGACTCGTGGATGAAGATTACCTCTTAATTCCCTCCCCGCAACTTCAGAGAGTGACATTTATCCGCGATGCATTTTCACACTTTAAGTACAGCTCAGAGATTACTCGTAAACCAGATTCTTTTAACACCTCCAATTAAAATGAGAAGGAGTCCGACTTCGGAGCCAAATCCCGACTCTTGGCCAGTCGCCCTTTTCTTGAAGGGGAAGCCAAGAGGCCGAACTCCCGTCCTGGACTGAGAATGTTCTGCCACAAAAAACAATCCTTACCGGAAAGAAAAATCATGAAACACCTACTGATCCATTTTAGAGAAGTTTCCTTTTGCACGTTTTCTTTTTTAGGGACTTCAGAAACCCACTCACAACACTCATCCCCCCCTTCAATACAAAGTTAAGCCTGCAAGCTGTGAGAGCTGGACTGACCCCTGTCGCTAGGGATGGGAATTGATAAGATTTTTTCCGATTCGGATTCCATTATCGATACTGTTTAACGATTCAGTTCTTTATCGATTCTAATTTGGGCAAAAAGGAAAACTAACAGTTTTATTAGCATCAATTTTTTTTTACTTAGAAGTCACGACCTTACAAACTCAACAGCGAGGTCAAAAGAGGCCCAAAGATAACATGTTAACTGTTGTAATATGTAACCTTGCAAATACACAAGAATGTGTAACATTTTACTAACAGATTTTTCCTAATAAAAATTTATAAAAAATCTCCCTTTTAAAAGGATATATGAGCTTTTGCAGAAAAATAATCATGTCTTCCAGCCTCTGAACCAGCCAGACTCTCTCTCGTCACGGTCATCTTCTAAATGTAATGCAGAAGGCTTTCGTTTAATAGCATAGCGTAAATGTTATAGCACAGTGGTTCTCAAACTTTTAATACTGCGTACCACCTGAGAAACTATTGAGCTCTCGAAGTACCACCCTGATGACCAGTTTTAAAATTTAGCCATATATGCCTTCTCAATTAGCTTTAAACACACAGGAGAGATGTTTATTCCTTATTGTGGTTATTTATTGTTTCATTTGAAACGTTGTGTTTATAATGCATTGTCATGCATCGACAAGTCATGATGTTCCCCCGCGTACCACCAGAGAGCGCTCGCGTACCTTCAGTGGTACGCGTACCACAGTTTGCGCACCACTGTTATAGCTTCTTATACAAAGAAGCACATAGGCAGCGGGATAGCTACTTACCAGAGTTGGCATCCGTAGTAACCGCAGAGGTGATCTTAGCTTGGCTACTGCCATCAGTTCAAAGCGCGTCAAAAACACAACACTCGTTTATCGTTATCGCATGTTGTGTACGCAAATGTTTCTGCATGTTAGTCGTGTTCCCTCCCGACGCTGTTATCTCCACTTTACAATAACTGCTAGTTGCCTTGTTGCCATCTTTCTTTGGTGAAGTGAAGCCAAACTTTGGAGCGTTTGAACCTGGTGGGCGCCATTGTTGTTTACAACTCCAATGCGCGTGCTAAACCGACGTAACTTAATCACGTAAGTGCTTTCTGGAATTGACTGTGCGTAATTTGTGTAAATTACGTGAGATTCGTGCTGGTTGGAATCGATAAGAGAATCGCACACGGAAACACACGGAACCGGTTCTCTACAGGAACCGGTTCTCGATTCCCAACCCTACCTGCCACCTCGAATTTTTGAAATGCTGCGATCCAAAGCGCCCCCAACCCCCCACCCCCAACAAGCAGCAGAATCTGTTCACGGCACTGCACCAATCACAGGCGGATCGATGCCGCGACAGCCCGCATTAATCAGCCAGCGGCAGCTCCGTCCGAGCGCCTGCCCACATGCGGCGCACCTCCAGGTGTAATTGCTGACCATCACACTTGGCGGTTGGACCACAGGAGTTGAGCCTTTCAGACTGACAGCCGCTGAACCCGCGGCCTCGGTCGCTGCGTCACTCCGCGGCAACAACTGTGGCCGTTTCTCAGAGCTATCTGCCTGTGGATCGGACAGATAACTGCACTGCAATCCCTCTCCGGGCGAATGTTCTCCCTTAAAAAGACATGGAACTTTTCGTGCTGCAAAAGTCCTTCAAAGGACACCAAAATAGTTTCTCCATTATTACCCCTTTTATCTGGTTTAGATTATCTTGGCAGCATACAGTAAATCACAGGAGTAAAACAGGGATTGTTTTTTTTTTGTTGTTTTTGAAAGATTACAATCTCACTCAGCCGCCCAACAAGCAACCCACGCCGCTCCTTCCAGGCGGCCCGCTGCCATCAGACTTCCTTTGAAAGTGTTGCAATCTGCCCCTCAAAGAAACAAATGCCATGTGACATGATCTAAATGTGGAGCAGAAATAATCAACACCTCTCCCTGTGGCATCAACTTTGAATGACCTGCATAAACTCCACCGCGTCTCTAAAACGTTGTTCGCTGCTGCCACCATGTGGATGCTTCAAGGATTGCAGCTCTGCTCCGAGTCAGTCATAAACTGGGGTGATGAAGATGGAAAGAAGAGGAGGACAGGAATTTAAATGCTTTCTTCTTCTGTGGTTTGAAGACATCGGTACCGACCGAGATACAGGAAGCAGAGCTGAAGATGTTAAGATTTTTATTTGGAGTGACGAGGATTGGCAAGATTGAGGACAAGCACGTCAGAGGAACAGTCAGATTTAGACATCTTGGAGACAGAGACGCTAGACTGAGATGGTTTGGACACAAAGGGGAGGATTGAATACAATGACAGAAAGACCAGGGGAGGAAAAGAGGGAAAGAGCACACAGGGGATTTCTGTATGTGGTGAAAGAAGATATGCAGTTGGTCGATGTGTGACAGATGGAAACAGGTGATCCTCTGTGGCGACCCCTAAAGGGAAAAGCATGTAACAGCAGTGGTTTGCATCTATTCTAATTCAATTACTCTGCAACATCCTTTAATTTCCATCAGCAGCACTTTTCTACGATACAACTTTTCAGTGTCTAAATGAGTTATTTATCCATGTATTTATGGGTAAATGTTACGTAAAAATCCTTTAAAAGCTCAACTACAAATGTATAGGTGCACTTTTCTTCCTCTCTATAAAAGTGTTTCAGGTTTGTTCAGCACACTAAAAAGTGAAAACTACATTTCTTCTCCTTGTCAACTCTGTCACGAAGAAACTCATGCAGCTTTATGCTGAATGTCTCCTCTTCTTTCACTTATCCAGAAAAAAAAGAACATTTTTTTTTTTTTAAATAATCGACTCTCATGTTCAACACAGTAAACTGTCAGCTTTCTAAACTGTTACGTCTTAAAGTGCAAATAAGGGCCAAATGTGGTCCGCCACGTCATTTTATGTGGCCCTCGAGTGCTTGTGCATTATTGGCTTACATTTTAAACCCATATTTTAAGACTTAAAATAAGCTTACGCCGCTTTGAAGCGCATATTTACCATAAACTACTTCTCCCATAATGCATTTCGTCGTGATACAGCGATAACAGTATATAACCATGAGCAAGACATCAAGACGATTTTCAGAACTTACGAATTTAAGAAAAACCTCTACAAACTAACCCCAAAATGTCCAAGAAAAGAAAATTTGATGCACGAGGAAGGCAGTTTCATGAACACGAGAAAACAAATACAAGTTTGTATCTCAAGGTGAAGAAACAGCAGAGGGGTATACTACGAAGCAAGTTCGACATAGCCAGGCTTTCTTTGAGTGAGCTGGCTTAACAAACCTGAAACTCTCCATCAGAGATAACTGGTACCACGACGGTGGTTATCAACTATCTTTGTTAACCGCGGCTTTCTGCTTTCTGCTCTGTGCGCGTTCACATGAAAGGGGGCGTTTGACGCGTCATTTGACGCCTATTCCGGATCAAATGGATAGATGGCGGTCCGTATATTTCAGTCAGGAGGAGCAGGTTTTAATAATGCAGGGCTATGAGGATTTCAAAGAAATCTTTACGGCCAAAAGCAACACTGTAGGTGCGAGGAGTGCTGACAAAAAATTGCAGATCGTTTAAATTCGTAAATTATATTTATTTCACCACTATATTTATTTCACAACCTTAATTAATCTCCCTCCCTCTTTTAGAGCGCTTAAACTTTAAACTTAATGCAGCAGATTTAAACATTATGTAGGTCTGACTGTCCCATTATGAATGATAAATGAAAATCACTTTAGTTTCTTGCTAAATCTATGTGAAATTAATTTAAGATTAAATATGATCTGTTATACACACTCACCGGCCACTTTAATAGGTACCCTATCACCCTGGGGAATCTATGAATTATATTACAACATTTAATATGAAATTCCACGTCACACTGATTATCAATATAATGGACTATTAATTTATGTTACCTGATTTAGTAAAACGCTTCTTTTATTTGAAGTGTGGGCAGATGGCCAGGGAATACTACAAACATATTCAGCAGTTCAGTAAGAGCAAGTACAACCTTTATTCCAGTATTCTGGCTCTGATTTTCTGCATCACCAACTAAATGCATGTAGGTTCCCGCGGCAAAGAAACGCAAATAAACGCACACCGTTTGCGCTACTGTGAGCGCACGGCTGCGTTTGGTGGCGCTGCCAATATCTGGCTCTAACAGATTACAAATGTAACGTATTCCCTCAGCTGGAAATCTCTAGCGTTCATAGAGAATATGGTCATGGGAAGCCAGCGGATCAGTCCGGTCTCTGAATACTCCCTCCATTGCACAATCCTGGCGCTCAGGTCAACGGGATTGGGTGAAAGTGAAAGGGCGGCGCTTTTTAGAGCCGATTTGAGCCTAAACTCTGCACATAACCTGCTCCGGACCAGGATAAGTTTGAAGAGTAAGTTACCATGGTGATCTAGCCAGGTTGAAAGAGAGCCACCTTCGTGGTACCGGAAATCATGGTTTTAGACTCAACATACCTCGCTAACCCTCTAATCTCGCTTCGTAGTATACCCCTCAGGCCTGTCTTTTGTGTTATGAGGCGGTGTCAGTCGTGAAAGTTTAATCTACGTCGGCGTTTTTACATTAAACACGGAGCTAAGTATGCTAAATTTAGCCTGCAAGAAAAACAAAGTCGCGAGAACAGGTTTACAACCACACTGAGTTTAATAAAATAGTGAGTTAAATATTTGAAACTTGATTACGTAATACATACAGAAACCGTTATTTAACAAGGTGTAGTTTAATTTATTTTTTATTTATAATGTATTATGTTACATTCATGCTGTCAATCTGGCCCTTGGAGGGCAACCGTGATGCTGATATGGCCCTCAGTGAAAATGAGTCTGACACCCCTGATCTAGATGATAAATGATCTAATTTACAGATTAACTGCAAACATAATTAAAATTGTTCATGTTTTATTTGTATTATTTGGTTTTTTGAAGTAGTTGAGGACATGAGCCTCTCATCGCATTCTTGTTTCAGCTTCTCCCTTGATGGGTCGCCCCAGTGGATCATTCTCTTCCATATCATCCTGTCTTCTGCATCTTCCAGTCACAAGAACCGGGTCCGTTTCCTCCTTCATCACATCCAGATCTCTTTGTCTTCCTCCTTTTCTCCTGCTTGGCAGCTCCATTT
The DNA here is from genome assembly GCA_018398805.1 of Hirundichthys speculiger. Lineage (NCBI taxonomy): Eukaryota > Metazoa > Chordata > Actinopteri > Beloniformes > Exocoetidae > Hirundichthys > Hirundichthys speculiger. The sequence goes on along the minus strand of JAGFBZ010000342.1, from coordinate 2,722,395 downwards.
CCAGCCTCTTTCTGTTTCCTGTCTCTTGGTCTTCAAGGCATCTTGGAAACGTTTCCCTGCTTCTCATCTCTTGCATAACTCAGATATTCTAGTTCACCTCACCTGCACTCCTCCAGTTGTTCTGAAATGCTGAAGACATTTTTTATTGTGGTCTATCTACCACTGCTGCTGTTTCAATAAGTTGTCTGCGATGAAGAAATGACCATAACATGCTTCTACTTAAATGCTCTGCTTTTATGACATAATATGTCTGTAGCATGAACTCTTTACAGTCCCCTTTAAGTCACATCTCTCTAATTTCTTGAACGGGAGAAACATCTGGATGGGCGGATCAATGCTTCAGTTTGTTTGAACAAATGACAGTATCAGGTAAAGCTCTGAGATCTAAACTCAGTTAAATAGCCTACTATTCCTTCCTCTTAATGTTTTATTATTAGGATAGTAGCCAATTTTCTTTCTGCTTACAAACGTCAGCTGTAATAAAGACAGAAGCAGCTGTTGTCAACAGAATATAAATGTATAAATGTATAAATAAATCTTCATATTTCTGAGTCACTTACCCATCTATTGTTCAGAATTTTTAAATAAATGTCAGAATAAATTGTTTTATCTGCTTTTCCATAGACCAAGTAATGTCCCAAGATTAGTTTTGATAGAATTTCAACAAAAAAATGACATGTTATTGTGTAAACAATACTTATGCTGATACTGGGAACCCAGCCCTGGTGTTACTTATCACATTGAAACAGAAACCACTGGTACGGCCCATCCCTGCAGAAACCCGGTTATGTAACATCCCTTCAGACCATCAGTGCTGCCAATTAACACAGGTAACTTAAAATATAAAGTCACAGATCACACAGGATAAACTTTCAAGAGCATTTATTGATCAAAGATACTCTTTAAACCCATAGTCAGTATGTGCCATTAAAGAAAAAACAAAGTTCAAGAACTAGTTTAAACTGCGTATAGTCTCAGGATTTTAAAAAGTCACGCAGATGTGAGCAACAGGCGATAAAAATTCACCTCGTGGGGTACGTGACCTCCTTGCTCTCTTGCTCCTCCCACAGACGAGTCACGTGTCCTGCAGGGGAGACCTGGAAAACGCTCAGACAACAGTGACTGTGGAAAGGCCCAACGACAATGCAGTGCAACAAACATACATGCCCGGGTTTACCTGGACTCCACAATCCGTGGGCCGGACCACAGCTGTGGAGGTTCCGGTGGCTCCTGAGCGACGTCACGCGGGGCTCAGGGAGTGAAGGGGGGGCGCCCCCTACCGGACGGGCAACGTCCAGAGCGCCACTGCGGGACAAATAAAGCCCAACCATGAATCATGCCACAAAAACCACAGTACACGGACCTGGGCAACAGAACCAAACGCATCTGTTTACATACACGTTCACACCTTTCATCATGTCCGCGTGAAAAGTCACAACCGGAGAGGAAGTCAGACCAGTGTCACAGGGCCACGTAGACCAGTTCATTCCGGTTTCAGACAGCTCCAGCCCAGGTCAAACATTTCATCAAAGTCCCTTTGTTGAAAAGCGAGGCAGTCGTCGAAGTCGGAGTCCAAAGCCGCGTACACGCCGTCTGGCGAGAGACATTCACAGTAAATACGCGCGCTCGTGTCGCGTGAAGCTAGCTGGACAAAGTCCGCCTTCAGGTCTTCATACGCGTTACCCATCAGGTACTGCGTAGTGTTCTCCGGCGCCATGGCGCCGTCCGGAAGGTGCTGTGTTCTCCCCCGTTTCTCTGTCTTACCAGCGTCCACGGACAGTTTGGTGAGTTCGTCCAGCTGCGTGCGCATCTGTTCCCGGCGGAGGGATCTCCGGGCGGTCGGCCTCATCGCCACTGCGGCTCCGCGGCGTTTGTTGGTCTCGTTCTGCTCCGCGGACACACGATACGGCTTCCATCTGACACTAGATCCAGACGTCGTAGCTTTTTGCCGCAGGTGGTCGGTTTTTACGAGCTTCAGAGTGGCATCCATTGCCTCTATACACATTTCCGGGGAAAAAATAACCGTAGAGGAAAATACAGATAACTCCGCGAGAGTGACTTGGCAGATTTCGTCACTTCTATCAAGAGTTTTAGTTCGTCGTCTGGGTTTAAAAAATAGTGCAAGAAAAAAAGCCTTGACAGTACGAGTTAATTACACAATAATAAATATAACAAAAGTTATGCAAAAAAAATGGCCAAATTTGAAGAATTATCTAATAAATAGCCCGCACTCAGCTCGCCTGCTGTGCTCTCCCGTCTTCTTCCTGCAGTTGTAACTCAAACGTAACCGTCACGTTACATTTCAACAACAGAAAAACTCCCATAATCCTCTATTGTCGATCCCAGGCTGTGGGTGCTGCCCTCTACTGGTGTGGAATGAGACGCCCGAAAGCCAAGTCGGTCATACACGCGTCAATGCGGTACATTTTTTTTTTGAAAAAAATAAAATATAATCATTTTTGCACGCGTTAATGATCCCAATAACATGGTTTGCCTCTGTGATTTATTTGAAGTAGCCAGAACTTCTGTATAGTAAAATTCCTTTAATTTCGGAGGACACAACCAGAAAAGAAATAAAAAGCAGTGTGTGTGTGTGAGAGAGAGAGATTTACTGGCAGTTCTTTGTTGTATTTTTATTAAAAAAAAAACAGATTTACTTTGTTATGGTAAAAGTGGCACCTTTAGGTTTGTTTTGTTTTGATAATATGCTCAAGAACGTGGCAAACGTCGCCATTTTCAATATTGTGTTCCAGCGTGACCTTTATATCCTGTCTGAGTTTACAATCTGCCACTATCATAGCGCCGGCGAGGTTGTTATCCTTAGGGTTGTTTGATTTCAGACATTGTGAAACATCTTGTCTTCCGATGCCTTGTCATTTCTGCATCGACTGCTTGTGGTGTAACGGCCTCATTTCTATGTAGATTAAATTAAATTCACTTGCATTATAGTCGTAGCCAAGTCTTGTTACTTAACTTGATTCACTGCCTCACCAGTATCATTAATTAAGTGGTAAAGAACTAATACAAGGTATAGATTAATATTATTTTTTGAATAAGTTCTAATTTTAATGCATTAAAAGGAGGTTGTTTACAGTTTGTAGACGAGAGAGTTGTGAGAAAGCATCAGAAATGCTTCATGACAAGCTTCAGATGTTACAGGGCAATTGTTTCAACAGTTTGCAGTGTTATCAGGGCGTTATAAAACTGTGACAATGCCCCAGGACCAGATGAAGTGCATAAAGTAGCTGAAGGTTTTTGGAGTCTGTGAGAAAACACCGTCCAAACCCATGAGATTTGAGGTTTGGGCTTTTCATCAGAGGACACCTGACTGAAAGAATTGATTATGACAACAGCACCGTAGAGACACCGGTCCCGTCTGCTCCCAGAGGCCTCAGAGAGCTGGCCCTGGTTAGCACTGGGGTCGGATACTGACTGGAAACAGCGGGTGTCCTAAGCCAGGACACCTGCCATGGATCCCTAACCCTGCTGGTGATCAGGGCCTCCTTGGGCAGGACACTTCGCCCAACATTACCCCCTGATCTGCTCATCGGGGTATGACTGGAGAAACACTGCACTCCTTTATATAGAGTCATTGTGTAAATGGATGAATGAGAAATATAATGCAAAACCTGGATATGGTTAAATAAAAGTACAATGTGAGTGCAAGACCATTTACCAATGTCACCAAGGCAGGACTAAGGTTTATTAGACATTTTAAGATGAGCTAAAGCAGAATGCAATCATTTTATAAGAAACATCAGATTAACTAATTAGATTACTGCAACCAAAAGTAGAGGTTAGATTGATCCAGTCCAGTACTGGCATCTGTGCTGGTATCAGATACAGACACAATTTACTCATCGGATGTTGGAATGACAGCACAGATTTAAAAAAAATTTAAATTAAAATTCAAACCTTCACATTTTTTGTTGAAATAGCCCTTCTTGTTTCACCCCTTTCAGCCTAAACATTGTTGTTTTTTAATAATTTGAAGAATTAGATAATATAGGTTTAGGCTCCTGTAGAGGATTAAGCGGGCATAGATGATGGATGGATAGTTTTTTGCAGTTTTATTGGAATTACTCAATTTGAAAGCAGCAACTTGCTTTGATATTGGAATCAGCGTTCGTTATCGGGAGGAATATACCCAGGTCTCTGATCAAAAGGTCTTTGAATTTCTTTGAAATTCCAGGTGGACTTTAGTTGTGATGTCAGAGCTCCTGAAGGGTTATATTCAGGAGCAACATCTAAGTTATTCACTTTATCAGCAGCTGTACAGTAAAACAACTCAAGAACCACGTGGCTGATTTGTTAAGTATGTGGTCTGATGGGTTGCAGGGACTTTATTGATGATTTATTGAAAGAGTTTGGTAGAGAACCTTTGTCAACGCTGTGATTGGGCTGCAGGTCTTTACCATTAACTGGCATTAATTATCACATTAACCAGCATAGAACCGACTGATTGCTGATTAGAACAGACAGAATCTTTCTCTCTTCCTTTCTTTGCAACAATGACATGAACTGGTTGCTTCGTTTATAACGTAACAGGTGTGTTATTACTCCAAGAGCCAAACTAATGCACTGCATGAGTCAGTACAAGAAGAAAAATAAAAAGAGAGATCAGGTCAGGAGTGTCCTGGAGGCAGCTGAAATCTGCTGCTGCAGAAAGCATCGTGCACTTTAAAAAGCTGAACGCTTTGTACTGGAGGGCTGCGCAGATAAATATGATGGTTAAAAATCTCTTCAGAGATTTTCATTGTTACAAAGAGTGGAGTCCAGTAACTGAGGTCTGAGTCACATTTTGGATTTCCAGTTAATTCCAGTTCTTTATGGTTGTGCATGATCATTACTCAATAAACCAGCTGAGACAAGTGGGAAATTATAACTATTTATCTATTTTTATTTGACATTGGTTTAGTTTTGTGAATAATAAACAAAAAAGGGTTTGCTTAAGTGTGCAGAAGGTTATCACTGATGTGTATTAGATCATTGAGGACATCGTAAAATAACCGACGCCACCCAAAGACTGTCTCATGAATAAACACATTCATTTTAGGTCAACAACTAAAAACATTTCAAAATCAATTTCACAGAAATTCAATTCAATTCAATTTTATTTGTATAGCGTCTGTTACAATGTCAGTTGTCTCTAGGCGCTTTACAGAGACCCAGATCAAATATCATTAAACTAAAATTATAATATTAAATCCAAATCAAGGATAATGGCAAGTAAAACTTCTCCCACAGAGGGAGAAAAAAAAACCTTTAAGCCAAACATTGGCAAGAAAAACTCCACTTTAAGAGAAAGAAACCCTTGAGCAGGACCTGGATCATATGGAGGGACCTTCCTGCTGAAGACCAGCTGAGTAGAGAAAGAAAAAGAGAGGAGAGACAGGACGGAGAGAGGATGGAGGACAGAGAGAGGAGAGGACACAATGACTGAATGAAATGACTATATAAACAGATGCAGGTAGCAGCACTGAGGTGAGATGGTCAGAGGACTAGATCACCGGTTACCACGGCGACCGACACCCTGAACACATCTACACACACAGGTGGAGGTAAACGCTGGGATGGACAGAGGAGGGAACTGCAAGTCAGCATGAAACTCAGGAAACTGGTCTGCAAACATACAGAAAGAAAAGAGAAAGAAGGAGGGAAAACAGCACAACAAACTACAGGAAAGAAAATGGAGCACAGTTACAGTAACGAGGTGCTGCTAATTAACTATGGAATGAGCTGGAGGAGGAAGAAGGGAAGAGGAAAGGGAAGGAAAAGGAGAAGAGCGGTGGAAATGCCACTCAGCAGATCATGTTGGCGTCTCCCTGCAGCGTAGGCCTATAGCAGCATAGCTATGATGAAGCTGTGATTAAGATGAGCTACTATAGCTACTATAGCTATAACTATTAGCCGCTACACACTATAGTTTAGACTAACTGTAGGCTTTACTAAACAGATATGTTTCAATTTAGTTTTAAAGATGGAGGTGGTGTCAGCCTCCTGAACCCAAACTGGTGCCTGGTAGCAGAAGGCCCGTCCTTCCAAATCTACTTTTAGATATTCTAGGAACGACGAGTAATCCTGCAGTCTGAGAGCAGAGAGCTCTATTAGGAGCACAGCTTCTTCTAAGTGGTAACTTCAAACCCATCATCACATCTTTCTAACACCGGTTTACCGACAAAATAGTTTCAAAAGCCACAAAAAGGGACATTTCAGGAAACTGGACGATATTATTAACAGGTGGGGATGACGGACAGAAATCCATGACTTCTCATGGGACTGACTCCTGTTGGTTGCAGTCATCCTGATCAGTAAAACAAATTAAATCTAATGCTGTCGAGCATCTCATCCCAGTCAAGAAGTAATTTTATTTTTGTTCTGAATTCAGTCTATCGATAGTTTGTTTGACAGTTTCAGGAGCAACAGGTTTGACTGATTTGTGCAGCAGAACAGAGGAACTGAACCGATTAAAAAGAGGAAAAGTATTCCGTTAATAGAAACCAGAGCCTCGACGGAGAGCCAACTCTGCATTTTCAGCTGCCAGTCTTCCCATCATGAAGCCTAATAAGCTGTTATAAAACGCAATCAATGTCAGAATTACAGCATTCGGCATTCAAGCTGCTGAACGAAACAACAGTAATATCATTTAACTGATCAGCTGATCAGGTTGCAGCTCCAGGTTAGCTTCCACTGAAATAAAGATGCCTGGATTACATGAATATCAAGTGATCCTTCACAGACGGTCACAGGGTCGGGAGAGACGCCACACTTTAACGCCACTAGATGGCAGACTCCAACATGAAATGCACGTTGACAAAGCTTCCTTTTTTCTGAGTCACTCCAGAGGGCAGCATATGAATGACAGAGGCCTCATTGTGTTACGAGTACATGTGCTCTCCTGTGGCCGTCTGGTTCCCTCATGGCCTCTTAAGGACTCTGAGTATCTTTGAACAACCATCAGTCATCAACTGAGTGTGTGTGCTTTTTTATAAGGCTTTCAAAGTGATTGCTTTTAATGATATATCATCCCTCAAAAACTGCTTCACTTCTTGACTTTGCTTCAGAGCGGTGGGGTGAGGCACAAACTGACTGCAGACGACATGTTTATTTGCATCAGTAGAAAATCCCAGAATTCATAGAGACATTGAATAATGTGTTTCAGATTCACATTAGAAGCTGTTTTATCAATCTATATTTCAATAAATACGGTAAACCAAAGCTTTTCAGCTTCATTCTTGTTAAATCACTTAAAGCCACTTGTTGTAGTAATGGCACCTCTGACCACATGGGGGCAGCACGTCACAAGAAAGTTCAGGTGTCAGCCCCATGGCCTGGAGCACGTCAAAGTGCACTTCTAGTGGGACAGATTTGTATTACAAGATGTGCCAGACCTTCCCCACTCAGGAGAGCTGTATGCCCCCATGTGGTCAGAAGTGGCGTTGCTATATTGAACGGCTTTACTAAAACCCTGAAAAACAAACAGTCACCTGTAACAGATCCATGAGCTGCATGTGGACGAGGACATTGATTTTAAACATGGATTTTTCTAGCAACCAGATCTACAAATAAAAGTGAATCTTGAGTGCAAACTTGTGCTCTGTGCCACGTGCAACTAAAGGTGACGACCTCCAACTGCTAGTTGCTTGTAGGTCATAGTTTTTGCTAGGTGTGTCTCACCAGGAGCTGAAACCTTACAAAAGATAACAGTTACACTGATCTGAGACTGATTCTAAGACTTTAGAAGTTAATCCTGCATTTTTTATTCATTTAATTCATCTTTGGCATATGTCTGCAGTCTCAGATTGCTCTTTTTGAATTGTCACCATGTCCTTGAATTATATCTTTTTCACTACCTGAATTAAATGAAATGAATTTCTACTTGGATCGTGTCAATTTACAACACGGTCGTCTCGAGGCACTTAAACAGAAAGCACACAAGTACGGTTCATTAAATTCAGTCCACTTCAATCCACATTATATTCCAGGTCATAATACCGTTCGCTCCAACTGAGCCCACAGTTCAAAACCGGGAAAAACTTCGGTGCAGTCCTCCATCCGGAGCAGTTGAGAAGAAAAAAAATTCTGGTTGACATGGAAGAAAAAACCAAAACCCCATTCAGAGATATAGGTGCTGATCGTACACTTCCCCTTACCCGTTACCACTAGCCGCTACCCGCAAATTGTGGGTTTAGGAACCTCTGCTAACCGCTAATGCAATCTTCCGCTCCCTAAAGCCGCTACCCGTTATGCCGAATCCCTTACTCACATTGTAGGTGTGGCAATGGGTGTGTCTTTTGCCCTTCCCGCAAACTTGGTATCTTGTGATCGTGGGTTGCGAGTAGCAGGTAGCGGGTGATCTGACCACCCGCTACTCCCAACCCACAAAAGCGCGTCCAAATGGCATCAATGTGCGTCCACCTGGTCACATGTGGACGTGCACAAACGGCTCTACCTCTGGAATTAACTCTTGTATAAAAAGCGTGATTTGGCCTCAGTTGAACCCCTGAGAAAATAGCAGAGATCGTCTTAAACCGCTTACTCGCCAGTTAAACCATAGACAACCAGAGCGTGTTTACTGGGAGCGCACCGACTATCTGGGACTTTCAGGTAGCCGATAATGTAGCGGGTAGCGCCGGTAGGACAGCGGGTTTAGCAAGGTGGAAGATTGCGTTCTTTGCGGGGGAACGCCCCGCCTACCTGCTATCCCTTAATAGCGGCTTTAGAAGATCTGGTGGAAGATCGGACCCATACTGTACATACAAGAAGATTACATATATGTCCTTTAACTGGGAGCTGGTTCTAGAGGAGCCCTGAAGCATCTCATCCTACCGTTGGAAACTCCAGGAACCAAAAGTAAGTCTGTTTGAGAGCTCTGTATGAAGTTAAATTTCCTTAAGAGACCCTTAAGAGCTTTATATGTGAGGAGAAGAATTTTAAACTCTTTCCTGAATTTAACAGGAAGATCGGAGAAACATGATCTTCCCTGCTAATCCTCATCAGAAATGTGGTCGTCTGATTCAGTTTTTCTTCCGCATCATTTCAAAATAGGATTTTCCTCAATTTCGTAATCTTACTCGGGTGGAAGAAAGCAGTTCTAGAAACTTGTTTTATGTGTGATTTAAAAGACAAATCCAGGTCAAAAACAACTCAGGGAGTCCTCACAGTAGAACTAGTTCATCATGACAACAAACCGAACACAACTGTCTCTATGTTTAAGTTACAATATAGCAAGAGGTTAATAAATATACTAATTCACTTTACTATCTGTTTGCTTACACACTGCATAATACTAACATATCTGCAAACCCTTATCATTTGCCTGTTTCTTCTTCTTCTTTTGTTCTTCTTTTGTATGTGACATTATAGGTATAGAACCAAGACTATATGAATGAAATACACTTTATATGGAAGTAGTCTGCAGTGATTGATGTTAACGGCGTTGGTGGTTGGTCTTCATGGACAGATTTAACCGAGTATCGCCTCCAAAGACCCGTAAGTGGCACCCAGGACGACTTTCATTCACGCAGACGCGACAACGGCTGCATTTTTCTCTGACTGATGTGAATCAGATGAAACTGTGAGCAGAAACCTGCGGGACTTCAGCTCTGCGTTGCGTCTCCGCCGGTCGGCCGAGTGCACAGTTTCCCACCTGACTCAGCACATTTCTGAACCTAAATGACCGATCCAATGAGCAGCTTTATGAAGAGGGTTTTTGTTGCAGCCCGGAGCAGAGCTGCATCAATAAAACCTCTAAGAAAAAAAAATCTGTTTTTTATGAGGAAGGTGCAAGTGAACTCGCCCATCTTATTAACAGAGCTTTTTTTGGTGCTGAAACTCAGGCTGCTTCAGGAAAATAATACAGACCATCACATGTTATGACCACTTTCTCATAAATGAGCAAACACAAGCTACTATTTTGTAATTTATTTATTTATTTTTTGGATCTTTTACTTTAAATTCTGCTTGTGCAGAATCTCATTTGGGAATGGCAATGAAGGGGGAGCTTTTTTTGCACGGTGTTTGTAGAACACACGCATGTGTGTGTGTGCGTGTGTGTGTGTGTGCACGTTGGTGTGGGTTTGTTTGTGTCTGAGCGATATTCACGGGAGCTGGGCACAGTTCAAGTTTCCTCCGCAGTGCAGTGGCTGTCTGGAGGGAGAAGGAGACAAGCTGAAAGAGGGTTAGCGGCTACGCTAAATGTCCCAACATGCAGCCCTGAAAACACAGCTCATGCACACACACACACACACATGCATTTCTTTTGATTTAGCACGTGCATGTTCAAGGCCGAGGCGCTTGTTGCCCTGAATTTGACTTTTCATTTTGATGCAGATGCCTGATATCCTTCAGTGAGCGACTCCTTCACAAGAAAAATCCCTTATTATAGACCTTTTGCAGTCACGTGACACACGACAGAGCGCAGTCGCCATATTGGAGTGAAAACAACAAGCTAGGGCTTAAGCGATCACATAGACTTTGTGCAGGTTACGCAGAATATTGGGAATGCACGATAACTATCCATAACTGTTAGCTATCCACTTGAACACGACGGGTAAACTGCTCAGCTGAAGGGCTTGGTTTTCACTCCAACATGGCGGAGAGTTGTTGCGACTGCAGTGTGTGATGTCAGGTGCTAAAGGTCTATACATCCTGTCCCTCATTTTATTTTTATTATTTTGCTTTCAGCACGTCTGCAAGCTTTGCTGAATTTGTGACACTCTTTCTGTGAGGCTCCGTCGTACAGACGCAAACCTCACTTTCACACGTGGCTGAAACATCTCCCGCCTCTCTCTCTCCGGCCTCAAACAGCTCGCGGGGATCCAGTTTATCTGCGCACAAGAGAGGTAATCTGATTATCAGAATGAGAGAGTTATAAGAAATGGCGTGTCAACACGGAGACTGAACCAGCGCTTTTCCATCTTGGGCTCCAGCAGCTGACAGGATGATGTGTGGTGAGCGTTCAAGAGCAGCGTAAGCACCTCTTAAGAAATCACGCATCGACGGAGTGATGGTTGGCTTCACCAAGAAGAAGAGATTTAAAAAGATTTAAAAAGCCTTTATTAATTATGCATACGACGTATTGTTGGATGGATTGTCATTTAAAAAAATCTATATGTCTGGATAAAAAGGGTTGCTTTGTTTTACCTTTTGGTCACAGTAATGTGTGAAAATTATTTCCCCCTCTTTTAATTCTCATATCTATGACGGAGTATTAGGGCAACACTGAGAAAAAAAGATTGTGGACAATGATTTTTTTTTTCATTCCTCACTAGGAGAATAAAGTCAAAATGTCGAGAATAAAGTTGAAACGTCGAGAATAAAATCGAAATGCAGTTTTCACAATAAAATTGTCTTAAAGATTTATTCAAACCAGCTTTACTCTACCAACATAATGTCTGTGTCTATGTGATTTTATCACATAGACACAGACATTATAATAAGTATTCGTACTTTGAAGAGATTGTGTCAGAAATTACACCTATTCAGAAAAAGAAACTACCGATTCTGGAATTCTGGAAACTGCATTTCAACTTTGTTCTCGACATTTCGACTTTATTCTGGAAACTGCATCTTGACTTTATTCTTTACGTTTCAACTTTTATCTCGACATTTGGACTTTATTCTCTACATGAGGAATGAAAAAAAAAAAGATTATCCACAATTTTTTTTCTCAGTGTGGCCCTAATACTCCATCGTACATTACATTTAAAAAAAAAAACAAAACAAACAAAAACGTAAAAATAAAAATGAAAAAAAAAAAAAAAAAAAAACATCACCAACCTTGGACAAATCACAACTTATACCGTACCGGCCCGGTCAAGACTTTTCTATTGTAATTACACATCTGCGCCACTAGATGGCGCCGCTCTAAGGTAACCAGTAGGCGAATGGAGCGTCACAGTGACCGCGTGCGCAGCGGCGGAGCGTCAGGGGGGGACTGGGGGGGTCGGTTCTCCCTCCTGCCCGGACCCTGGGGGGCCCGGTAAAAGACGAAGAAACAGGCCCTTCCCTACATGTCAGTTACACTTTGCACATCCGTCGATTCAACCATTTTTGCGCTAAAAAACCCGTGCTTCGTCTGAGGTTATATATAGGTTGCTCCAGCCAGAATAAGTCATGGTTGGTCAAAAAATTTAAGACTAACTTTGGTCATGTAGTTTTATTCAACACAGTAAATTAAATGTTGTGCTGCATGGCTGGCTTCATGTTCACTCTCACAATTAACTTTACAATGTGCAAAGTTACAAGATCTCCAAATGTATTTTGGGTAAAATCGTCATCAACAGCCGTCCATCAGCGTCATCATCAATCACTTGTCAACAGAGTCAACGCGGTGGAGGCTGGTGGATCAAAGACTAATGTAATTATGAGTGGCAGTTCATATAAACATCAAAGTGGAGCGACAAAATGCAAAGAAAGGGAAAAAAGAGCGCAGGAGAAAACGAAACTTAAAAAGCTGGACACGTATTTTGTTCGTCCCAATCCTGGAGATGAACCTGACGTTGTTGGCATCGAGTCAAGCCCGCAAAATGTGGCACCACGGTCAGGGAGCCAGATTCACAGGTACAAATTCTCACAATCACTGACACAGAAAACAATACGAGTTAGTTGTAAACTGCTAATGTGGTTGTTGTCGGAGTAGCCCGGCCAACTAACGTTATTATTAGGGACCAGGTAGCCTAACGTTATTATTAGGGGCCAGGTAGCCTAACGTTATTATTAGGGTCCAGGTAGCCTAATGTTATTATTAGGGACCAGGTAGCCTAATGTTATTATTAGGGGCCAGGTAGCCTAACGTTATTATTAGGGGCCAGGTAACCTAACGTTATTATTAGGGACCAGGTAGCCTAATGTTATTATTAGGGACCAGGTAGCCTAATGTTATTATTAGGGGCCAAGTAGCCTAACGTTATTATTAGGGTCCAGGTAGCCTAATGTTATTATTAGGGACTAGGTAGCCTAATGTTATTATTAGGGGCCAGGTAGCCTAACGTTATTATTAGGGACCAGGTAGCCTAACGTTATTATTAGGGACCAGGTAGCCTAATGTTATAGGGCCAGGTTATTATTAGGGGCCAGGTAGCCTATTTTTATTAGGGCCAGGTAGCCTAACGTTATTATTAGGGACCAGGTAGCCTAACGTTATTATCAGGGACCAGGTAGCCTAATGTTATTATTAGGGGCCAGGTAGCCTAACGTTATTATTAGGGACTAGGTAGCCTAATGTTATTATTAGGGGCCAGGTAGCCTAACGTTATTATTAGGGACCAGGTAGCCTAACGTTATTATCAGGGACCAGGTAGCCTAATGTTATTATTAGGGGCCAGGTAGCCTAACGTTATTATTAGGGGCCAGGTAGCCTAATGTTATTATTAGGGGCCAGGTAGCCTAACGTTATTATTAGGGACCAGGTAGCCTAATGTTATTATTAGGGGCCAGGTAGCCTAACGTTATTATTAGGGGCCAGGTAGCCTAATGTTATTATTAGGGGCCAGGTAGCCTAACGTTATTATTAGGGACCAGGTAGCCTATGTATTAGGGCCAGGTAGCCTATTATTAGGGGCCAGGTAGCCTAACGTTATTATTAGGCCTAATATATAGGGGCCAGGTAGCCTAATGTTATTATTAGGGGCCAGGTAGCCTAATGTTATTATTAGGGGCCAGGTAGCCTAACGTTATTATTAGGGGCCAGGTAGCCTAACGTTATTATTAGGGGCCAGGTAGCCTAATGTTATTATTAGGGGCCAGGTAGCCTAACGTTATTATTAGGGACCAGGTAGCCTAATTTTATTATTTGGGGCCAGGTAGCCTAACGTTATTATTAGGGGCCAGGTAGCCTAATGTTATTATTAGGGGCCAGGTAGCCTAACGTTATTATTAGGGACCAGGTAGCCTAATGTTATTGTTAGGGGCCAGGTAGCCTAACGTTATTATTAGGGACCAGGTAGCCTAACGTTATTATCAGGGGCCAGGTAACCTAACGTTATTATTAGGGGCCAGGTAGCCTAACGTTATTATTAGGGTCCAGGTAGCCTAATGTTATTGTTAGGGGCCAGGTAGCCTAACGTTATTATTAGGGTCCAGGTAGCCTAATGTTATTGTTAGGGGCCAGGTTGCCTAACGTTATTATTAGGGTCCAGGTAGCCTAATGTTTTTGTTCTTCATGTCGGTTTTGTCAGGTTACGTCAGCAAGCACAAGATGATGAGCTCGTCGTATAACCTTTCAATAGTGGTGAGTACTTCTGCTATTTTATATTGAATCTATGTTTGTACGTGAACGTGTGGGCCGCTGTGCCAATTTTACAAAACGTTCCCACAATTGATACAGTAACTGTGTCCTATTAGTTGAAGTTGCTCGTTAAAGTGGTTGACAGAATGATGTGGTAGTTACCCCTGGTCCTGAACTGCTTTGACTTTGTGTTGTTATATTATTAGGGGCCAGGTAGCCTAATGTTTTTGTTGTTCTCTTGGTTTGTTAGACTTCATGACGGTTTGATTGATTTAAAAATGACATGGTTGCTCATCGTGGTGTTGATCTGACACACATGTGTCAAAAATGTAGTAATTCTTGTAAGTCCCGCTATTGCGGGCATACGTATGTTGTAAAACGATGTAATCACAAGCTTTATTGGGCTTAAAGGGCCCGGTCATGTGCCCCGCCCCCGGCCCGGCAGTGACATGTTCCGCTACTGCGCATGCCAGCACGACCTGATGTTTATCAACATAATAAACATCAGTTTATCAGATAGTACTATACCTTGATCTTTTTTATTTTCCCTAAATGATATTTGAAAAATAGCTGTCATCTTATAATCAGAGTCATCCCTGTGTTCGGGTCAATATGATACCTACTGTTTATTGATTTAACAGAAATGAAACCAAAAAGAAAGAAGTATCCCAACGATTCAACAGCTTCTAGATCCACTTTTGGCAGCATTAACTTGAACTGGTCTTTTTTTTGTCTGTTTCTTGCTCGATTGTGGAGCGATTTTTTTTCTCCGTTCTTCTTTACAACGTTGCTTCAGTTGGACTTTGATCATACGTTACAACATACTTCTCAGTCTCTTAAGATGCATTCACATAGAATTATGTACACTAACATGTTTAGATGCAAATCTTTGGATTTGCTTTACTGAAACTGTGCAGTATATTTAAAGCATGTTATTGGTAGAACTCAGAACAATCACTTTGTTATAATAGATTTTGCTTTAAGCCTAATCAGTAGTTTCCACTAAACCTTTGCTCTTGTTTCACTGATTTCATGCTTTTGTCCTTGAAGAGGAACAGTGAGATAAGATGAAACCTCTCTATTCTATCAGTTCGGTCTGTCCATTAGATACACGCCTGAAAGTAACATTTCACACACATCATTTATCTTATTCCAAGAAAAACGACGTCCAGGTCACTGGTAATTGGCCACTTATGTGTGAGTCACGCGTGAGTCCCACCTCTGTACAGGGCCGGCCCAAGAAGATAACACTGTTTTCAGGAAACGGGACTCATTCTGGCTGAGATCCTGCGAGACACTCTGGCACACTTGCTTTGCCTGTGACCATAATAAATCCTCTGTTTCTGAACCGAAGACTTCTCCGGTCTGTTCTTGAGCTTCCGACAAAAGAATCGGCCCAACAGGAAATTCCCTGCACACGCTCAAAACCCCCGTAAATTACCGATCCTACGCGTATTCCTTAGTTGGACAGACGAAGCAGGAAACTTCTCTCCTTTCACTTCTGGTTTTCAAACTAAAGGCTTAAAAAAAAAATTAAATCAGATCCCCGTGACTCTGTATATGACAAAATGGGTATAGATGATGGATGGATGGATAAACAGAACATTATAAAAATTATTTGTGCGATTAATCGCGAGTTAACCATGAAAATCTTTTGATTAATCGCGATTAAAATTTTTTTATTGACTCACAGCCCTAAAAATAACTCTTCTAGGTATTAAACACCTCGTTTGTCATTTCCACACATTAGTTCTGTGTTCACTTAACAAACCATACAAACGGAGCTAGAAACAATTCAAGAGGGTTGAGGTGCTCGCCGCCTTGTATTTAATGACAGAAAAATAAAAGCTGTGCGATGGTTGAACAGTTTCAACAAACCAAACTCATGAGCTGAAGTGACAGTATCACAGAAAATCACACACTGTTGTGTTAACTTTATTTACATTTCAACACAAGACAATCGTCACAGAACTATATCAGGGTGTTTCACACAGCACTTTAAGTTAGGTTACGCATCGTTTATTTTACTCTTGAAAGCCACAACTGTGCAACCAGAACAACTTGAAGCAGAGTGCTTCTCACATGGATTTAAAGTAAATAATTTTAATGGACGAGTTTAGTCGGGAACAGTGATGCAAAAATGGCTGTATTGAAACTAGAAAAACACTCGGAGAGTCCAGACCTCTGCCAAGCACAACAATTCCCCCATATAGCAATTTACAGATTGAAAATCCGCGTTCTGGATCAGATCTGGATCAGATCTGGATCAGCTTTTGAAATTTGTCAATCCCTAAATCAAATGTCATGAGTTTTGGGCAATAATTAACGGAGATATTGAGAAACAAATTTTCGGCTCCATTGATGGCAATGTTATCGAAAATTTAAACTTTTTGAGTTATCTTGAACACAGACAGACACATAAACGCCAGTGAAAACATAACCTCCTTGGCGGCGGTAACAAGATGAGGAACGCTCAAACACAAAAGAAACCTGGCGTGGGAGAAACTTGATGGCTTGGCCTTCTAGACACACACGAACGAGCACAGGACAAAGGGAGAGAGAGACTCAAGTAGACATGAGGTAAGAGGAAACAGGTGGAAACAATCAGCCCACAGGTTGATCAACCCACAGGTGAAGGAGCGAGTTACCTGAAACAAGAGGGAAGTGAGGTTTCAAAATAGAACACGAAGTCACAAGACAGACAAAACAAAAACTAACTTAACATAATGTCTTGGACATGACACACGTCCTCCATTTGCAGATTGAACTTCCTCTCCGAACTTTGGCACAACAATTCCTTTTCTCCCTATCATTGAGGGCGCCAGTCTGACATCCCGGGACCAGTCCAGCATGGCGACGAGTGCTGGGAAAATACCAGCTGTTGTCATTGTATCCGTCATCCGCACCAACTCAACAAACTCATCAGTTGACGGTTATTCCGGTTTTTAATGTCAATACTCAGTCAAATAGGAAGTCACTTTGGCACATTTAAACCAAAATGCTCCACAGAACAAAAGATTAAAAATAGGGAAATACAAAATACAGTGGTACCTCTACTTACAAAATTAATTGGTTCTGGAAGTAGTTTCCTAACCTGAAAATTTCGTAAGTAGAAAAGCGTTTTCGAGATACAGAGCCAACAAGTATGTTTATGTTCTGTAAACTCTGGGAGCTGCGAGTAGCAGCGCTGCTGTATTTATGCCTTTCATCCTGAAATTTCTTTCGTAACTAGAGGCAATATTTTCCCGTTGAAGCGTTTTGTAACCTGAAAATTTCGTATGTAGAGACGTTCGTAAGTAGAGATACTACTGTATAAGGTAAAAGAACTAAAATAAAATCTAATGTTATAAATTAAAAATATTCAAAAAATGAGAAAAAAAAACAATAAAAACTACTACTGTTGGGATAGAACCCTCAGTTTGAAACAAAAGCCAAGATTTTAAAAGTCCTAAAGTGGTCGCAGGTCTCACATGGGAAGACTTCCATAGTTTGGGTGCAGCAACCCCATAACGCCCCTCGTTTTCAACCTCGTTCACGTCTAAAAGCAGTTGACTGGACGACCGTGATGTCCTGGCGGGAGGACGAGCGTGAGGCAGCTCGGTCAAATAAAACGCTACCAGCCCGTTCATTGCTTTCTTTTTTTCCATGTGAAACGCCACAGATAACATGGTTGATGAGGCAAATCTACATGTGAGGCCATGTTTATAGCTTCAAAACAGCACAGAGGAGCTTCTGCAGTTTTCGGCTCAGAGGCTCCCCCTAGAGGTGCGGAGGTTGAACTGCTTCAACCACGCTGTCTGAGATTTACTCTCGGTCGGTCACTGTCTTGTTCTCTCTCCCGTCATTACTCCAGAGTCTCTTAGTTACATAATATCCATTTGTTGTGTGACGAAGCCGTAAAGTAATTAAGTAGTCTGCTGTTACTTCAGGTGGTGCGCTGATCGCAGGGACTCTTTCCATGACAGCAGAACAAGTCAAATATAATCAAACACGTCGGTTGCCGTGCACTTTTTGATAACAGCCTAATCACCGGCTCTAAACAGGCACGTTTTTGGCCATAATTGATGGAAATCACGCTGGCTGTACTTTGCACTTGGTATCACTTGGTATCACATCTCGTGCACTTAGTAAGCATGTTGTTGTTTTTCTGGATTGTTAATTCTTTCTGGAATGATCAGGCATCTGGAGAAATCAATAAACAGAGCCAGACCCAGTTTTATCAACATACCAACATTTGCTCAGTGTCTTTACCTGATGTCAGGGGTGTCACACTCATTTTCACTGAGGGCCACATCAGCATCATGGTTTCCCTCGAAGGGCCAGACTGGCAGCATAAATGTAATAAAATGCAACATAAATCAAAATAGATTAAACTACACCTTATTATAATGTTAAATAACTGTTTCTGCATTTATTATATATTTTATATTATATATATTTTATATTATATATTATACATTATATTTATTATATATTAAAGTTTCAAATATTTAACTCATTATTATATTAACCGTTGCTATGGTAACGGACTCTGAGAGTATCTATTACCTTGGTTTCAGAAGCAGAAGCGATTCTTTGTTTTTCTTGTGGGCTAAATTTAGCATACTTAGCTCCGTGTTTGTTGTCAAAATGCCGACGTAGATTATACTCTTTCACGACTGACACCGCCTCATAACACAAAAAACATACTGTTTTTTCACCTTGAGGTACAAACTTGTATTCGTTTTCTCGTCGTTCATGAAACTTCCTTCCTTGTGCATCAATTTCTCTTTTCTTAGACATGTTAGGGTTAGTTTGTAGAGGTTTTTCTGAAGTCCATCAGTTCTGAAAATCGTTTTGATGTCTTGCTCATGGTGAGATACTATTATTGTTGCATTGTGGGAGATGTAGTTTATTGTCAATATGAGCTTTAAAGCGATGTAAGCTATTTTAAGTCTTAAAATATTGGTTTCAAATTTAAGCCAATGAAGCACAAGCTCTCGAGGGCCACATAAAATGATGTGGTGGGCCACATTTGGCCCGCGGGCCTTGTGTTTGACGCATGTGCCTTATGTGATAGTGAACTAAATGTTTAAGGGGGAGGATGTCAGGCTTCATGAAATTATAGCAACCAAATGTTAGCAAACCCAAAAAAAAAGGGATAGTATTTCTTATTACCTTGACATTCTTCTGCAAAGATCCGATTTAGTGCTGTTGATTTTGTGTTAATTGTGCCGCAAACAACCCGTTCCCAGTGAAAGAGCTGTGCCTGGTGAGGTTTAATACCTGTTGCCATGCCAACCGAATGAACAATGAAGTGGAAACTCTACATGATTTATTTCAGAGGCAGAAGCGTCTCGTCAGCGGCCTTTACGTCAGTTTTAAGGGGACGGACTCAACCGCCTCCTACGCTGCTGTCCGTTCGGTCCTCGCGGTCACAGCTCGGGTCTCTACGCCTACAGGCCGCACGCCGCCGCACCACCTGCTGCATCCAGCTTGGATTGCTCATTAAAGCACGGGCGCTTGCAAATTGTTTTAAAAAACCGGGTGCACGTGGGAGGCCCGATTTTTTTGGTTGTTGTTGGAGATAAACGCTAACGGCGTGCCATCGTACATTCTGTTCCCGTGTCTTTTACTGGGTACAGGCTCCGGTCAAGTGTGTCGGTGTGTGCAGCACAATGCAGCAGGCGTGTGTGTGCGTACACGCGTGTGTGTGTGTGTGCTTTGCTGGTGTAAGACAAACATAGTCTCTCCTGCCGCTCACCTCACTGCGCCGTGACCCTGGATCTAGTGGGATGTGGCTAATGAGAGCTATAAATATCATGGAGCAGACCTGGCTGCCGCCTGCGAGACCACTTCTCCCGCACACACGCGTTCGCACACATGCACGCGCACGTGCACGAGCGTCCTCTCATTCCCACGGCTCCTCCCACCGAAGCCTTGCAGTGTGGAGGGGAGGATGGGGGAGACGGAGGAAGAAATCAGTAAATTACGAACAAAGCTCTTCGGCAGTCACATGCAGACCCCCCACTTGCGTTCCCGCCCACCCACCATTATTCTCCAGGAGCCGCCCCACATGCCTTGCAGCTCCAGCAACATGACTCAGAGTGTTGCGTGGGTGCCGGGTTCTCCGTCAATAACTGTGATTGCATTATCAATAACAAAGGGGAGAGCAGCTTGGTGGATGGAGGGGGTGGGAGGGGGTGTGTGTGTGTGTGTGTGTGTGGGGGGGGGGGGGGGCTGGAGGTTGTATCCATCACACCAATAACACCCAGACTGTGCACTTATAGCCAGTGTTGTACCTGAACGCGTTCATTGAACGAAAGTTCACAAACTAGTTCGTATTTTTCGTGAACGTCAACTGAGCGCGCTCTCTTTCTCCTTCACCAGCGTCGGTTGTGAACGAGTTCATTTGGGCAGTTGTGAATGACGCTCTTTCAAAGTTCACGCACGGTCAAAACAGTGCCAGGTTTCCATTTAACCCCATTTAAAATCCACCACAAACGAGCCTGATATGTATCTGAGGAAATCAATCAAACATGGCAACACGGCTGTCGCTGCTGTCACGCTAACAATTATGTCATCAAACGTTTAAAACGATCATGAAGATAAAAGCTGCAGTTACCCAGAGATGGAGGAGACCCCCGACAGCCAGGGGGATTGAAATATCGAAATGGGGGGAAAAAACATTTGCACATTATGGACCTGTTTTTGTCTTATAATATGTCCATTTGGCAGCAAGTTTTTCCTCATATTTTTAATCTACTGTAGAGCAGTGATTCCAAAGTGTGGGCCGCAGCCCCCTGGTGGGCCGTCGAGGTACTACAGGTGGACTGTGAGAGGTCATTAAAATTAAACAAATACGTTTTAAATTCTCGATCTTTTTTAAATATGTTTTGAATTACTGTAAAATATTCATGACATTATTTAAAAACAACTTTAATAAGTAATAAAACAAACCAGTTAAGTGTTATTCTACTGTCATCTTAACTTAATATGACAAGTGTCATCTTATTTGTTGACCCCTTACATTAATATCGGATCATGGTTCCTGGTCCTGTATGTTGATCACAGTTGTGATTAAAGGTTTCGGTGGACCGCGTATATTTTTCACATTTCAAATTGGTCCTTGGTATTCTGTAGTTTGGGAATGGCTGCTGTAGAGAGAAGCTGAAAGGGAAATAACAGTTTTACATGGGCTGTTCCTTTAATGCTAATGTGAACCCTGGTTGGATAAAGATTCTTAATTGGACACATAGTTTTTGACAGATAAAATGGATAAAATAATTGCCGTTTGTGGTGGGTGTAGTATATGGGCAGTGGTAATCATTTTGATAAATAATTGCTCGCTGCAGCATTAAAAAAAGTGAGAATGAGAAAAAAATAATTAAAAATGAACTATTTAAGTTCATTTTTTGAAATGCTGAACTGAACTAGTTCATTTTAATTTCTGTGAACTATGAAGTGAACTAGTTCGTGTAGAAAGTGAACTTGCCCAACACTGACTGTATGTATTAACTGTATGACCGTCTTTGAATGGAAATGGAAGTAAATCAAATTCAAATCTAGTCAGTGCCTGTTTTTTTTTTTTTTTTTTTTTTGCTTCGACGCATATAGTCAAAGAGTTTCTTTGGATTTAAACATCGATCAATGCCAAGAACAGAAGGTCTTGACCTAGAAATCTGTTGGTCAGATAACTCCAGACTGCACTAGAAGTCCAGAAATATTTGCTGCAGCTCTCAAAGGTCTTGGCTGAGGGGGTTCCCGGACTGGACATCGGTCCCCACCATTGTGATGGCACATGTGACTTGCACATGCATTTAACCATTTTACCCCTTTACATTTTTTTTTTTGCTTTCAATCAATGAGAGCTTCTAACCCTTTACAGAAGCAATCCTTGTTGTCCATCCACATCCTCCCATAAATCCTCAGATGTGAAAGACAAAAACAGAGCATGAGGCAGCGACAGGAAATGATCCAACAGCTCCTGGACAATACCAGCCCTTGTTTTCAGACACCGACAAACAGATCACAGAAACCAGTGATAGCTATGAACTCCAAGACCTTATCACAGCTGCAAAGGAGAAAGTCCTAAATGACTTCCTGCAAACACCCAAAATGATTCATGATGCTTCTTTACTTGGCCTTTATTAGACAGACAGACAGTCTTCAAACTGTCGATCCTG